>CM022944.1:38676062-39262811 GCA_012931725.1 Litsea cubeba
CGGGGTTAACAAATGTCACCGTTTTCCACATTATCCTCATGTAGGGGGTGAATCTAGGAAGGAGCAGGAGATTTTGAAAACTCCCACCCAAGTCACTAGCCGCTCTGGTGGATGTAAATGGGAATTCAGGTAGGGGCAAACCTAATATGGATCCTCATTACACATGTACGGACTCCTTTAGTTACAAGAATTTCTAGGATTCATTTATGGTGGGCGTCTATGAATTTCAAATACTGGATTTTTAATTTGTCTAAATCATGCAAGAGATTCTCATTAAAAAACCCAAGCACCTTGAGTTTCATGAATTCCAAGTCTATAAATACTCGAACCTTCTTATTCTTCTTAGTGGAGCAGGTCGAGTTTGACCGAACCACTTAAATATCTTTGTCATTCTCCGTGCTTGTGTTCTAATTTTTAATTTTAATACCAAAAAAGAGAAAAATTAATAGAAGAAAAAAATTAAAAAAGGCATGCCGAGCACGGCAGGCACGAAGGGCCGGTACGGCCTAGCGTGCTCTATCTGGCGGGCCAGCACGGCACTGCCAATGGCACGAGCGGGCTGAGATTTGGGTGGCACGGCCCATTTGACATGCCTAAAAATAACAATCCAATGTTGGAGACTTCTAAATATTGAAATTGAAGATCTCTTGAACCTGCTGGCACAGGACGTTATTATCATTGCCATGCTCATTGAAGTCAACTCAATCCAAGGGGGAGCATCACCATTTCTAATGGGTTACATTCAAAGAGAGAGCGAGTACCAATGAACCTGCAGTTTGAAGAATAAAGAGAGCTGCAAGTTTTACCACTTCCTTGCCATTAATATTTTTATTGCATGTTTTCATTCAATGAATAGGTGTTTTTTGGGGAAGCAATCCTTTGCTGCAAAGTTTTTTTGTGGTGGGCTCGAAAAAGAAAGTCTTACATCAGTCAATTATAATATAGGGCTATTGATGGCACTGAGGTCCTTTTCTTCAATGTAATATAATTTCATCCGTAGTAATTTTTAAAAAACTAGTAGAGAGGTCACATGCCTCATCTTACGGTCATAATGGATAAAGGACTTTTAACACGCCAAAGTCTTTTCACAAGGCTTTGTAGCCAGAGAACTGTCACAAGTGATAAATGAAATGAATTTTAACACGCCAAAGTCTTTTCACAGGGCTTTGTCAGCCGGAGTCTTTATGGCCATGTACTATCAATCTCATCAATATCAATAGGGAGGAAGGAGGCAAGAGGTGTGATTCACTACCAAATGGGCAGATGTGATATGTTATTACTTTTAAAAAGTCCATGTAGATAAAGTTTTTGGCCAGAATTTTAGACTATCCATATATTCTTAAATATTTTTTTAATATTCAAAAGATATTATAGGGGTTGTCTAAAATTCTGACAAAAAAGTTTGTCCATGTAGCACTATTGTATTATGTTATGCATTGAAATGTATTGTAGTTCTGTGTAGATGCTCTTTCTCATTTAAGTTCACTAATTATAATAAAAAAATTATTTTTTAATGTTTAACAAAAATTCCTTAACTCGAGATCCGGTTCGAATTAGTATGTACCGGGTCGGGTGACACCTGACCCGGTCTAAGACCATGGTCTACCCGCCCGAATACGTCCGGGCCGGGTCGGGTTACTGGGTCGGACCGGGTTTCTAAACCCGGTGTACACCCCTACCCGGAAGAAGGATAGGGCCAGTTTCGGATTATCTGGTGTCTTGTTTTATAAAGAGAGTTTTTAAATCAGATTCAAAATTAATAGGGGTGGAAGGCAATGGTGGGAGCTTGAATGATTCCAATATTTTCAGAGCTCACTTATGAAAATTTTAAACCATTAAAAAATGACCATTCATTTATAATCTGCATAATATTCACTTGGAGGAGAATTTTCTTATAGAAGTAGCGACTCTATTGGGCCAACTTAGACCCAATATTATCGGTGTAGCTCATTCACACTCTTATTCCTACCTTGATCAAGCACAATGCCGAATCTTGAAACTCATCACGCTTTTAACCATTGTTAGGTTGGATCTCAAAAATATTTATAGTTAAAAGAGCATTAGGTTTTAAGGTTAAATTAAAAGTCCATAAAACTCCATTCCAATTGCATTATTTCATGTGATTTTATGGACTTGTGTAGGGTAATTTCATTGATTTACATGGAGTTTCATAAAATCATGCATTTAGGCATTTAAGGTTAAATTCATGTCAAAATAGTTGAAAATTAGAAAATTGCATGTTTTATTGAAATCATTCTCTTTGAATCATCATATTATCACATTAATTCTTTCGAAGTTCACGTACATGTAAACACACATGATTTATTTGCATCACTGTGTAGTTCACGAAATTTCGATCATCGTGATATACTCAATTCGCATGCATGAGTGTAGAATTGGGCCCCATGGATTGCATTATTCCTTTGATTTTATATTGTTCTTTGGTGCAGAAAATTCAGATTTTGGGGCCCGTGAAGAGAAGATATGAGAGAAAAAAGAAAAGAAGAAAAACTTCATGACGAAGCCAACTTAATTTGGGACCCACACTACCTTGGGCAAAAATAATTTAATTCCAATGTAGGGATGACCATGGTGGGTCCCACTAGTGTTGCAAAATTTTAGAAAATTTCTCTTTTATTTGTTGAAGATATTTGGGTTTTAAAATTCAAAATTGAAATCAAAGAAGAAAGGAAGACCAAGTTACTTGAAGGCTAAGAAAGCAAAAGAATCAAGAGGAATAAAGAAGGAAAGTGAAGCATGCATGAAACCCAACAATTATGGGATGTCCAAACATGGGTTGCACGCGGTTCAAATCTGAAGAAAATCTAGATTTCAGATTTGGAAGTTTTTTTGGGTAATTTTGAACACCATGCATTTTGATGAACACACCCACACTTAAGTTTTTTTATTTACTAAAATGCCCCTAGGTGAAAGGACAAAATCCCCCTTCACCATCAACCTCCTCTCCTCTTCCTTTGGTTCTTCTGCAGTGGAGATCGTTCCGGTTTCTCTACTCTCATCTCCTATTCCTCGTCTTCTTCTTCATTCTCCCTTTCATCCATTGTTTCGTAATTGTTCCTCTGCACTCATTCCTGCTCATTGATGTTCATCCCCTTCCTCATCATTTTCTTCAACCCTTGGAAGTATCCTCAAGTCTCGTCCATTTCTTTAACGATATTGGAAGTACTCATCTCCCTGAGCCACATTATCTATCGAAAGTAGGCATTTTCAACATGGACAAGCAACTGACAATCTACCAAGAGGAGATATACTCTTCGACTTTGTTTGTGAGGCCCCACCCCTGGTGGGCCCTCAATTTGAATTTGAATACTATATAATAGCCTAAGTATTTTAATTATACTAATTATGGGGCTTAGTGATGGTAGTTATGTATTTTCCTAGGTATAGTCTACTTGTGTAATTAGTAGAGTCAATAGGGTGTCTTTTGTTAATTTTAGAGTTAGGTAGTTTGTTAGAGGCCCTAGCTAGAAATTTGTGTTTACTATAGGGGGTTTGCACCAAAGAATCTTCTAAAATCCCACCTAAAGACCTAAGTACCCTCTACCCTAACCCTGATCCTATTCTAACCCCAAGGGCATTTTTGTCCCTAATCCAAAAACCCAACCTATTTAAACTAAACCCTCCCTGCCCAAGCAACCACTGTTAATCTTTCTCTCCCAATTCCCATCTCTTTTCTCTCTTCTTCTTCTCCACCTCTCCAACGAGCCCTCATCTTCCTCCCCTCTCTCTCTCTCTCTATCTCTCTCAGTCCCACCCCAGAATTCCCAACAGAAAGCCAACCCCAGGCCGATCTGCAACAGAGGAGCCCTACTGTCGAAACCCCTTTGGTTCTCTGTTGTTTTCTCTCTTTTCCTTCTACCTTCAATTGATCAGGCAAGTGCCCTATGCTGGTAGTCTAGATTGCATGTTTTCCTTCTTGATTTGCAATTACAATTCCAATTGCTGTATATATATGTTTAGATCGATCTTTGTGCTTGTCTGATTCGTTTTCTTTGGCCATTGATGGATGGGGTTACCTCATTTGGATGATCAATGGCCGGTTGATGATGGATGGGTGATATGAGAATGTTTTTGTTCTTCGATTATGCTTCTGTAATGGTCTGAGGAGAAACCCAGGAGAATTGGGTCACGGTAATAAGTTTCCGGAGATGGAATTTGAAAACCATCTTGCTGTGTCGAGATCGGGACCGGGTAGGACCACCTTTGGTAAAACAGGACCCTACATCTGTTTGAGGGGCCCTGGGTGACCATGGGGACAGGACATGATCTGGATTTTGATCAGAGGTGACCATCATCCCTATACATAATGAAGAGAAGTTGTGTTCTGTTGCAGAATTGAGTTCTGTAACAGAACACAACTGATGGGGGAACATGGATAGAGCTCAGCGATGGCCGAGCTCAGCACTGATCGAGTCCAGCGATGGCCGAGCTCAGCACTGGCAGAGCCCAGCGATTGCCGAGCTCAGCATTGGCGGAGCTCTGCGGTTGCCGAGCTCAGTACTGGCTGAACTCAGCGATTGCTGGATTCAACGCTAGCCGAACTCAGTGTTCTGCCGAGCACAATGCTCAGGTGGAGATCTGCGTTTTAGCCGAGCTCAGCGTCTAGGCCGAGCTCATCGTCTAGGCCGGGTTCAGTGTTATGGCCGAGCTCAGTGTTCTACCTAGCTCAGTGCCAGACCGGGTTCCGTGCCAGACCGGGCTCTGTGCTTAGCCGAGCTCAGCGCTTAACCGAGCTAAGAGCTTGACCGACCTCAATGCCTGGCCGAGCTCAATACTTTCCCGAACTCAGCTGGGTGACCGAACTGAGCTGGGTGACGGAGCTGAGTGTTCAATTGAGCTCTAGTGCTTAGCCGAACTCCGAGATGGATTCCAAAATGGCCGGATTCCAACACGGGAGACTAGAACCTGGGACATTCCTTTCAGCCAGAATTCTTAGTATGCACGGTCAACTACCCAGGCCAGGGGGTTAGTCGAACTCACAGGAAGTTCTGGACAATCAGGCTTTGCCTGCAGGATGTTTACTTCTCTGATCCCAGTGTGCCGAGCTGACCGCCCAGGCCAGGAGGTCGGCTGAGCACACTGTGTACAGTGATACTTCTCAGATTCTAATTTCTATTATTGCAATCATATGTAGGACCCATTGATCATCCAAATAGACTTCCATCACCGTGCCAACCACGAGTCGATGGTGTGGCTCAACCTTGACTCGTGGGGTCCACTAATTAAGGTTTAGGTTATGTAATCTAAGATGATTCAACCTTTATCCGTTACTAGTGATGCACATAACTTCTGAGCACCAAACACAGTATTTTCTTAGCATCTGTGGTTTCACTTAAAGATCGAATTGCCTGAGATAGACCTGAATCTGAAGTGGATCATTTACTTGGACTGTTGATCTCCCATTGACCCTTGCACTTGGAGATTCATCTCCCTCATATTATTAGTGTCACTCTATTGTCCTTATTATTGCTTATACCTGTTAATTAAATGGAAAATGGAGGACCCGAACCTAGGACTACTTAGAGGTGACCCGGTAATATAATTGGGTGAACATTGACCCGTGTCTGTGGCTAGGTGGGCCCTTATATGGCCTAAGTTTGGATGTGAATTACCCTAGACTGGAGAGGTTAGATTGTATGGGCTTGTGACCCATTATGGATGTAAATGGAACATATATTATTGAACTTGGACTTGTATTTCGTATGGACTTTTATAGACCAGGCCATGTATATGGTGGGCCTTGGTATGGATCCATTGACTGGACTTGGACCTGGATTATGATCATGGATGCTTGGACCTTAGGACTTTGTTAGGACGTTGTTCACGCAAGGCAAAGCCTAGACAGACACAGATCTTTATTGTTTCTGAGTCGGCATAAACATTCACTCAGTTGATCTAAGCTCAGCCAGTTGGACTGATCATCACTGGTAGGAGCTATTAAGAGTGTTGTGTGGCTATCATGATGAGCATTGTTGGGGACGAACGGTGCGATACCGAGTCCGGTCTCAGTATGTGTTGATGGATGATGTTATTTATGGGGCTAGATAATCCCCAGCACTGTGAGACTTTCCCCGCGCGACTGTGTTAGTATGGGAGGCCGCGGCATAATACCCGCGGTATCCAGCTTGTGTGAGTGTGCCATTTTGTGTAGGTTTATTATATTTATCTTGATTCTGTTTGTTTATCTTGCTCAACTGCCTAGGATCTGTACCATTGTTATTCTCTTAACTTTATTACTGTCTCTACTCATTTGATGCATACATTCTATATTATAAGCATACTGTGACTTGCCAGATCTTTAGATCTGATCCACTCTTGTGTGCTTAGGTGTTGACCCCGAGTTTGAGGGCGATGCGTACGCACTCGTTGAGGTGCCCATAGTAGGTGACTATGGATGGGGACGGCCGACCAAGAGGTCGAGCCGGAGGGTGGAGAGCCGGCACCAGTTGCAGGGGTTTGAGTATCCTTTTGTCTGAGTTTTTGAGAGATATTTGTTGTGAGTTGGGTAATGTTACAAATATGTAATTAAACTTTGGTTTTTGTTACTTCACATTTTAGGACTGGACTTCAGCCCCTTTCACATTTGATATATATATATATATGATGATACCTTATGCTTCCGCTATCTCTGTATTGCTTCTGCTTATTTTACAAAAAGTTTTAAATTGGACCTCACTGCGGGCCTACGATCTTGGAAGTTCTCGGATTTCCCGGGAAGTAGTGCGCCAATTTTGGCACTTAAACGATTTTCACGGTATTCGGGATTGGGGCGTTACATCGTTTCCAGCTCATCTTTCGTTTTTCTCGCGGCCTGCTCGGTATTCCAGAACCGTGCATATCAAATGTGAACGGCATATTATAACCGTACATTAGTATTTTTCACGGCAACATTAAACCGAGCATTGTAATATTGCACGTTTGTATAGGACCGTGCAATATAATATTGCACAGCCAATAAAACCGTGCAGTATAATAAAGCACGTTTTTAGGGGACCGTGCAGTGATAAACTAAGAATTTGTAATCATATTTTCAGGAGATTGATTCAACCGGTGCAAGTGAGTGCTCTTTTGATTTTACCAATGTCTTCACCACTGACACGATATTAAGAAGCCAAGAGGGCCTAATCCAATGGACAAGGGATGTTGGAAAAAAACACGGCTTGGTAATTGTAATCAAAACTTCAGATGCTGGTGGAGATGGTAGGAAGCCGAAAATAGTTTTATCCTGTGAGAGATGTGGTAGTTACAGGGGTCCATCGAAGGTCTTCGGAAAAAAAAATCCTAACAAGGCAATGAGAACGAAGAAGTGTAATGGCCCTTTTGCTTTGAAGGGCCGAAAGTTGGCAACTGAAAATGATTGGATGTTAACAGTGGTTTGTGGGGTGCATCAATCATCCAAACGCACAACATCTCGAGGGGCACTCGTTTGGTGGAGGCTTTCTTGGGGAAGAGAGTGATGTTTTGATCGATATGTCTAAGAGTTGGTAAAGCCAAGGAACATCCTTCGAACATTGCAGGAAATGGATGTGCACAACACGACACGATGAAGATATCTACAATGCTCGCTAGAAGTTTAGAGGTGACAGAGATGGCCGGTCGATCACAGATGCAGCAACTCATGATGCATTTGGAGGAGAACAATTACATTGAATATCACACGAGCAACGTGCTACAGATGTTATCTTGGACCTATTCTGGGCTACATCCATCATCTATGATATGCATGGCATAATACTATAACCACCCTGTATATTTGAATTTACTAGTGTGTTTATTTTGTCTTAATGTTCTAATTATAGCATTTTCTTATTTGCAGAATTATAAGGAGCTGAGCATATTTGAGCTTAATTCGGAAAGGTTTAAAGCTAAAGTCCCATTTGAGAAAAGATATACACAAGAGTATATAGGCTTGTTGGAGGAGAGCTGGAATTTCAAGTTAGAGGTCATGAGTTCAAGACTTGGCACAGTTATTGTTATTTTTATTTTTGGAGACCGAATTTGGGTGGCCCCCACCATATCTAATGCTTGCTAAAAATTAGCAATCAACTTTAAAAGAAAGGGAAGGAATCTCATGGACATCAATAAGAATGCTATTCTTTATCAAGTGATCAATCATGAAGGAAAGAAGATTTTCGGAATTGTAGCCATCCTGCGCAAGCTTTACTATTTTGATAATAACTTGTGACTCAAGATTCCGATTAAGGCAAGAATTAGATGCGTTGGAAAGAGGACTCAAAGGAGAAGAATATCATGTCTCATGAGGATTCTCCCAATTCTGACGTTTTGGGGGTCAAAAACATGTTGTCAATTCGAGGGATATGGGGGATGACGAATTTGAAAGATTTAACTTTCGTTTTCTTCTTGTATTTTTTTCTTTTTAAGGGGAGGCTCTCTTTTGCTCCAGGAGTATTTAATTTTTCTTAATCTTTGTTAGAAAGTGAAGGTGGAGATTGAGTGGTTATAATAAACAACTTTGAAGGCTTTCAATAATGGAGATGTTGCTTTTTTATTGTTGTTTTGTTCTACAATGTTTGGCTAATCCGTGGATTAGGGGTGGAGGAGGAAACCAAAACCGGTGAGATCATTCCTTATTATTCTTCTATGTCTTTCCCTCATTATTTTTAATGATTTAATAGATCCTCCTTCATGAATGGTTATTCAACTTCTGATTTTGTAAAGATTATTTGGAATGTCCTTTTACTCTTTTATGCTTGATCTTGACATATCATGTTTAGAGTTAAATTCATTTAATTGGTTTGTGCTTGATCTTGATAAATAGTGATTAGAGTTTCACATATTGAAGCGAAGGGAGTCTGAGGTACTAATTAGAGAATTGAATTTGTAAAGAAAAAAAAGGTTTTCAAGTTAACTCTTCCGATCCAGGCAGGTGCTTGCACATTGGATTGATTTTTTGGGATAAGACTATGAAGTAATTTTGGAATGATTAAATCTATTTTGGTGAAATCCAATACCCTGATCTCTCTTTCTCTGATTAATTTGTGTTTAGAGTTCCTTTGATATCATTTTAGTTATTAATTTCTTGATAATTGTGGTTTTAAAATCCCTAGTGTGAAAACTGATCGAGGATTTTTGGATCTTGTTTATACAAATCTCTGTAGATCGACCCGTATTTGCCATTATCTACTTAATAGAAAGTTGTGTGATTGCGGTTAATAATTTGAGCACATCAATCTATTCAGTTATTACGTGCATTTTCAGAAGTTTTGATAATGGATCTACATACAAGACTAATAGATACCGACTTCCATTGCTTGAGATTGTTGGTGTCACATCTACTCAACTGACGTTCTCCGTTGCTTTTGTGTACCTTGAATCAGAGAGGGAGGCAAATTATAGATGGGCTTTGGAGAGGCGTACGAAATTAATGGATGGATGCATTCTGCCCCGTGTGATTGTCACCGACAAAGAGTTAGCGCTTATGAATGCAATAAAGTTATTTTTCCGAATGCAGCAAACTTATTATGCAGGTGGCATATTTCAAAGAACATCTTGGCAAATTGTAAGAAGTGTTGTGAGACCAACGACAGATGGGATGCATTTATCTCTTGTTGGAACATGTTGGTAGTATCTCCAACTGAAAGTGATTACATGCAACTTGTAAGTGCTTTGGACGGAATTTATGCAGGTAATCCACATGCTGTTGATTATGTGAAGAACTATGTGGTTGAATAAACATAAGGAGCAATTTGTATCTGCTTGGACGGATCAAAATATGCACTTTGGGAACATCACTACTAACAGGACTGAGAGTGCACATGCAAAATTAAAGAGACACCTGGGTACATCGAGTTGTAGCTTTGATTCATCCTGGCAAGTTATCTAGTGCCCTGCTTGAGTTGCTCTTTACCGGAGATAAAGGCATCATTTGAAAATAGTTTGAACACCGTGCAACATAAGTTCAAACTAGCAATGTTTCGTGATTTGAGAGGATTTCTATCAAGGAATGCTTTGGATATAGAGTTAAATGAGTCGATAAGAGCTGGTGATATTGGTCCAGATTCGGCGGCATGTGGGTGCGTCGTGCGATGGACCCATAGTTTACCATGTGCACATGAAATTGCCGAGTACATAAGAGAAGGCTCTCATATACCGTTGAGTTTTGTATACCACTATTGGCGGAAGCTCAATTTAGAGGCCACTATGTTTAACCAAGCCCCTGAGTTGACCACAACTTCCAAGTTCGAGTTGATCACTAAGAAATTCCAGAGTAGTGATCAGGCAGGTAAAATACAAATTTTAAAAAAACTTAGAGAATTGGGGAGTCTTTCACCTACTTCTCTTAGTGAACCGGACATTAAAATTAAATACCCATAGTCGATCATCATCGAAAAGAAGAAGTTTGATCGGTCTAACGAGTCGGGAGCCAGCTGCTTTCAAATATGCCTAGGATGAAAGATATCATTCCTACTATATTAAGTAGTACAAACTGTTACGAAGAAGAGGAGAAAACTAGTGTCTACCGCACTTGGTCTTGTATGTTTCTGCACTTTACTTCCTCAGTCTCTGAGACCTTATATCCTCACTGTTAAGGATGTTGCAGCGGGAGAGTACTGTGGATTCAGAGCTATAGTTGTCTTCTAGGCATGGGCGAAGATAGTTGGAGGCAGGTTAGATTGGATTTGAGTAGTGAATTGCAGAGGTATCAAAATTATTATGCATTGGTCTATGGAGAGGACCGGGTTGGGGAGCTGTATTACGCATTGTCTTACTTTGAAAAGCAATCATTCATTTGATCGATGGATGACAATGCCGGACATAGGTCACTTGATATCTTCATATTATAATGTTGTATTGGTCATTCTTTCATTCCAGCAGTGCCTGACTTTCCTGCCTTTGATATCATCCCCTATTCCACCAAGTGATCACAAAGTGTTCATGGTTGGTTTCGTCAATGGAAACTATTTTGTTCAGGTCTTCATGAAACCTGAAGCACCCATGCCTCCCATTGCAACAAATTGGCATAGACACCACCATCCTGATGCAGACGGATGGCAGCTCCCATATGCAAAGAGCATCGAGCAATTCAAAGAAATATTTGGAAACAGCGTAGCAACACAGGAGTCAGTAAATCTTGACAGCGATTGATTATTTAAATTGAGAGAAATTTGATGTAGCCAAACATATTATATAATTTTTTTAACGGAATGCTGATGAATTAGATGAAAGATTTATTTGTTGATGTTATGTGTTAACTGATGGCTATTGAAATGTATATGCTTGGTTTAAAAGTATAGTGCAAATCACATTCTGCACGGCCAATAGTCACCGTGCATATGGATCATGCACGGCCTACAGGTGCCGAGCGAAGACAGTATGCACGGTAGAGATGTGTCGTGCATACCATATTTTGCTCGTCATCTGATTGCCGTGCAGATAGTGGCCTGACACCCCTTTCATTCCATTTTGTTCGAAATCAGCAAAGTCTGATAAAGCCCACAAAATCATAATAAAATCCAGTCTATACAATCCCAATAAAATGCTAGAAGTTCATCCATTATATCACGGCCCTCTAAAAGTTGCCTCAAATTATCATAAGTTCATAACGTTCCAACATTTAGTTAAAAATGGACATTACCCAAAGACAGTGCAAAATATGTCAATAAGTGATCATTTACATCACGGCTATAAAAAAGTAGCCTAAAAAAATGGGGACAAGTTCGTAAAGTGCCAACAAAAAGTTAAAAACTCCCATTCTACAATCATAACAAACTCATGAACACTTTCAAGATAAAATCCAACAACTTGTGGCCGTATCACGGCTGCGTATGTCGTCGGTACGTCACTAGCAAGCCATCCAGGATCTCGAGCGTGGTCTGTAATGCCCGGTAATAGAAATCAGCAGGTTGATCCATCCGTGCAATCGTAGCACGAAGATGGTCACTTGCTCGACGGATCTGTAAGAAACAATTAAATGTGTCGTACTTAAGAAAACTCAAATAATCAAATGAGTGCATAATGTTACTTTGAAAATTCAAACCCTCACCACTCTTGGAGTCGGGTCATTTAGATCGTCATTAGGATGATAGTGGGAGTGACGTTTGGGGTTCTATACCCGAGGGTGTGAAATCCTAACAAACCACGCAAGGTAGTCAGGTGAGCACTCCCATGCATGTTGCACTCGATGGCCGCGGTGCACTATGGATAATACATGGTCCTCCCAAGACTCTCATTACTGGTCAAGGAATTTGTAAGAGACCTTGTATTGTCCATCAATAGATCCCTGAGATGCACGAACGGGGGCGAGCGGTGCGGGTGGGATGGTCTGAACATACCCAGATTGACGGAGAACCCTCTGTGGGTAGGGGTGTACACCGGGTTTCAAAACCCGGCCCGACCCGGTGACCCGGTCCGACCCGGACCTAATCGGGCGGGTGACATAGGCTCTTTTACCGGGTCGGGTCTCACCCGGCCCGATAAGTCCTTATCCGGACCGGGTTCCGGGTTAAGAAAGTGTGGTTAATCGGGTTATCGGGTGACCCGATAACTAGGTTATACATTTTTTTAAATATTTATTTGTATATATATACAAATAAACATTAAAAATATATATATTTATATTTACTGTATGTTTACAGTATATATATTTATAGTATTTTTTATCTCAATTATTGAAACTTTTAGTTGTTCTAAAAAAAATATTTTAAACTTTATAATTAACCGGGTGACCCGGTAACCCGACCCGGTAACTCGAACCCGGATAACCCGGATATAGTTTACTGGGCATTCGGGTGGGTTTCTTGTGTTTATAAAATTACCGGGTCGGGTCAAACCCGACCCGATAATCCGGGACCCGACCCGATGTACACCCCTATCTGTGGGTGGTAGGGTTCAATGATATCTAGTGCCCTTAAGCAACCACAAAAGAAAGAACTCGGATGGAATGGATGCTGAGCCCTGGCACCGGTATACGGATCCTAAGCCACATGTGCCAAGTAAATGAAAGAACTCATTAATATTCCAAAAAAAAGATGTCCTTGAAAAAACTTAAAATAGATACTAACATGTCTATTGCATGCTCACCTCACTCGCATGTAAGTCATCCAATCTCTCCCGCAACAACTTTACATTCTCCTTTGTAATGCCAGAATCCTGACCAGGATTCCAGCAGCTCGCATGAGGCATTACAGCCGTAAATCCCCATGATGCAGGAGGACGGGCAAATTGGAAGTGCTCGTACACCCAAGACTGCAAAAGATAAGGATTATTAATGTTCCAAATTTAAATAATATGTTACGAGTATTTCAAAGATAAGCAAATGAGAACATGCATATGTATTTCAAAGGGGCTGTATACAATTACCATGAGCAGTGTTAGATATCCAGCAATCTGTCTCACATCTGACCTTGTATCGGTCCCCAATTGGCAATAGAGATATGCAAGTGCGGCAGCCCCCCATGCATAATGACGGACGTGTCCCAAGTCTATCAGTAAAGATAGGTAGGTAATGGGGACTCGGGTGGATGACTTATCGGTGAAGAGTGTGCAGCCTAACAGATACAGAAGATAGCCTCTAGCTGCACACTCTACCTGCTCAACAGATGACCTGGGACTTACATCGCCACACACCCGTTTTGATCCAGGCCATCCTCACTACCCCACCACACGCCACTCTCAACTAAGCTGACGCAGTCGCCCTATCCACGCCCAGTCCACGCTCAAGTAAATCTACCTGATCGGTAAATGCCATACTGGTCGATGCGTGGACAGGCAGTCCCGTTACTGGGATGCTGAGGAGAGTACCCACATCGTCTAAGGTGATCGTCATCTCACCAAATGGCATGTGGAAGGTATTTGTCTCGGGCTGCCACCTCTCCACGAAGCTGGATACCAGAGGGCAGGAGATATATCGGTACGACAAATACTTCAACTCTGCCAATCCAGACTCTTCTATAATCGCACGAAAGCGAGGAGCTTCGACATCGGCCCCATCCCCAGGCAGAGGTATGTACCAATCCTTCAGCCCTCGCCAATGATTGATACACTTAAGTAGCTCACGTTCCTACGGATTACAAGTATCAATCTTCATTAATATCTGTTATTATAGACTTCAACACATCTTATTTGAAAAATAATTAATTCAAACATTAACAAAATGCAAGTGTACCTCCCCGTCCCATATTGGTATGGCTACGTGCGTCCTAACACTCGGGAAGACAGATAATCGGCTGGACTGCCGGGGATAGGACCCTCCCCTGCAGCCGCTGCGGGAGGACTAGATGGCTGTGCCTCCTCATATGAAGAATGGTCCTCCCTTCCTGCCGCTGCAGGAGGAGTGAGCGGCTGTGCCTCCTCCTTTGAGGAATCCTCCTTTGATGAATCCTCCACTGACGAATCCTCCTCTGATGACTCTGGGAGTGGATCCTGCCGCAATTTACGTATTCGTTCAGACGCCGTTGGTCGTTGACAGCCGATAGTTGAGGTATTAGCATGCACACCTCGGTGACGCGGCGGTCTTGCGACACCGATCTTCGTCCTAACTTTAGATGGCTCGCTAGAAGAACTTGCTCGTCCACCTATCGAAAGGGAGCTGCCACCGCGATGAGCCGATCTCTTAGGCATTTATTCCAATCTGAAAAATGAAAATCGATAAGAGGAAACAACATAATTGAAAATATTAGATATGTACTGCTTGGTTAAAACAAACAGTGCAAACTTATTCTTCACGGCGCACTTTCAACGTGCACAATCTATGTTCGCACGGCATCAGTATACCGTGCATATGTAATTTGCACGCTAAATACATGTTGTGCAAATTAAATATGCATGGCTAACATTGGCTATGCATATAGTATACGATGCCGTGCATAATGTACCTGCACATTTTTGGTTTGCCGAGCAGATCGCGAACGAGAAGAAGAAAAAAATATGGAAATTGAAAATTTGGAGTTCGAAACTCCCATCCATATCATGCATTAGGGACTTCCCATACAAGTGCAAATAGGTATACTCTCTAATGCATAAATTACAACCTAAATGCATACATTACAACCTAAATAGTAAGTGAAAATGATTGGAAAGCTGTAACGAAGAAGAAGAGGAAGACGACCTCACCTTGTTTGAACAAGAAGAAGAAGAGGAAGAAGAAGAAGAAGAAGGTGATGAGAGCAGTGGAGAAGAGGTCGCCGGAGAAGAAGAGATCGACGCTTGCGGTGGCTACCAAATTTCAAAATCGTCGATGAGGGAATGGAGAAGGAAATGGTCTGAAAGCCTGGGCAGTTTGGGTATTTTGGTGGGTGGGCTCAGCAAAATAGTTTTAAACATAAAATGGTTGTGGTGAGCTCAGAATGTGGGTGTGTTCAATAATTCCAGTGGTGCATATAGAATTTTCCAAATATTTTAAGTGAAGTGAGGTCCAACTAAGGAGTTACAAAGCTAGCAAGGGAAAGTTACAATTTAGAAAAATTTTGAACCAAACAAGTTTCAAGGTTGGAAACAATTCTAAATTCCCAATATTCATGTAGAAATTTCATAAATCCTAACCTAGCTTAGACCCTCCAAACGTCCTAAACCTAAGCCATTAGAAGAACTCTAAATAAACCCCACTTGTTATTGCACGTGAAGGACAAATATAACCCATGCAGGCCAACCTTTGACGTGTGGCAGCCACCTTCCCATCCATCTATCACCTTTGGCCATATTTCTCTCCTACCATCACCACTAACCCAAGGTAACCACCAACTTGGGCCCGCTCCACCTGTTAGTTTTATGGACTCAATCCAGTAGATGATATAACAAATTGATTAATTTATTTATTTATCTATATATTCATGCTTACCTTTCATGAGATGAATAGTATTTTATTATATACTTGCACAGAAAATAGTGCAAAAAAAATTATAGCAGCAGAACAGAAAAAAAAGAAAACAAAAAACAGTAGCAGCAGAAGAAAAGAAACAAAAAAAGCAGGGAACGTGATGTACCTGCGCAGCCGGACGCGAAAAGAGCACAGCCGGACGAGTTCTCGGACGACCTGCACAGCCGGCAGCTTCTGCCTCCTTCTCCCTTTTCTTTCGTCGTTTCTTTTTTTTTTTTTTGTTTCTTACCCTAAGTCAGTGGAGATGACTTAGGGCACGAATATAAGAGGGGCTGTTGAGCTCTTCTGTGTTGGGCTACTGGACCTTTTTTTTAAGCCCATTGACCTTTATTTTTTAAAAGTTTAAGTTATGGGCCGCTTGAAAGAAGCCCACTAGGTGGCGCCTCGGGCCTGATCCATTTGATCAAACAAGTGAACAACCCCCTAGAAAAAAGAAAGCCCACAAATCGTCCATTTGATCAATCCAGCAAAAACCCAGTTCATAAGAAAAAAAAAACTTCAACTTTAAAACAAATGGTGCAAATACTGGTGGTTTGAACTTGCATTTTTTGAAATTGGGGGGTTACATTAATCTCAAGAAGATAAATCTGGCGCTAAGTTTGCCTCAAGAATCCTTCTTTTTGCCTCTGATATTGGGGATTTAGTGACATCAAACTCAGTCCTATTGAGTTTAAAATCCCAAGTGGTGTGTCTCTGAGAGAGAGAGAAAGAGAGAGAGAGAGAGAGAGAGAGAGAGAGAGAGAGAGAGAGAGAGACTAACCTCTGCAAATGGATTGATGAAGAAAGAAGCCGCTCAAGAGGAGAGAACAAAGAGAAAAGGATAAAAATAAAATGAAACAGAGGGATAAAGGGAGCGTCTTCTTCGGTTGCCCATGAATGATTTTACATGGTAAAAAGCACAAGAATGATTCATATATGTTGTCTCCGTGCCTTTAATAATATTTATAAAAAAAACCCTCAACCATACTGACTCATTTGCCTGAAAGTCCGAAACTCAAGCCCTTATTTAAAGTGAGATTTATTCTTATAAGATTTCCTCTAAGCCCTTGAAGGCCACAAATATATAACATACACTTGAAAATATCATATATGCTTTGAGACATTCTTTATAAAAAAAAGACAATAATTGAAGGAGTTATGGGAACGTGGTGCAACCACCTATGATGCCTCACCAGAGCAACCTTTTCGAATGCATGCAGCTGTTATGTGGACAATCAACGATTTCCCCGCATATGTTAATTTGTCAGGGTGGACTACTAAGGGGTACTTGGCTTGCCCAGTTTGTAACGAGCATACATCATCGCAAAGATTGAGAAGTAAGTTAGGTTATGTGGGAGCTCGCCGATGGTTACCTAAAGATCATCCTTGGCGAAGGAGTCGCCTCTTTGATGGTAAGGTGGACCATCGGTCGGTGCCTATGGACTTAACGGGCAAACAAATATTGCAACAACTATGTAAGGGGACATACAAGCCATTTTATCAAGCATCCAAGCAACAAAAGAAAAAGAGGAGATCCAGTATTAAATTGGACGAAGAAAAGCATTTTTTTTAGCTTCCTTATTGGGAGAAACTCAAGCTTCGGCACAACCTTGATGTGATAGATATAGAGAAAAATATATGTGAGGCTTTGTTTGGAATACTATTGAGCATAGATGGGAAGAACAAGGACACAGAAAAAGCACGTCAAGATTTGGAGGATCTGAAAATAAGGCTAGCACTGCATTTGAAGAGGCATGCAGATGGGTCCTTCGAAAAGCCCCCAGCATCATACACTTTATCGTTGGAGGAGAGACATGGATTTTATGAGTTCTTAAAGTCAATCAAGTGTCCTGATGGTTATGCTGCAAACATATCAAGATGCGTGAGTACAAAGGGAGATAAGTTAACGGGCTTGAAAAGTCACGACTGTCATGTACTTTTGGAACGACTTCTTCCTATTGGGATGCGTGTCTACCTCCCGAAAGACATACGTATCACATTATCTGAGTTAGGGAATTTTTTCCAAGAGATATGCTAAAAAACACTACGAGTTAAGGATTTGGAGAAACTACAAGATCGGATAGTGCTCATATTATGCAAGATGGAAAAGATTTTTCCTCCGGCATTCTTTGATGTCATGGTTCATCTTGCTATTCACTTGCCTTATGAGGCTATGCTTGGAGGGCCAGTGCAATATTGATGGATGTATCCAATTGAAAGGTAATTTTCTACCTAAATTTAAATAGTCGATATTACATGATGTAGTTTTAATCATTTAATATTATTTATTAAACAGGCTACTTGGTACCTTAAAGGGATTTGTCACCAGTCGAGCCTATTCGGAAGGTTCCATTTCTGAGGCTTACATTGTTAAAGAGTGTCTTACTTATTGTTCAATGTATCTCGGTGGTATGGAAACAACTTTCAATCGCCCAGAACGAAATGCTGATGGTGGTGTCTGTGGAACGGGGTTAGCAGTGTTCACACAAAATGTTCGTCCTTTTGGCTTAATGATGAGGGCATGTAATTTTATGCAGGAGGAAATAGACAAGGCTCATTGGTTTGTCTTAAATAACAGTTTTGAGCTGGAACAATATCTAGAGTACGTTATTACTTAATTTTACCTATACTTATATTTAGTATGCGACCTTTTTAACCATCACTATTGTATGTTTGTAAATAGAGAACACAAAAGACTATTGGCAAATGAAAGTGCATGTGACATCCTGAAGAGACAAGAAGAGAAATTTCCAAAGTGGTTCAAAGAACACGTAAAATACAAACTATCTTCTGATAATTTAAGTTGTGGGCATATAGAATATTGACATGCTTGCCATGTATTGTTTTGTAGATGAATCAACTATGAGACGAAGGCTCACAAGAAGCAACTGATGACTTATGGTCTGTAGCCAATGGTCCACTTGTGACTATCAAACTATATTCAGGTTGCATATCCAACGGTGTTCGATTTCACACTAAAGACCGGGATAGTCATCATAAAAGCCAAAATAGTGGTGTCGTCGTGGAAGGGAACAACCATGAAGGGAAAACAGTTACCTTTTATGGGAACTTATGCAGAGTATGGGAGCTGAGTTATATGTTTGGACGCCGTGTAGTTCTTTCACAAGCATTGATGTAAGAAGACATTGGTGTAAGAATGATCCATTTGTCCTGCCAATTCAAGTGAAGCAAGTCTTCTATGTCAATGATACCAAATTTGGTGACCATTGGAAAGTTGTAGAACGGCTCCAACATCGAGGGATATGGGATATACTTGTGAAGGAAGATGATTTAGAAGATGCGCCGACTGATGTATTCCAACAGGATGAAACCACTAATGCTGTCCCTAATATTGATATTGATGATTCAGTTGGGGTTCGGCTTACTAGAGATGATGTTGATCCTGAGATTTTTCCAAGTAATGTGGTTCTAGAGACACAGAACCAACAACTTAGCAGCAGTTTTCCTGAAGAAGATGAAGACGAAGATGAAGATGAATTAGTAGGAGCGCCTAGTGATAATGAGTTTACTAGTGAGTCTGATTCGGATATTGATCCGGACATAGAACCTTGATTTAGTTTTCTGTATTATCGTCCTTTAACCTTTATTTGGATAGTACCTAGTGAACTGTATTTTGATACTTATCATCTATGGATGTGGCTTATGTACCTTTGTCCTGTATGTTTAAATATTTCTTGATGTTTTAGATCTTTCGTTACATTTTATATAATGGGGCATCTATCATTTCATATTAAATCTTACTTGTTCATATATCATACTAAAATCTAAATGTCTTTTGTTACAGGAGAGAGATGGCAAAAAACAAGGTCAGGTTTATCAAACCCGGGATCATGGGCCAGCCAGTGTCTGATTATGAAAAGCAAAGGCGGGAAGAAAAAATCGAATTGAATAACCTTAGATTGGTTGAAAGCGGGTTTCAAAGGATGGCGAATTCATTGATTGATCTGAAGAAGGGAAAGACTAAAACTACTAAAGAGGCGAGAAATATGAGGGCCATGGACGATGATGACGAGGAGTATCAACCACTTGATGATGAGAACAATTTGGGTTCTGATGACCATTTAAGTTCTTATAACGATGAGGAAGAACTGGTAAAATATAATTGTATTGTGTATTCAATTATATAGAACTGGCTTATTAGACATTAATTTTGTGTCACATGGTGACAGATTGATGCTATCAGGAATGAAAGCATCAGGAAGAACACCGTTGCACAACATACATCCACTCCCCATACTGAGATGCCTCCTATGCAGTCTACTGTGCCTCCTTCCTCTACCCAAGGTTCAATGCCTACCCCAACATCGATGGTAGGTATACCAGGTTATTTAACAACAGAGTCTACAGTGGCTCCTACTTCCACCCAAGATTCATTAGTTGATCAACATACTCTGTCTACTACACCAACTTCTTTACCGCAAGATATGGTGAGAGGTACATTTTCCTTCAATGTCAGTTTCATATACGTTAAAACTAAGAATGAGTTATCTGTACAACAGTCTTCTGTGTATTTATCAGATCCAAAGAAAAATCACTGTCAAGCTCGAAAAAAAAAGAGAAAAACTACAATACCAGCGCTATGTTAAATTCTATTATATTTTAATTGTATTATTCATACACTCTACTTTTTTTAAACTTTTCAGCTTCTACCTCAAAGCGTGTCCGAGGTGCTACCCGTGGAATTAACACCGAACACTTAATTGCTACTAGTAGTGGCTCCAAACTTGTTGTAGAGGTTCCTTTGGAGGTAGGAGCACCCGTTGGGATAAATGCCACTAGGTTGGCCAATTGGCTTGGTGTACAAATTAGGATGGCGGCACCATTGAAGGATATGGAAAAGTGGGATGATATTTCCTCTGCTATTAAAGCGCCCATCATACAGGCTACACGAGTAAAGTTTTCTCTCTTTTTATTTTACTTGAGGTTCACTATTTTTCCTTTTTAAGATTAAGATGCAATTTAGATGCAATTTTAGCTCCTTTTTGCTTATACTAGAATTCTATATTATATGAATGAGTGAATGATAAATTTGACATAAGGGAATATGATGAGAATGAG
This sequence comes from Litsea cubeba, assembly GCA_012931725.1. Lineage (NCBI taxonomy): Eukaryota > Viridiplantae > Streptophyta > Magnoliopsida > Laurales > Lauraceae > Litsea > Litsea cubeba. Next base: position 38,696,977 of record CM022944.1, read on the forward strand.
CATGTGAGGCGTGGAATTGACCGCAAGTGTAACAAATTGTATAGAACCTGGCGTCATAATATGAAAGAATACTATGAAGCATTAGTGAAAGCTGGTAAGGACCCGTATATCAAGCCATATAGAGGAGTTAGTGGTGAAGACTGGGCATGGATGATTGGTAACATCTGGACTAATAAAGATAAAGAGGTAAAATTCAATTTGGAGTAAGGAATTCATTTGATTGATGTCTTTACAAGTACATTTACATCATTTTGTAGGAATTGGTAAAAAAAAGGAAGAAAGCTCGAGCAAATTTACCGTTCAATCATACTATGGGATCACAATCATTTGCAGCTGCTATGTCAACTCAGGAAAAAGAGCAGGGTCAATGTCCTGACATTGCAAATTTCTACAAGTTAACCCATTATAGTACAAAGAAGAAGAAGTAGGTAACCCCGATATGTGAGCAAGTACATGTGAGCATTAACCATAGAAGTCGCATCACCAACGTTATTTTTGTATTTCATGCAATTTATTGATTCTATATTTTATTTGATATTAGGTTCAACTTGAGGTACGCCACCGCGAGGGTGAGTCACGTCACAAAGATGATGAGGCATTTGGCTACCAGTCACCATGCCACAAGAGGAGATGCCAATGGAAGTTCTTGGTAAGAAGTTTTATGTGAAGGAATATGGTGTTGGTTTGAAGCGATCATCATCTAAGCGGTCTAGTGCTAAATCACATGACGAGGTACGAGTCTTAAAGAATCAAGTTGAGACACTTAAGGATATGTGCCAAGAACAAAAGAATCAGTTTGAGACCTTGAAGGACTTGTGCCAAACGCAACAGGAGACAATACGTGCATATGATGAAAAGTTTGCGCACTTCGACGCTGTTATGTCCGTTTATATGCAAGGAGGTCTTGTTGGGGAAGGCTCTAATTCTCGGTAAGTAACTTTCCATGTCAATTAAGTGTTGAATCTGCTATGTTGTATGCTAAAAAATAGTGACACATGCTGAAACTATATGTGTAGACACCTAAAGACATAACCAGATCAACACCATGTCAATTCATTTTGTCGCTCGTCTGTTTCAGTCTATGGAGCATGCTGAGATTCTAAAATCCATGATTCTAAAATTTTTCAAAGTAAGTGTGCTGATCAAGTATGATTGCATCATCATTGTTGTCGTCGCCGTCATCATCATTAATTATAACAAGAACTACTATCACTATTGCTACCAATACTATCATCATTGTCATTATTTATTTATTTGTTGTTGTTGTTGTTGTTATTAGTGGTTGTGAAGAAGATTGATGAATTTACGTCTTGAATAGATGGGTGGAGGGTTTGAATTCTCTCAGACTCCTTTTTGTTGGCTTTCACTTTTATGTCCAAACTGGGGCAGGCTCCTCATCCATAAATCTTTTATTGAAAGGTATATTTAATATATGAAAATTCAGATGCAACCATTGAACAGCCAAGTGTTTGTAGTTTGGGCACATGGTTTGTAGTAGAGTTTTCATTTGTTTTCATTTGTACATATTAGATTTTCTAGAGGCAGCAAGTAACTCATCTTTTAAAGGAAAACTTTTATCTAGATGAACATCACAAAAATAGGCATACATACTGTACTTAATTAGGAGTGTGAAGCCAGGAAGTTACTAGAATTGATGCCAAGTTATCTTAACATATCCTTTTGCTTGTTGCACATTTAAACTATAGTTATACATAGATCTTAATGCATGTATATACTTTTTTTTTAAGTTCATTTCAATAGTAAAAGAAAGCTTACCAAACAAAATTTCAAGTCTTATCTTGAGAAAGTAGCACTTGGTCGATCTTGTTTGATGGGAAATGGTTCTAGTTAACAATGATGGTGTGTTACATACGTAGCTTGCCATCTTGCCAAGTCGACTTGGTGACTTGGCTCACCAAGGAAGGGGTTGGATCGCATGTAACTCTAAATGCTTAAGTTTGACTGAGTCATATTATTAATGCAGTCAATTTGATTGACTCGGGTGTTTCTTGCCGAGTTATATCGCTTAAATTGAGTGTTGTGTGGGTATTAATGCAAGTGCAATTTTGGCGACTTCAACCCAGAATCTATTCAAGGAATGGGTCTGTGGCTTGCTGATCACCAGGAAATCACATATCTACTGTGTTGTCCCCCATTATTTAATCAGCAATATCCCATTATTGAACTCTCATGATTGACATCCCAAAGGTGAAGAGACAACTTGGCGTTGTAATTTTCCAAGAAAAAGTTTAATAATTAAAAAAGTCCAAAGGCAATTTTTTTCTAGCTATAAAACCCCTTGAAATACAATTGAAATGTCTTTGTAATTTGTCATACTACCTCAAAGTTATTAATCCATCATATTTTACTTTCTTAATTTTCAATTTATATGAAAAGATTAACTTGATGCCCCAAGTCGCCAACTTGGCTTAACTCCTTACCCTACTCAGTGGATTCCTATTTCCGAGTCACTAGTCTGCAATATGGTTACAGGATTATTTGCCTGCATTACTTGCTTATGTCATCACTAAACTCCTTTAATCTTACAGAGGATGGTGAAAGCGATGAACAATTAGTTTTAGTGAGCCAAAGTGGGACTATCAACAGAATCAAGGTTCGGGATATTTCTATACAGTCACGTTTTGCAAGGTAAATAGGAGAATATTTTTCATTTCTTCTCTTTCTTTATAGTTCAAAGTTGCACAAATCTGGAAAACAAAAATTCAGCCAAAGTCAAGTTTCTTTTGATTTTATATGGTTACCTGTTTGCTATTTCTACTTATAATATTGTTACCATAGGAAATGGAATTTATGAATACATCATTTCTGCTCTCTTTTGCATGACTAGCAGCTACAGATCACACATAGCACATGAAGATAAATGCATTTTTTATTCTGATGAAGACAAATGAAGAAACCATCAATTATGAGATACATTCACCTCGATTAATTAGATCCCATTTGTGATTAAACATGAAAGACCATGTAATTTTTAATTAATAAATCTATATCAAGGTGTGGCCAAAGGCCCCAAATTGTATCTACTTTGGGAAAATGTATCATAACGTAATAACTCATCACTCTCTAGCTATTAAATCCATTTTTAACTTCAACTGTCATGGTAATGTAAAATATCTTGTAAGTTCAGATTCAAGTGAGTGAAATTTGCATGTGGCACCACCTCTCATCATCGTCAAAGCGGACCATTAGATCATTATGATCCCCCTTTTACTTGTTGCACAAAACCTTCTAAAACTATCGAGATGGAGTTACTTGTTGAATAGTATCATTTTATTTTATCATACATTTATTTTGAATTGTGTGCGTCATAACATGTTAAATAATTACATTTTTTTTTGTTACGATTTTATACAGGTAGGTAACTATCGAGATGGAGTTACTTTTTGGCAGTTAACCAAGATGACCAAGATGGAGTTAATACTTTTTGTAGTAAACTGGAACACTTGTTTTGAATTATTTTTGTAATTATTTTGACACGACACATCGTGTATGGATGTTTTGTAGTTATGCTAAAAGTATTGACTTTGAAGTGTTTATTGTTGAAGGATGAATATTTTGAAGGGTTGTGAACTTGGATATTAGAATGTTGACTTATTGGATATTTGATTTGAATGATATTTTGCGTCTTTTTTGTTATAAGTTTTGCTAATGGGTTTATCTAGATACAAATATTTGAAACTTTGTAAGCAGGTGCGAAATGATAATTTGGGTGGCACAAATATTTTGATTGTATTTTTTTATGACAAAAAGAGTATGTCACCATTGTGTGTCAACCTAGTAATATTATTGGTGACACGCATTTAGTTGTCAGGATAAATATTTTTAGTGACAATTCTTGTCACAAAAGATCTCTTTTCTATGACACCCGTACTGTTGTCACCATTGCTTTTAGTGACACCCTACTATGTCATGGAAAATCTTTTTTCAATGACACCATATTTTTGTCACTGTTGACATCATTCCGTGACAAGTGCACATTTTTTGTCACCCTTGACTTTTAGTGTCATGGATACAATGACACCCCCATCCCGTGTGACCAATGATAATAGGTGACAAAAATTGGGCCTTCGGTGACATTTTTTCATGTCACCAAACATGTTTTTTTGTGGTAGTGGATATGTTAGTCCTACGGGTCTAGGGATCAAGGATTTATATAAAGCCTTGAAACTACATGTTTCTACAGCTCAACAGGGGCCCAACATCTGATATCCAGAACAATCAAACACCACACACACACGACACCCCCAACCCACACAATGTGACTGACAGTATGTTCTGCACCATCCTCTTATCCCAGAGATACCTCAGCAACCAGTGTTCCATCTAAGTTGTGTTTGACCTTTAATGATTAGATCACTAGCCTTGCTCATATTTTGTACAACATCCTTTTCAGGATGGGGACTTGGCTGGTCGCTCAGATTCCCAACTCCTAGGGCCCATTTATCTTCAAAGGCATGCACTTGTTGCCCTATTCCTATGACCCATATCTTGCTGCCTTGTCCCAATGTCTTCAAATTATCAACATAATTTTATAAGCAACTTATACTAATTTAACTGAACTAAAATAATTGTAACGTGTAGCCAAATCTTTATAAAAAAAAATGTAACATTAACAGCAAATGTTCATAAAATCACTAGCACCGAAGAACGAAAAATAAATAAGTTACCTTCTTTCCTATACCACGTAGTCCTTAGGCATGTTACACGTGCAACATCAAAATGAACATTTCCTCTTGCATAGCCTTCCATATGGTTCCTATTTGCACAAACAAGAAACAAAAACTGAATCATACGATACAAAAGGAAACAGAAAATGGAAAATAAAAAATCAATAATTTAAAAAAAATCCATGTTTCAAAAATAAAAAGAACAAACGATCGGGTTAAAGAAAACCATAGTAATTAAACAATGGAGCCCTTGGTGGGCTAGTAAACGGGTAAGATTGCAATATCTAGGATGACTATAAACAACCTCGATAATACTGTTGGTTATAAAATTAGCTAAATAAATCAGGGATACAAAAACATAAATAGTTCATAACAAACATTGAACATAGCTCAATCTAACTCCAAGCTGGATACTGTTTACCTTTAATGGATCAGATCTAACACCAATCTAGAATCTGATCGTGAGCTTTTGCTGGCATTCTCAGTTGCCCAAGTTTGTACTCATTATTCACTAAAATGTTTTCATTTACGCAAGCGCAAGCAAACAAACAAACAAACCGATCACGAGCAGGTAGCAGCCACTAATGGTTAAAACATTCTTCTTCGTTTTCTCTTTAACATTTACTAAATCAACTTCATTTTTTTTTTGAAAGATACTAAATCAACTTCATGATAAAGATGAAATAGAGAAATAAACAAAAGACGAAATACGTGTTCCAAATTCCGATTCACACCATCAAAATTCAAGATCAGAAATTAGTAAGTCAAGATGAAACTGAAGAATCAATCAAAGAAGAAAAAAGAAAGCACTAAAAAGGGATGAAAGAAAATGCACCTGAGATTGAGAAAACGAAGGCAGAGGACTCCACATTGAAACGTTGGGATCATAATACGAAGGTAAGAAAAGGAAGTGGAGAGTGGCACCGAGGAGTGGTGCTGCTTGCTCTCGTCGCAGAAGAAGTGAGTATGGGTGCTAGGGTCGGAAATGGAGTTTATATAGGGGTCGGTCAGTTTTCCGATGAAATAGCTGATACGGAACAAAAATGTAATTTTGTTGAAAATTACCTCACCCAACATGTTAAAGGAGGATTTCTGCGTAAAACTACCACCTCTTCTTTGATAATGGGCTACACAAACATGCCCTAAAACGCATGTAATGCCTAAAAGCATCGAGACGGCACATTAAAATATTTCGAGGTTAGTTCAATCCGTTTCATGCAACATCGAGACTTGACTTTGTGACATTAAGTCTTTATTTAGCATTAATGCATATTAAAGTATTTCGAAGCCAGTTCAACCCTTTTCTTGTGACATCGATACTTGATTTAGCACATTGTAGTATTTTTAGGATTTTTTGTTTCAATTTTCAAACGCACCAGTTGATTTTTCCATTTTCCTCATTAGCCCTTAGATCTCCCGATCTTCAAATTACAGACTTATGAAGAGCATATCTAGGGGCTAATGAGAAAAGGAAAAAAATCAACTAATGAGTTCGAAAAATTGAGAAAAAAAAATTACACTAGAAATACTTCAATGCACCAAATCAAGTCTCAGTGTCGTGAAATTAAGTCTTATGTCGCGAGAAAGGGTTTGAACTAGCCTCGAAATTCTTTAATGTGCCAAATCAAGTATCGACGTCGCGAAATCAAATCCCAATGTTGCGAGAAAAGGGTTGAACTAACCTTGAAATACTTCAATATGTTCAGCCAAAATAAAGTCTCGATGTTGCGAGAAAGGGGTTGAACTAGCCTCGAAATACTTCAATGTGTCGTGCAAAATCAAGTATCGATGTCGCAAAATCAAGTCTCAATGTAGCGGGAAAATGGTTGAACTAATCTTGAAATACTTCAATATGTCAAATCAAGTTTTGATATCGAGAGAAAGGGGTTTGAGGGGAAATTTGATCTGGGAAAAATCAAAGTATGTTGTATAAGATGCTTTTGGGTATTACATGTATTTAAGGATGCTTTTGGAGGTATAGTGATATTTGAGGATGCTTTTGGTAAAAACCCCATTTTATTCGATGCATAGAAATTTTGGAAAAGCAGTTTTTTGTGGTGGGCCTAGGAAAAGAAAGTCTTTGGCTTCGGCACAATAAGGAGGACTCCCCCCATCTAGAGAGAGAGAGAGAGAGAGAGAGAGAGAGAGAGAGAGAAATTACGAAGCCTAAGGGGTTTTATTTTTTCTTTTAAGAATCCATGTCCAGAGACAGTGGTGGAGGCAAGATTTCCTTCCAGGGGCAAGAATGATCCTAATAATATTTTTAGAGCCCACATATGAAAATTTTAAACCATTCAAAAAATGGCCCTTTCATTTATAATCTACATAATATTCACTTAGAAGAGAATTTTCTCTTTAGGAGTAGACTACATGTAAATCCGACTCTATTGGGCCTGCTTGGACCCATTTTTTTTTTTATCAATGTAGATCTTTAACACTCTTATTCCTACCTTGATCACGCACAATGCCCAATTTTGAAACTCATCAAGCCTTTAACCATTGTTAGGTTGGATCTCAAAAATATTTATAATTAAAAGAGCATGAGGTTTTCAGGTTGTTAAATCAAGAGCTAGGATAATTTAATCGGGTTGATTTTTGCATCACCCTTATCTGTAAAAGACCTCTCCAATTAACCCACCCCTAATAATATGATGCATACATATACAGTGATTTGCATGTAGGTGAAGATCTTCCTTTTATTAAATGGTCCACGTTCAAAATGATAGAACACTTTTATAAAATATTATAAATAACTATATATTATTTTATAGAGATTAATTTGACAATGAACCTATATAATATTGAAGTAAACTTTCTCATAAGAAAGAGGGCAATTCTTTGGGCGCACCAATAATTTCATGGCCCACGCATGTTATCTACGCATTAGTGATGGAAAAAAAGAAAGAGAAGAAAACAAAGAGTCACGTAAGAGTTCTATGGCAGTGGGCTCACTTATAAAATATTTTGTTAGGAAATTGAGTGTTGGCTAATTCATGGGTTGGACAAAACTCTGAGTTCATTGAGCTCTAATTTTTTTTAGATGGACTGGCAATCGTATGCACAATGTGGAGTAAAAGCAAATCATTGGCAAATGGCATTACTCGATCAATCAGATATAGGGCCGATCGATCGGATGGCGAAGAGTTCTATGCAGATATGAAGTTCTATTTTGATTTTTTCTTAAACTGTATGTTTTAATCCTAATCATATTAGGCAACCCTAAGCTCGTCTCTAAGCCTATTTATAGGACTCTTTGGCTACCATATTGAGAGACCTCTCTCATTGTTTTGAACAAGAAACCCTAATTGAGAGAATTATTCTTCTCTAGAGCATCAATTGAAGAGTTGTGCCGAAGAGTTCATCTAGAGAGCAGTTTTTCCACATCTCTTATAGAAGATCATATTCTTCTGCAGAAGATATGAGGGGTCAAGTGGGTTTTAATCTATTGCAATCAACGGTGTGAAGTTGTTGAGGCGTGAAGCTACACAAGAGGTAATTGCAATCATTAGGTAGTGATTATCTGGGGAGGGATCTATGAATGTCTTCTAATTGCGAGATTCATAGTGCTTGATTGTTGATCCAGTTTGGATCCATTGTTTTACACCCGGTTTGGATTTTCCATGTTATATTTGGTGTCCCTTGTGGTGTGTGCTTTTTTTATTTTATTTTCGGTACATATCATATTATTTTTTTACACATTGGGCTGTTGAGTTGACTAATCTAGATATCATTCAAAAACCTTCATATTTTAAACATTAGTATATAGTCATACTCAGGTTTTTACTTAAATTATCCAATGAATAGGGAGACAAAAATGCCCTTATTGCTTCTAAAATTCTCAAAGAATATAAAAAGTTGAAGAGGAGCAAGCGGACATAAGATAAATTGACCCAAAATCTATCGCTAAATTTTCTCTTCTTTGACAAAGAAGAAAGAAAGTTGATGTTACCCCCATCCCTAGTCTTTGTAAATAGGGTTTATAAATTTTTCAAAAGTTGTCCCCTCAGTGGAATTTCTAAATACTCCTCTTGAGAAGAGGATTTGTACATGCTAAGGCGGTTGAAATTTCGAGAATTTTAAGGGTTAAATAAGACTTTTTTAGGTGGCATGAATTTAGAATTCTAATAAAGAAACATGGCATCTTCAAAGAGCTAAGGGGAATCGCATCATGTCTCTGAATTTCCACATCACAAATTCTATTCAAAAATTCTTTTAAAGAACAAGGCCCTTAAAATTTGGTTACTGGTATTTTTTAATGAGAATTGTATATGGTGGGAATTTATGACAATGTTTCAGACCATATCCCCTTGGCATTCAAATTCTCTGTTTGATCCATAGAATTCTGAGAATTCTATATATTAGCCCACATGGGATGTCATGGGGCTGAGGATTTGGAATACCACTTGGGGGCACAACTTTGGGAGAATTTGGAATTCTCATAGATAAAAATTCTTAGGATTCTTGCAACCAAACAAGGCCTAAGCATAAGTTTTGAAATAAATAGAATTCTCCTCTAATTAGCCCCATTACACAGAAGAAATAGAACAATTGTGGCAATTACAAATAGAAATGAAAAGCTCAACATCAAAAAAAGAAAAAAAATGATCATCCTTTTCCATACATCTTATTACAAAAATACTTAAATTTGGGCCTGTTTGGGAAACTTATTAATATAGTGTTGTGAAGTAAAGATTGTTTTGGAGAAAGAATAAAATATAAGTGGGTTATGATGGTATTTTATTTTTAGTTGTTTGGTATGGAATCTTTTTGACTTTTTGTATAGAAAGGAGGAGTTTTTTTTTTTTGTTTTTTAGTGAAGAAAGGAGGTTGCTTTTTTACTTTTTTTTTTAAAAAAAAGAATGGAGGGAATTTTGAGTTAAAGTGCTTTTGATGTGACTTTTTTTAATAGAAATGGGGGTTTTATTTCACTTGACTCTATTAGTAGAGTTGCCAAACAAGCCCTTTTAAAGGGCATTCATTTCTCTGGCACGGGCATGTCACCTTTATAAAATTATGAAAATATTGGTAAAATACATACTTTTGAACCCATGCTTCACTTCTAACTAATGGACTCCAGGACAAAGAATGGAAAGTAAAAGAAATGACCAACCCCCATGCACATAAATGAGCATGCATGCAAACAAGCAATATCTATCGTAGCTTAGGCAGTTAATGCATGCTGTGATCTCAATCAATAATAACAATATGGGGCATTCGGCGATGGGTCCCTGAACATTTCACTTTATCGCCTTAGATCCACAAAAAAAGTCATGCAACCAAAGGTCCCTCTCACACTTTTTGATACCTGAAATATCTAGTTTACCCTTTCTTTAAATCATATCCCATGATTGGTGGGATATCCCATTAATAATAGCCAACTAACATTTAATTGCCCACGATTAATGGAATCCCCATATTTTCAAATAAATTCTAAAAACACACTAATAAATTTCAAAGTAACGAAAATAAATTTTAAAAAATAAAATAAATTCAAAAAATGCAATAATTTAAAAAAAAAAGAAATATATAATCAAATAAAGCAAATAAATTTAAAAAGATGCAAATAAGTTTCAAAATATCCAAATAAATTTCAAAAGACTTCAATAAATCTCAAAAAATGCATATAGATTTCAAAAAACGTAAATAAATTTGCTAAAAAACTTAGATAAATTTTGAAAAAAACTCAGATAAATTTACTAAAAACACAAAGGAATATGACAGAAAATAGATAAATTTGAACAACACTCAGATAAATTTGACAAAAACTTAGATAAATTTGACAAAAATTCAGATAAATTTGAAAAAAACTGAGATAAATTTGATAAAAACCGAGTGAAGCCCTTCTTCCTAGGTGATTAAAACCAGCCGCTGCAACAGGTAAATTAAAGATCAAAATCGGGCCCACTCTTCTTCGATTTATCTGCTGCTTCAATTCCGGTCTGAACCCAGAACCCAGGCCCGCAATTCCGATTTGCAAAGCCCCCACTGGAACCTTCTCTCCCTTCATGTAGCTGTTCTCAATGAATTCTTTTCTGATAGAAAATCTCAAAGCAAAAATGACTCCTCCTTAAACCCATCTGCCAAAAAACCTCTCTACTTTTCTCAAATGAGCATCCTTTCCAGACTGCCCCCATCTCTCAAATGGGCTCTTCCCAAAACCCCTATCCACCTCTTCAATCCCCTCAAAACCCCTCAATATGAAATAGGTTTTCTTCAATTCCACTCCCACTGCAAAAGAATCACAGCCCGAGGAAGAAGACCACTGAAAAAAATCACAATCTGAAATGGCTCTTCCTCGTCGACTATGATCCCTCCAATTTCGGCGCTGACATGGCTGAGCGCGGCGCTGACGAACCAGGACCCGTGCGACGATAGGATCTCCGGCGCTGGTAGGCTGGTGAAGGATGAAATGGTGGCGCGGACGAGGAATTTCGTTACAAAATCAACGGAGGCTGATTGAGGAAGATGGTTTTCCGGGAGGGTGGGAAGAAGAAGGCCCTGGATCTGGAGGGCAGAGGAGATGAGGATTAAGACGTAGAAGACCCACATGCATGTGATCACTGCATCGGCCACGGCAACCTTCACAGGACCACCCATCGCTCTCCCTTCTCATTCCTTCCCTACAGCAGTAGTACGTAGTAGCCTTCTTCTTCTCTCTCTCTCTCTTAGTCACTGCTGTGCTGATGGAGAAGAAAGAAGGGCCGGTCAGAGAGAGAGCAGTGGTAGGTTCAAGGTTGTTCTCCACTTTCTCTCTCTGCCACTTTTTTTTACTGTTTCTAATCCTCTCACTCCCACGCACTTCTTCTTCTTCTCCCATTCTGGTGTTTCCATTTCTCCTTCTTCGATCAGTCTGCTGCAACAGACACGTTCTTCTTCGAGGTCTCCCAAACCCCGATAAGTATGGCCCAACAGAGATCGCAGAAGAAGATGGATAATATAAGATCTGAGATTTTAAATTTCAAAAATTTATGCCTAAAATGGTTGAAAGGGCATATCAGTCTTGAACTATATAATCATGTGGATGTAGGGACCTATGGAAACAAACACTCTAGCTGAGTGGACCATAGGCCTTAAAAAGTTTTTCCTTGGACTGGAGGCTTGATACATTCACCTATAGGGACTTTTCACTAATTTTGCCTAAAAATATTACTGCAAGTGCGCGGGTGTCTAGGAATATACAGCGGCAAGTACGAGTCGAACCCACAGAGAGCGAATCAAGAAGAAAACTTCCAAGTTAAGAAAGATGAAGTCACACAAGTAATTCAAAATGTAAAAAATTAACTAAAGCAATGAGATAATGAGATAACGAGATCAATGATAATGAAATTGATGAAGGCATAGGAATCCATCAAGCAATCCAAAGCCACGTTCTTATTGAAAATAATTGTTTGATCAGTTTTCTACTTCAGATCTGGATCCAATCAAAGCACGCCCAAATCCGAATGATAAAACTTTAAAAATCAATTTTCTCAAAAGAGATTTGTTTTTTTTTTCTATAAAATTAATCAAATGCCCAAGACCTCCTTCCCTTAATTAAATTACTAAAGCTACTTATGAACTACCCATAAAATCTATGCATAGACCATCAAAGAGAATAAAACCCTAAGCATGATCTATAAAAAAATAAGCATGGATAATCAAAGACCTACTCTAGCTTTAAGAAATACAATATGGAACGTACTGACTGGTATGAAGACAAGCCTATTAAACCATATAATTAGCATATCGATAACTCAATCAAACAACTATTATATAAAAGAAAGGATTAGGAATACTTAACTTCTTCATTTGTCTCAATCGCGAATCTAGCCAGCCATTGCACAAAACAATATTGATTTTTTCATGGATAGCATGTTTTATTGTCTTTAGTACAAAGCTTTTACTCCTTCCTAGATTTATGTCTTTCTTAGATGAGGCCGAAACTACAGTTTTTAAAATAAAAAATAAATAAAGTGGAGAATCTATAACTAGAAGAACCCTAGAACTAGAGAGAGGGGGGGGGGGGGGGGGGGGGTACATCCAGCCCTAGGAAGTGAGAAGGCCACGGGAAGTCCTCTTTTTATGATTTCTTTCTCCCTTTTGTGGCTTGAGTTGTTTCTATCTTGGACTCTCTGACTTGGCTTACACCCCAAGCAACTCTGTCTTATCAAAGATGATTTGAAATTCTGAGATCTCTTGCCAAGCTCAACTTCTTTCTTATGCAGATCTTCCAGTATTGGGCCCCATCCGAGATCTTCTCAAGTAGTGGAGAGATGAGTCATCAATGGTGTGGATTTAATTGCAATCCCGCCTAAAAATGTACATTATACTTTCCGGGCCGGGCCCATGACTTAGTCGATTTAGCTCCAATTTGCATGAAATTGGACCCCGCGAACATCTACTCTGAATAATCTTTCCAACGGTAGGTAAATTCCACCGATCCGACGATCAGATTGAAAGTTATGGCTATTTTGTGATAGGCTGACTTGAGAAAAATGGGATTGACTTTCGAGTTTTGATTTGCAATTAACTCTAGTCAAAACTCTCTGAGAGCTTTCCAACTAAGACTATATCCTTGATTAATATAGAAATCTCCTTCATTGGTTTGAGATTTGTGTGACGCCCCGGAGTCCCACATCGACTATAGAGAGGAAAGTGATTGGGATTATATGTAGAGCTTACACCCTTACTTAGCATGAGGCCTTTTGATGGGTTCAGGCCCATCAGAAACAAAACCGTGAGGCCAGTGGGCCAAAGCGGACAATATCATGCATGGGTAAGGGGTGGGGCGTTACAAATGGTATCAGAGCCGACTCTCGACTAGTTCGAGTGTGGGTCCCCTGCCGTGGTCTGGTGCAAGTGGGCGGGCTTCCATGTGGGCGGGCCAAGAGGGCTGGCAGGCTACAGGGGCTGGCAGGCTACTGCACAGGGACGTGCAGCCTTTAAGGGGGGTGGAATGTGACGCCCCGGAGTCCCACATCGACTATAGAGAGGAAAGTGATTGGGATTATATGTAGAGCTTACACCCTTACTTAGCATGAGGCCTTTTGATGGGTTCAGGCCCATCAGAAACAAAACCGTGAGGCCAGTGGGCCAAAGCGGACAATATCATGCATGGGTAAGGGGTGGGGCGTTACAATTTGAATCTTGGTAAAAGAGGAAGGAGGTTTCTAATTCTTGAAAACTGGAGAGAGAATTATCTCAACTTGCGCAACAACTGTGTTGTGCACCCCAGCACCGGGCGTGCATGGGGATTCACGCCCAATGTGGGTGTGGTTCCCTCTTTTTTCTTTCTTTATTTCTTCTCCTTTTATTCTTGTCCCAAATTATCTCTTAGTGTGGGCCCCCTTGCATGACAAATTTGTACAAATATGAAACAACTAAATTACTAACAATGAATTAGATAAAATGTATGCATGCTATGCATGGGACCTACTTCAATGCAATTTATGCCTAAGGACCTAAGGCAATGGTGCCATGATGCTCAGAGATAAAAAAAAAGTCTAATTGGTGGGACCCAAGGGTGATGCAAACCATCAATTCCACAAATTCATGTAAGATAGATGATTTATTACTGATTTGACTGAAACTCCAAATTTATGCTCATATGCATGAAATCATGAAATTATGATGTAATTGGTTTTAATTAAGTCCACAAATGCACCTGAAATGATGGCTTTTTTACCCAATTTCGTGGACTTATCATTAATGCACCTTTTCTATTTTAGTTTTTAAATCCAAAAGTTGTTAGAACAAATAGATATCTAAAAGGTCAAATGCCAACCATAAAACATAGATTCGTTTCACAGGTATAAGAGCAATGGATATAATATAAATCTATTATTTGTTGTACAGTCCTAAAAATCAAGGAAGTACAAATGTTATAAAATATTGTCCCTCAAAAGTGGCATTTTAGTATATATCTAAATATATGTAAATATATTGAATAAAAAAAAGGAGGGCTAGTCCTTGCACTATCCAAGTTTGACCCTTAAATTCAAGGGTTCTGTAGAAGATTAATCCAAGCCTGGCCCTGGAGCTTTTTCTTAAAAACAAAAATCCTTATTGTAAGGGCTTTAAGGGCTGGGATAGTTGCCCCCTTATTTGAGAGCTCGATTGACAAGCTTATCAATTTCCCTTCGAGAATGGCTCCTTACCCAAGTGGTAAGGAGTGGCAGTTCTCACCTCGCTGTCCAAGGTTCAAACTCTGGATACACCACCTCTTCACGCATGTGCGGGGATCCCTTTCCACTTTTGCAGGCTTTCTTCCCAGGTGTGCGGCTCGTTTTGCAATTGAGTGGATTGTCTTTCCGCCCGTGTGCGCTCTTTCTTCGGTCCCAGCCCCCTTAGTTGGGGTACCAAAATAAAATTTTCTATTCTTTCTTATCCTTTGCCTACTTGATGGGTGAAAAGGAGTTGGTTTAACCCAAAGTTCTCCATATTTTTTTTAAATTTAGTAAATGTTCCTCATGCATTACATTATATGTAACGTGTGGATACTTTCTTTTGACAGACGAATGGAGTGTCTTTTAACCGACGCTATGGCATTTTTAGGGGTGCTCAAGCGCTACGTTAAGGCATATCCAGGCCCGACCCACCTTTCGAAACACTGGCCCATATCCAGGTCAAGCCTGATATGGACATTAAGTGAATGGCATAAGCCCACACATTTAGTTGATCCGGCCGGGCCAAGTTTGGCTTTCTATCACTTTTTAGATCTTTCTAATTACTTAATTAGGTAAATAAGCACTAAACAACATTGTTTACATATTTGGGCTTGACCGGCCTGGCTTGGGCTTTCTATAACTTAATCCAAGCTAGACCCATATATTAACTTGGCCAAGAACTTAGATCCAAGCTTGGCCCATAATGAGAGCCAGGCTAGTTGGCTTGGCCCTTGAACACCCCTAGGCATTTTGTAGCATGCTTGTATATATTAGGCTGGCTAGAAAACAAATGAGCATTTCCCCCCTTTCTATTGAAAGAGGAATAGAGCGTATTTTTACTGAAAATGCCTGGGCAGTTTGTAGCATGCTGCATGCCTCGTATATATAATGCTAGATATTAAATGATTAGGGAAAAAACCTTGGATACATGAAAACGAAGGGAGGTTGGTGGATGGAAACATCTGAATGTTGATGAGGAGAATACAAGACATCAACCCAATTAGATTTTCCTAACTCTTAGTTTAAATCCTTAAAGTTCAATAGTTATACATAGTTTTTTCATGATGAAATCCAATGTGATAAATGCCAATGATGAATGTTGGAAAAGTGTAGATTCTAGGCTTTTGCTAATTCATGGTAGTACCGTGTATCAAAGGATTGGATTGGCCAAAGTTCGACCTCACGCACTTAGAAAAATTAGAGCGAAAACGAGGCATTTTCTAAAATTCCATAGAAATATGCTTCCCTCTTTCTTATTCTCTTATGTACAAGGAATTCGAGCTCGTGCACTCTAGCATACTAAACGCCATAAGAGACCTTTCATGTTGCTAGAATCCACAAATGCCAGTGAAGAAACATGAAATTCAAAAATTTCAGGGGACAACATGTCACATGCATCATGTCCAAGAATTCCTGGACATGGTGAATTCCTTGCAGGAATTTCACAAAAGAAACAAGCCCTAAATGAATAGGGGCATGTTTATGTAAAGGCAACTTCCATGGAAAGATGAAATTACCACATTAGCAAATTCTATGATTTTTAAATTGCTTAGAAAAGGTTTTATGAGGAAGTTAGAAATTCATATTTGGTGCAAAAAGTATTTCTTCGATAAATTAGTGCTAATGTTGTTTAGTGCAGATGCGGATTTCTTTAGTGAAAACTATTGGGTGGGTGGGTTGGTATGTGTGTGGGGTTGGGAGCGGAGGAGGAAGAAAGAGGGTGGCTAGGTGGAGTGAGGAAATGGGGGGTCAGTTATTCGTGGAAATGGACTTCCTAAGAAGGAAAAAGTTGACGTGGCAAAAACACAGTTCTGTGGAAAATTGCCGCACCAAACACATGAAAAAAAAGTTTTCCGTAGAAAACTACATCCTTTTCCGCAGAAATGGGCTACACAAACTTGCCCTAGGGAACAATCCCATATGAATGAATACCAAGGGAGGTTGGGGATGGAAGCATATGAATGTGGATGAGGAGAATACGAGACATCAACCAAATTAGATGTCTCTAACTCTTAGTTTAAATCCTTAAAGTTCAATAGTTATACACTAAGCAATTTTCTCGTGGTAACATCCAATGATGAATGTTGGAAAACATGTAAATTCTAAGCTTTTGCTAATTAATAGTAGTAGTGTGTATCAAAGGATTGGATCGGCCAAAGTTTGACCTCACGCACTTAGAAAAATTGGAGAGAAAAGGGGCATTTTCTAAAATTCCATAGAAATATGCTTCCCTCTCTCTTATTTACAAGGAATTCAAACTCATACACTCCAGCATACTAAATGCCCCGGGTCCTTAACCAATAGAGCAACATAAGGGAGAGGAATATACCTATTTTTCCTCTCCATATGTGACTGGAGTGCATTCCCACTACAGCATGAGACAAAAATGTACCTTCTTTATTACCTTGAAAATGGGTACATTTTTTAGCATGAGGACAATGGTGGAAAATAGTGCATTTCACCCAATTAATCTAATCTCCTTTGGAGTAGACATGAAAAAGGAAAGAAAAAAATGACATGAACTATATATAAATACGATCATCCAGATATTTTCTCTACTTTCTAAAATTGCAGCCAATTTCCATGGATCTATAGGTAGCCAAATCCAAACCATTTCTCAATGAATAAATAGATTGTGCTGCAATCTCAGCCAATGCCAAAACCAAACCATGACTCACACGTGGGATCTAAAACGAAAACAACCCGGTTTCGACAAATCTATCATACATATCACCACAAATTGCAAAATGGTCGGTATCAAGTTGCATCAAATGGTTAATACATGTCAGCACAAGTTGCAAAATGAAGTTGGCCTTGTCAGCATAATATAGACCTATGGCTTGCATCAACATATATTGTAACTTATCATAAAGTTGTTAGATTGTATTTTCTCAATTCAATAGATGATGTAAATAAATTGATTTATTCCTTAATTGATTTATATTTTCATGCTTTATTCATGTGATGAATGGTATCTTGTTCTATGATTGCACAATAACCAATATAAAATGATATGATGATTCATAAGATGAACCGGATTCCACGAGTATATTAAATATGCTCCATGTGTGTGGATAAGATTCACATACAAGTGACATAGATCACGGCTCTTATACTTAAAGTATTTTCACAACCAGTGATGAGACTGGGTATCTCATCTGAAAAGGTTGTTGAAAGATCTACTAGAATGGATGTTAGCTCCAAAAATCAATGCAGTGGAATAAAATCAAAGCAAACTAGCAATCTAATCTACCAATTACACACCATAATAAGGCAGACACAATTTTAATGTGGAAACCATATCCATGGAGAAAAACCACGATTAAAAAAATAAATTACTATTGAACGGTCACATGATATACTCATAGCTCTCTTTCCCAGTTAGTACGTCGACCTAAGGACTGTAGTCGTTCTTGCTCGGCTACTTTCCGCGCCGACTACTCATCGCAAATCTTCGGCCCAGTCTCTCAATGAGGGCTCTAGAGAACAAGGAATCCCTCTTAGGGTTTTCTCACCTCAGAACAAGAGAGAGTAACTTCTTATCTTACTTAGGGTTGAGAAAATCACCCTTTAAATAACCCTAAAACCATGCAAGGGTATTCTAATTATAATGCAATCAGAATAGAAAACAAACTCAAATTAAAAGTGTAAAACGCACTAGGCTTACCGTCCAGGTTCGCTATAGCGACCAAGGTCCTTAGTATAGCGAGCCTGTTTGATGTCCCGGTGTTCGTTCTAGTGAGCCAGATCCTTGTTATAGCGAGCCCATGTTTTGAATTTTGGCTTCTTCGCTCCAAAACACGCCATGAAAATTGACCCAATGGACGTGCTTAGCCTTTCAAAGAGATTTCACGGCTTGGATCTTGTGTTTGGAGCCCACATAATCCATAAAACTATACCTAATGGCTCACTTTTTTTGCACATACCTAGAGATTGGTAATGATCCAACGGGTGAAATTTGGTATCATTGTCTTGTTTGATATTGTGAACATTACAAACAATTTAGATCTTATTTTACACGCCTCTAAATAATAAAAAATTTGAAACAATTACTACTCATGGACAAATATTGCAATATTGAGCATAAATTGTTGAAAATGTCCACAAGGTCAAATGCAATTTTGAACATAAACTATTGAAAATGTCCACAAGGTCAAATTGCATTGGTAATGATCCAACGGGCCAATTTTTTTTTGCATATATCTCGAGATTCATAAGATATTATGTGTTCAAAATTGACCACATAGCCATTTTCCTCCTTCCAAACTTATCCAACGGTTTTGATCTTGTGTTTGGGCCCCATAGATCATAGCAAATTATATCCAATGGCTCACGATTTTTGGGACACATCTCGAGATTGGTGATGATTCAACAGTTGAAAATTAGATGCATGGCTGTGTTTGACCTTGTGGACATTTTCAACAGTTTGGATCATAATTGGCCCTCTTAGATTTGGAGAAAAATTAAAAAAAAGGGACTGGACATGATTGTGCACAAAACACTGTTTAACTCGTGTGGGCCAAGGACTCGACCATGGGCCAATAACTCGACCATTATCGCACAGTTGGGTTGGGCTCCTATCATTCCTCCCTCCTTCAAAATTGACCTTGCCCTTAAGGTCAAAGTCATAAAAACACTGCTGCATGAGTAAGAGACCCTCCATGACTTCTGTAGCCTCGAGAATAAATAATTGTTGATTTTTTCATTTGGGGCCAGGCCCAAACTTCCCGCCTCTTATTTTTTCCCTTTGTTTCTCAACTACCCCTTAAGGGGGAATGGAATGCCTTTACTTCTCTAAAATGGGTAGAGGCTGAAAGGTGGTGCTAAATACTCTATTTTTCCTCTAATCTATTTGTATTCCTTTTTTCAAATACAATAATAATAATAATTGACTACATTGAATTAAAATGCATATCCTTCATCCCGTCAAGACTGGCGCTGAATTGAGTCAAAATACTTCCACTCTTACAAAGGAACAAAAAATCACCACTAGGAATGACTTAAAACCGTTGTAAACCAGATTAGGAATGATTATTAGCTGCTTCCAAAAAGGGCCATTTCTAAAAACTAGAACAGTTGCAAACCGTTACAAAAAGTAATTTGAAAATTTTTTTAATTAAGTTTTCGGAACGGTCTATAACCATTCCAGGAAAACTCTTTTGAAACAGTTTGTTACCGTTCCTAAATAATCCCAAATTCATTCATCACAGTTCTAGAATGGTTTCTTTAGAACTGTTTCAAACCGTTCCAAAATATTACGAAATCTGTTCCAAAAAAATAATGGTCGTAACAATTTATTTCATTTGAAAAATTAATTCTCATTCATATTAAACAATCCTCATCAATAGGAAAGGTTATTTATCACAACCATCAATCTCCATAAAAAGCCACAAATAATTGGTACAACCGAACTCAACCCTAAAAACAAGTCGGTACAACTAAACCCAACCCTAAAAAAACCAAAAATATAAAATCATCAGTCAATAAATGAAGCAATCTTAGGTGTGGCTCAAGTTACATATAGTCTGTTCAACTTTATATATGCTCCCAAAGTTGCTTTGGGCACTCTAGTCCTGAAAAAAATGGGAAAAATGGGACTATTTGATTCTCTTGATTCCTCAATCTACAATCGGAAAATATCAAACCATTGGATCTCAGCCTATTCTATTAATATAATCCATATCATAATCACACAGCAACAGATTACTTGCAGTTATCATGTTTCTTCAGATTAACTAAAAAGGAAAGATTTTAGACTATACAGTTGACAATCAATTTATTAACAGAGGTAAGAGGTCATTGAACATAGAGCTAATGGAACATATAATCATCAATCATAGAAGTACATAAAAACGAAGAAACCAACTAAAGCAGCCAAAAAACAAGCGCAATCATTCCAATGGTCGATTAATTCCAATAAAATTAGTTGCAGAAACAGAACAGTTGCAGAAAATCATAGCTGCCCAATGACTTCACTAGAAAATGTAGACCAATGGCCTTCTATATCACTTTTTGAAGGTCTCCCATTTCACTATTTTAACACTAATCACAAAGCTAGAGTTTGTCAATAATGTGTTTTTCCAACCCCAAACTCATTAATTGATCATCTGCACTCAATGACTTCACAGTTACGCATACAGTGGTCGGTTGGCAACAAAAAACCAATGCATAGCCAATTAAAGTACAAATCAAACTTAAAACAAGTCAACAGTAGACAATAACTAAAAAATAGCAATACAGAACGTTGGACACGTGCTTGCGCTTGATAGTTATCGTTGACAGTCGATACTGTAATTTCCTAAATATAGTAACAAATACCTGTGGTACAATGGCAAGAGCTCTGTCACTAGTGCACATGCCATGCCCATAGCTCCCACATGACCCTCGAGGAGTTCAAAACTTGGAAACTTTATTTTAGAGATGAGCTTATTAGATGGGCATTCCAAGTGGGGAACTGGGCCTGATTTCTGTTCCATCGTCAGATACGATTCTCATGCATCTAAGGGTGGTAGGTGTAACTCTTGACACATGAGCGCACAAACTTTTGACTTGCCTCCTAGCAAGATAAGGATAAGAGAGTCAAGTGTGATAATAAAGGGACAGACAGAACAACAAAGAAGGACCGACAAGACAAAGGGCTTTAATAAGGAAATGTTTTCAAAATGGAAAGTGTATGAAAATGAATCAGAAACACATAAACATAATTTGGCCACACCTGCAGGGCAACTGTCAAGCTCAATAGATCAATGGTGTTATTACCCGATATGAGTATAATGGGCATCTCCAAGATAAAATCTGCATCGCCACTATTTCCCATTCCACTCCCTACAAACAAAATTAGAGTGAGTGAATATCATGGTGTCAAAAACCCTTCAGCATCAATGCATCTATAAGGCAAACACGAACGAAAAACTAATAGAAGTCAATAAATGACGATGTCTGAATCATGAAGGAGATCTTAATAAAATCAATAAATGATGGTGTCTGAATCATGAAGGCAGCATTGCTTAGCTCAAAAGGTTAACCCATAAATTATCAACAGATATTAGACTTTGCTACTGATTATCATCATCCTTCAACAGGCTTTAGAAATATAATTTCTATGTTTAAATGTAGTTTTCTATGGCAATGATTACTCATTAATCATGATCGATCTGATTCCCCAATCCGAAAAGATAAGGTCGGATATTTATTTTGGGCCATTTTACTTAAGACAAGATGTTTGAAGTTTCATATGGTTTTTAAAAATATAGACTAGGGCTCAAAACCAAAAGAAGCGTATATAGCAAATAAGGCCTTTTTTCTACAACAGTCTGCCGTATTTAGGTCCATGTTAACCATCAGGTTTATGTGACCCCCCATGGACTATGATATCAACACACACAGTAGGAGATGTTCTTGTGAGAGTTTTTCTGATGATACTATGAGAGTAAGGGGTGGGGGCCCTTGCATTTAGGCTGTTGGCATTGGATATGGATGTGAGGGCCCCCACCCTTACTCTCATAGTATATATATTATATATTAAAGCAAAGGGGGAGGTGGACTGTGAGGGGTGTCACGTCATCCCTAAAAAGTCTCTCCATTCAGAAAATTACTTACAAAATCACACAGAGATTTGGGTTTAATGTAGGCCACTACACTCCTTCCAAACAAGTCTCCTCCCTTAAAATCTCAATCCAAACAAATCTCATCAAATCCCCTCCCATAATCCTAGTAATAGTTATAATCTTAAATCTAATCCCTTAAATATAGATCACATTACTATTTCTAGCAACAAAACTCCTTGGATTTGTTCTCCCTAAAATCCCGATCACTCCCATTTTAAAGTAAACCTTATCTCATTTTTCTTACGAGATTAGAATCAACTCCATTTACTAGAGGTCTATGGGGCCCACTTTCATGGTGTTTGGCGGTTAAAGAGAATGGGCAGGACTAAATTATCATGATCTGAGAATAGATCAATCATCCACATAAAGTAGAAACAACAGATGGATTTGTGGGGACCACTTTGATCTCCCGATTGATAGGCACCACCATCCAGCTTGGCCCATCAAACCAACGGCACAGATGATGCAACACCCAACAAAAGGGACCAACCAATATGGAGTTGTATCAAGACCATTAGTTTCATGATCTAGACTGTTAATTACAAGGTGGAATCCAACGTCCAACGAACAGAAAATAATGGACTCTAATGATCAATTATATTTGTTATTATAATGTATATTAAAAATACATTTCATTTCAATTATATATACATGAAATAATATAAGGGTTGATATGAGACATGCCTTTAATAATTGTTGTAGACAAGGCCACCTTTAAACACATCATGATGCACCTTAATGAATTAGGATAAGAGGCCCACTTTTAAATATTACATCATGTAACCCCACCAATGCTCCTTGGAACACCACATCAATAAGGGCCTATTGACCAAATATTCAGTTGGACACACCTTTAGATATTTGGATATGGGCATATCTTTAGATGTTACATCATGTGACCCCACTAAGGATCCTCGAAATGACACAGCAGCAAGGTCTCACTGTCCAATTGGACACACCTTGAATGAATTAGGATATGAGGCCCACCGTTAGATGTTACATCATGTGACCCACCCAGTTATTTTTTCTTTTTTATTATTGTTATATATATAATAAATATAAAATACTTATTTATTTATATAAAATCTGTTCTTTTCCGATAATATTTCAGAAAAGAATCACATATTTCATTTTATTTTTTTAGCCTGCGCACCATACCTCTCCATTTGATTCTGTAGGCTTACTCTTATGGGGCCCACCCTTGGTCCATCCAAATGGACCAAACACACGACCTCCCTAAATTGTACATGTCCATTAGCTTTTGGTCAGATCCGGATTTACTGGACCGTTGGATCGACTGTGTACCGATCCGAATGGATTGTTGACCAATAAACTTTTGGGGGAGATGGTAGAAACCACGGTTGGGACTAATTTTTTGCAAAGAGAAGGGTCTCAGGGAGTCCTTGAAATCCCCCCATCACCACCCCCATGTGGGTCGCCAGGTGGGCCCCACCACAAACTTGAGCTTACCTTAACCTAAGCTTTAGCTTAGGAGAGCTACCCTTATATAGACACACATTCATACTTGTGTAATGGTCAATGCCTTTAAATTCAAGAGGTCGTTATGTTATGTAATTTTACTTCTCATTTTATATTTATTTTTATTACATGTTAAAAGATTTTAATATTCAAAGATAATAAATTTCTTTCTTTTAGACTTATGTTGTCTTAATAATATTTTAAAATAATTCTTAAAATTTTAATATATTTTTATTTTTGGCCCAGGCTTAGCTCGGGCGTTTGTTGATAGTATATATATATATATATGGATGGACATAATAGTCAAGCAGTCATCTATGACCATGCTGGATTTTTCGAATGCATTCGTCTTAAAAGATACCCACAGGTTCACCAACCCAACTTCAATCTTCCTGGCTCGCTCTAGTAGAATCAACAATTTCTTTGGATGTTTGGTCTCTGGTTTTGGGCACCAGAAATCTTGTTTCCAATAGAGTGGCCTGGGAGGTTATCTATTACAAGCAGTTTGTATTTGCTTTACAACTAGAGATGCCAGAAATGTAATTCACTTGCCATCTCACATGGCCACATTGATGCTATGCAACATCAAAAACTTTCTAACGAACTAATGTATCAATATTATGCATTGTCAATTTCAGATCATTACATGAATTCGCTAAACATGAAAAGAAAATAAACTGGAAAAATGTTAACTAAATGATTAAATCACTTCAAGTTGTCAAAAATATGGCACTTCTCAAATTAAATAAATAGAGAAATGACAAGTAATGTCCATTCCTTTTTCGCTCAAATTGCAATTTGTAGATAAGAATATCCTACACATGATGCATATTAGCAAGCCTTGAGAGAAGAAGCATATGCCAGTGCATCAAGGTGCCTTTTAATAATGGTACCAAGCACACGACGGATGCGGGTGTTCAAAAGAAGCATTCTGCACATTTGGGTCCACTAGTTATACATCTTAACCCCAAGGAACCACCTGGTTTTCAATTTCTAATTCTAATAAACAATTTAAGCATGATGGTCAAGTTTTTAAAAATGGTTCCCACAACTCAATGGATAATAGTCAGTTTTGCAAACATTTCATTGTATCGACTAGTTATATGATTAACAAGGAACTTCATTCACATAAACACATAAAAGCCCAGTTACCAGCACCTGATTTCAGTAGTTGCAGGGGTTAAATTTGTTAGTTTTATGGACTCAATCCAGTAGATGATATAATAAATTGATTAATTTCTTTATTTATCAGTATATTCATGCTTTTCTTTCATGAAATGAATGGTGATTTATTATATACTTGCACATAACCAATACGAATGACATGATGGTTCATGAGATGAACCGGAGTCCACAAGTATATTAGATGTAACACATGTGTATGGATGAGATCCACATACGGGAGACATATGTGGCAAATCTTAAACTTAAAAATTATCACAACCAGTGATGAGACTGGATATCTCATACTGACAAGGTTGCAGCACTTTGATCACTATGAGATAGTGTGATTTGTCTCGATCATTAGAATGTAAGATTCTGGATCATAGTGCTGGTACACTGGATGTATTGAAGGACCATGAGAAGCACCTTATAAACACTGTCTTTACTTTAAGGTATGCTCTCATAATTCCCTAGCAATAGGCTCTCAATCCTGAGACATTAACGAACTCAAGTTTCTATCTATTCATTTGCTTTGAGTCACCAATGAGTGAGACCAACTGTAGGTCAACACCTCGGTGATTTGGGTACGTGGTAGTAGAGTTGTGGGAACATTCAATGGTCAAGATGAAATCTATTTCTAATATCCCCTTATGCCAATTAATGGATTTATTATTGGTAAGTGCGCACCCATTCCGATTAAGAGTTAATTGGAAAGGTACCATTGATTATTATAATTAATTAGGGCTCAAGGATAATAAGATATGGATCTAGTTTGGAAGACAGGTCCAATTGATTCATGGATATTGATAGAGGGGCCTACTTGTGGTAATGTGGAAGTTTAGGGTCTTCTATATAATATTCCTAAGACTGGAGTTCAATTGCATTTATATAGTGGAGTTATTTGCAATTAACTGTGGGCCCGGATTACACATGAGATGTGGGTCGCGTGTCCCAGTTGGAGCCAGCTTTCTAAGGACCCTAGTGGTCCCCACGCTAGCCCGATTATGAGAAAGTATCTAATTCTAGTTGAACTCTAAAAGGTAAGTTACTATTTCCATTTGAAGTGAGACTTCTAATAGTGGTAATAGTAGACTTACTAATTTTAGTAGAAGTGAGACTTCTATTTTAATTAGAAAGAAATTAGAAAGTTACTAATCATATTTGAAGTGAGACTTCTAATTATGATATGGTAAGTTACTAATTAATTAATGGAAGTAAGACTTCTATTTTAATTAAGAAGAGAATGTTACTAATTATTTGGAAGTAAGACTTCTAATGAAAATTAGTAAGTTGGGCTTGCAAAAGCCATAAATAGAGGAGAGGAGGGCTGGACGTCCAAGCACTATCCTAGCAATTGGGATTCATGCCCAAGGCCCTCTTGTGCAAGAGTTGCACATGGTCTTTCTCCTCTCCCTCTTCTAGTTCTCTTCTAGTTCATCCTTTGAGTTCCTAGCAGTTTTTTCTTGGAGATCCCACCATCTTCTTGAGAAAAGGAGAATCTGATACGGGTCATAGCGTGGAAGATCAAGAGGTCTTGGAGATCCCTATTTGATTAGTGAAAGCGTTTCATCATCAAAGAAAAACGCAACTTCTCCATTAGAGCACAACCGAACTCCAAAGGTATAATCCACTTCCTTGCATGTTGTAGATTATTATGGATGCTTATTAGTTGTTATTTCTGTCTTCTAGATAGATTGTATTTACTGATCATGATGGGTGAGATTGAGGGTTTACTTCCTACATTGGGTTTTATAGCCTTCTAGATAGTTGATCCCTGCATAAAGTGGGTCAAAAGTTTTTGAAACCTATCCTAGTGGCCCACCCTATTTCCAACAAAATTGCCTTCATGGACATAGGCTACACTTCGCTTCATGTTCGACATACATTGCTCTAGCTTCTTGCTTTGCATAGATTTTTTTTAACAGTTTGCTGCATCAACATAGGCTAAGGCCGTTCCAACTTTGCCCCCTGCAACCCATCACTAAACATATGAATGAAGAAATCATCATATAAATAACATGAATAAAGGTCATCACCTAGTGCGGTCACGCCGAAGCAAGGTCCCGGGAGGGTCCAGACTGGAGACAAACCTTAACCTTTGACAATTTTGCACAAAGTGGCTGCTCACAGTTCTCAAACCTGTGTTATTTTCATTCATGTTATTTATGTAAATAACATGAACGAATCGACATAAAAAAATCAGCGAACATGAATGAAGAAACTTTCAGATGTAAAGGAAAGAAATTAATAAAAGAAAAATCTGAAAATAACAAATGTACAAGTGAATAATATCAATAACAGAGCAGATAGAGAGAAGAATGATTGCACAGGTCAATGGTGGGATTTTGTCCACTATCTAAAACAACTTAAAAATTTTTCCCCCCTCTTCCCTCATTCATTTAACTAATTTCACCATCCAAATGGCCCATGGTTGAAAGAATGTCTACTCTCATTCCAGGACTGCAAAAAGAAAAGAGAACATATTAACGACCTAAGTACAAAATATAAATGCTTATCTCCAGTCATCCAATTTTTAATACAAGTATCCGTTTGAAATATAAATGCTCGAAGAAAAGTGTAACTATAATTGCAAGATATGGTGTAGTGAATAGCTTGATCCAATCGACTCTACATATCCAACAACTTTGTTTTCGTACTATACTTCAATCACAAAAACATTAGGACCTGTCACGTGTAAATTATCTTTGAAAATGTTGACACCAAAAATGTCACTTTGCCTCTTCAAGATCCAAAGAGCTACATGAAGTCGCAACCTGCCATAAATAGGCAAGGCTACTTCCAAAAAATCAAATCTTGTCAGAATCAAACAAAAACTGCAAGATCCTTCAAGACAGCCAAAAGAGGAGTACACAAGAAGTTTCGGGCCATTTCAAAATCATTTGGCCTAACTTCGCTTCTCCTGCAACTGAAAAGGAGCTCCCGGCGGGGAAAGCATCGGAGACACCAAATCTTCGATCGGAGCCGATGGATGGTCTCAAAATACATCCAAAAGGCTCCACATCAAGTTCCGAGTCAAACCGACAATGTTTGACCCTACATCAACCCTCGAACAGCTAAATCAAGCCTCTCGGCGGCGAGAACCACCGAGGCCATCACTCATCAGATAGAGTACATGGACGGCTTCAAAATGCTTACAAAGGGCTACACGTCAAATTTCAGGTCATTTCGACAACATTTGACCATAGTTTGACGCTCGGAAGCCAAATCAGGCCTCTCGATGGCAAAGCTCTCCGGGACCATGGTTTCCAAGACAGAGCCTATTGATCATCTTAAAATGACTCCAATAGGTTCCCTGTCAAATTTTAAGTCAATCGGACATTGGTTGACCGCACATCAAACCGCGACATCTTCATCGCGATAAAAGCAAGTCTACTGGTGATAGGACCCCAAATGGCTTCAAAACCCAAACAAAAGCCTATGGTTGTCTTATTTATTGCTCAGCAGGCTTCACCCCAAATTTCAGGTCATTCTGACATCGTTTGACCCAGTTTCAGCTTCTGACGGAAAATCGGTAGCTCTGCGCGACAAAGTCTTCGGCTTTCTCAGAAAATTAGAAACTTTTTAAAACAAAATGCAAGGATTCTGATCAGGTTTTCTATAGGGAAATCAGGCCAATAAATGATAAAAAATGTCAAGGAAAAATACAAAAGAAAAAAGAATCGAAAAACAGCAAAAACGGACACAAAACGGGATAAAAGGGGGAAAACCACCTGGGTCGCAGGCGACCCTGGGGCCCGGGATCGCCCGGTGGGCCCCGAAAACCCCGATTTTTCGCCCTTTTTTTCGCGATTCGAAGCGTCCGGCCTCTGGTATTTTCCAAAATTCATACTTTTGAGACACCAAATCCTCTGACATTCGTAAAAAACATGGGTTAATCATCAAGAGTATCGAAAACAACATTGATCGCCACCCGATCAACCAAAAAAGTGTGCTTTCTACCCGACCGATCGAGAAATCGACAGGACAGATGGCACCGACCCGCTGTTGGCAACCAACACTTGAAGTTACATGGTCATCCGATGTCGATCTACATAAAGATCCATCGATGATCATCGCCAGAAGAATCCCAAAAGACGCGGCACGGCCCGCGACTCTTCAACTGCTCGGCGACCACTTAATGCGATTAATTGACTAGCTTTATTACAGTCATTAATCCATTTCTTTGGACGGACCAATCAGAAGCAAGCATCCGGGAGCTAAAGTCAAGAGATTCATGGCATTTAACCCATGAAACTCTTTCCATCATGGCGATTAAAGGCGATTAAATGCCCTCAATCTCCTCTGGCCAATCAGAAGCCAAGAAAAAGGAGTTACAAAATAAAGAATTCAATCTTGTAACTCCTCCCTTTATGTAGCTTTATGACAATTAAGGCTCATAAACCCTCCTAAATGGCTACCTAAAAGCCTATAAATAGGAGAGCATTCCAAAGAAATCCAGATCGGAAAAACGAGACAGATCCCAGATCAGAAAAAAGCACAGAAATTCAGAGAAGGAAAAGAGAGAAAACTCTGCGGAAGTTCTACATTGACCACCGCTACAAGGTGACAAAAGTCCCTTGTGGGGTCCCCCCCCCCCCAAGGTCCTTGCCTTCTCTTTCTGCCTCCAAATGGCTTAGACGTGGCTTTTTAGCCCGTCTACTTGGCTTTTTATTGGACATAGGACCTCCTTTTGGTCTTTGTTCTCTAAAAACCTGAGGTTATAGCCAAGCCAAGCGAATCAATAGCATCCTCTGTTCTCATCTGCTTGGATGATGGCGAAGTCCACATATGGCTTGCGACCGTGAATCTGAACGGGTCCCCGACAATCTCCTAAGAAGTTAGATCCTCCTTTTCTTGCTTTTCATTGTAGTTTGTATTTTTTTAAAAGAGACAAAAATCACAACTCTTGTCTTTCATTATTGATAAGAATTGTAAATCGGCTATAAACGCCAAAATCGGCTATAAACGCCAAAAAAATCGCCTTTCACGGCAAATCAAGAAAATGTCTCTTTTCTTAAATATATGTGCAATGGAAAACTTGAAAGAAGTTGATTTCCTTTTTACTTGCGAAGGTTGATCTCCGGATCACCACTTGCAATTCCAAGTAAAAATAGAAAATCTGGCACACCCACACAAAAGAAATGTTGATGCACGCCCTTGCCCCCCGGTTACGAAAGGGTCGGACCCAACAGATTCCCACGTCCGCCGACCTCGGTAGGACCAAGCGCAGGAGCGCGGTCCATCAGCGATTTTTTTGGCATTTATAGCCGATTTTGGCGTTTATACCCGATTTTTGGCGTTTATAGCCGATTTTGGCATTTATAGCCGATTTACAATCCTTATCAATAATGAAAGACAAGAGTTGTGATTTTTGTCTCTTTTAAAAAAATACAAACTACAATGAAAAGCAAGAAAATGAGGATCTAACTTCTCAGGAGATTGTGGGGACCCGTTCAGATTGACGGTCGCAAGCCATATGTGGACTTCGCCATCATCCATGCAGATGAGAACAGAGGATGCTATTTATTCGCTTGGCTTGGCTATAACCTCAGGTTTTTAGAGAACAAAGACCAAAAGGAGGTCCTATGTCCAATAAAAAGCCAAGTAGACGGGCTAAAAAGCCACGTCTAAGCCATTTGGAGGCAGAAAGAGAAGGCAAGGACCTTGGGGGGGGGGACCCCACAAGGGACTTTTGTCACCTTGTAGCGGTGGTCAATGTAGAACTTCCGCAGAGTTTTCTCTCTTTTCCTTCTCTGAATTTCTGTGCTTTTTTCTGATCTGGGATCTGTCTTGTTTTTCCGATCTGGATTTCTTTGGAATGCTCTCCTATTTATAGGCTTTTAGGTAGCCATTTAGGAGGGTTTATGAGCCTTAATTGTCATAAAGCTACATAAAGGGAGGAGTTACAAGATTGAATTCTTTATTTTGTAACTCCTTTTTCTTGGCTTCTGATTGGCCAGAGGAGATTGAGGGCATTTAATCGCCTTTAATCGCCATGATGGGAGGAGTTTCATGGGTTAAATGCCATGAATCTCTTGACTTGTAGCTCCCGGATGCTTGCTTCTGATTGGTCCATCCAAAGAAATGGATTAATGACTGTAATAAAGCTAGTCAATTAATCGCATTAAGTGGTCGCCGAGCAGTTGAAGAGTCGCGGGCCGTGCTGCGTCTTTTGGGATTCTTCTGGCGATGATCATCGATGGATCTTTGTGTAGATCGACATCGGATGACCATGTAACTTCAGGTGTTGGTTGTCAACAGCGGGTCGGTGCCATCTGTCCTGTCGATTTCTCGATCGGTCGGGTAGAAGGCACACTTTTTTGGTTGACCGGGTGGCGATCAATGTTGTTTTCGATACTCTTGATGATTAACCCATGTTTTTGACGGATGTCAGAGGATTTGGTGTCTCAGAAGTATGAATTTTGGAAAAAACCAGAGGTCGGACGCTTCGAGTCGCGGAAAAAATGGCGAAAAACGGGGTTTCCGGGGCCCATCGGGCGATCCCGGGCCCCAGTCCGTTTTTGCTGTTTTTCGATTCTTTTTTCTTCTGTATTTTTCCTTGACATTTTTGATCATTTATTGGCCTGATTTCCCTGTAGAAAACCTGATGAGAATCCTTGCATTTTGTTTTGCAAAGTTTCTAATTTTCTAAGAAAGCCGAAGACTTTGTCGCGCAGAGCTACCGATTTTCCGTCAGAAGCTGAAACTGGGCCAAACGATGTCGGAATGACCTGAAATTTGGGGTGAAGCCTGCTGAGCAATAAATAAGACCAACCATAGGCTTTTGTTTGAGTTTTGAAGCCGTTTGGGGTCTTATCACTGTAGACTTGCTTTTGTCGCGATGAAGATGTCGCGGTTTGATGTGCGGTCAACCGATGTCCGATTGACTTGAAATTTGACAGGGAACCTATTGGAGTCATTTTAAGATGATCCATAGGCTCTGTTTTGGAAACCATGGTCCTGGAGAGCTTTGCCACCGAGAGGCCTGATTTGGCTTTCGAGCGTCAAACTATGGTCAAATGTTGTCGAAATGACCTGAAATTTGACGTGTAGCCCTTTGTAAGCATTTTGAAGCCGTCCATGTTCTCTATCTGATGAGTGATGGCCTCGGTGGTTCTCACCGCCGAGAGGCTTGATTTAGCTGTTCGAGGGTTGATGTAGGGTCAAACGTTGTCGGTTTGACTCGGAACTTGATGTGGAGCCTTTTGGATGTATTTTGAGACCATCCATCGGCTCCGATCGAAGATTTGGTGTCTCCGATGCTTTCGCCGCCGGGAGCTCCTTTTCAGTTGCCGAAGAAGCGAAGTTAGGCCAAATGATTTTGAAATGGCCCGAAACTTCTTTTGTACTCCTCGTTTGGCTGTCTTGAAGGATCTTGCAGTTTTTGTTTAATTCTGACAAGATTTGATTTTTTGGAAGTAGCATTGCCTATTTATGGCAGGTTACGACTTCATGTAGCTCTTTGGATCTTGAAGAGGGAAAGTGACATTTTTGGTGTCAAAAAATGCCCCCTCGAGGTACAGCGACGAGTTGCTTATCATTTGTAGTCGATGTGCCTCGAAGAGATTTGTGAAGGAGAGCCTGTGACTTGACCAAGAGTCTTTGAGCAATCTTTCTTTTGGGTATTTATAGCCTTTTGAGCTTCCAGGGGAATTTTATGGTAGTGAAAGGGATCACATACCATCTCGAGCCAAAGTTTTGAAGAGTACATCAGGGATGTGGATTTGGGTTTTGACCTTGTGACCTAATAGGCTGTATGTGGCAGGTTAGGGGGTCGAGTATAGTTTTGACCGTGTGACCCAACAAACTGTATGTGGAATGTTGGGGGATCAATTTTGATTTTGATCTTGTGACCTAATATGCTGTATGTGGCAAGTTAGGGGATCAAGTTTTGGTTTTTGGTTTTGGTCTTGTGACCTAACAAGCTGTATGTGGCAAGTTAGGGGACCAGGATTTGGTTTGATTTTTATGGAATGTCAATTTCAAGATTTTGGCTCAATTTGGTAGATGAGGCTGGATGGTTTGATTTTTGGAAGCTCATGGGGCTTGGAATTCTTTTTTGTATGGTCGAATCAACTCAAAAGAGGCATGGAACCATTTTTGTATACTTGTGGTAAGAGGGATTACTCTTTGACTAAAAGCCCAATTTTTTTTAAGTGCCTAGGTGGTCAAACCTGGCTCATATGGGCTAACCCATGGGACCTTAAGCTTTTGAAATGGCTTAGATCTCATATGGTGTCATTTTTGTAAAGAATATCCAAAAATAACTCATTCGGATAGAGAATATCTAAGAATCTCTTTACTTGGAGAGAATCTCTCATGTGCCTCTTTACTTGGCTAAGAATCTCATGTTCTCTCTTTTGGGAGAGAATATCTCAAGATATCTTTCTTTTGGGAAAGAATCATTCATTGATATTATCTTTTGGGAGAAAATCGCTCATTGATTTCTTTTTGGGAGAGAATCCCTCAAGATATCTTTCTTTTGGGAAAGAATCTTTCTAATCTCTTTCTTTTGGTAAGGTTACTAATTGGTAACACTTACCTCTTTCTTCTTTCCTTCTTTGGTTTGCTCTCTTCTATAAAAGCAAGGAGGAGGTTGGATCTCTTGCTCTTATCGCTTTCTTTTGCAACAATCCCAAGAGGGCTTCAAGACCAAGAGTTCTTCTTCTTCAAGATCTTCAAGACTTTTCTTCTTCTTCTCCATCAATGGCTTTAAGTAAGTTCCCTTTTTCAAGAAAACCCCATTGTAGGAAAAAAAAGTTCTTTCTTTTTTTTTTTGTTTCTTTCTCTTCTTTTTTTTTCTCCACGAGTTTTTTTCTTTCTTTTTTTTTTTTTGCATGTTTTTTTTTGTGGGCCGTACGGCCAGATCCGTCTTGTGGGCCACGGCCTGTGGGCCATCCCTTTTTTTTCTTTTCCTTTTTTTTTTTTGTTTTCTTTCCCCTTTTTTTTGAGAAAGTTTTTTCTTCTTCTTTTTTTTGTTTTTTTTTTTTGCTCATCATGATATTGCCCCTTTTTTTTTGGCAAACCTAGATGTTCATGCATGCATTCCATTGTAAATTAAATTTGTAGCATGATGTGATAGCATACCTGAAAGTTTTCGCAAATTTGGGAATTTGGAGCTCGCAGCGATGTTGAGCCCTTCCTGATTTTGCGGAGACTTTGAGGTTTCGAAAGTCTGGAGTTTCGGAGCTCGCAGCAATGTTGAGCCCATCTTCAAGCTTTCTATTTCTTTCGGGATAGTTCCTTTTCTTTGGAATTGCCCCGTCATCATGTCAAAATTTCGCCAGATTTTTTTTTAGCGAGATTCTGTCATTTTGATGTTTGATCTTTTTCTTTTCCATCCTTTTCAGGTGGTTCCTCCAGAACGAACAAGGGTAAAGAGCCTGCTAAATGCGTACCTCGTCGATCTTCTAGATCTTCTAATCCGGCCATTCAGCAGGCTTTTGAGAAGGTCCAGTATGTTGAGAGAAATCTGGAAGAATGTGACTCCCTCAACAGAGATGAGAAGAGGCAGCGACTGATCGCTCTCAAGGGAGAGGAATTCTATAAGATCATGGTAAGCAGTCGTCCATGGGTGATGGAAGATCAGAGGGTTTTGCCCAAGCCTACCTTCTTCTTTGGTGATGCCGTCCCTGATGACATGACATACCAGAGGAGATGTTTCCAGTTCTCTTTCACAGCAGATGGTGAGAAGAAGACTGTTGTTACCTGGTCGACGTTTGATCGCACCATCTCAATCATGAGCCTTGCCCCCACGTGTTCTAAGAGGGAAGATCCTCCAAGTTGGGTGAGAAGGACAAATGTAATCAAGACCGGGTTTTTGTTGGCGGTTCTCCTGGATATACGGAGAGGTCGCCTGTTGACATGGACCTGCTGATGCCATCCAGCGGCTACCAGGGTTCTGATTATCCGTCGGTCGATTTGAGACCGGTGGGCCTTGGTATTTTCAGCAGTGACGGCAGCAATTGGATAAAGCCTTTTCGACTTCATGGCCGTTTCAATGCTGACTCCGAGTGGAAGTCGTGGATTGATCGCGTCCTGCTGATTGGTGGCGCCATTTTGAAGGAAGCCGGAATTTTTGATGCGGTCCGCGCCTTTAGTGAGACCGTGATCCTTTCCGATGAGGCCTTCATGGCTATGCTGGAGTCATTCCTCCCACAAACCAATACCTTCGTTGTGACGAATGGTGAGATTGGTTTCTCTTTGAAGGAGCTGAGCGCCATTACTGGATTGCCCATCCTTGGCAAACTCTATGAGGAGTTTATGCCGATTGACAGCGTCCTTGAGGGGCAGTCTGAGGAGTTCAGGCTTCTGTACTTTCAGCTCGTCGCCTTCTATGACTTTTTGAAGGAGAAGGAGGGTTTGAAAGTTAGATCCAGCAGTTGGAAGAGTTCTAGCTCTTCGTTCCCCAACTTTTTTGATAGCAGGGAGTCTTCTAATAGTGTGACCCAGGAAGCCAGGGCTCAGGATCCAAGTTCGAAGAAGATCTTGGCTATGCAAGAAAAGTTGAGAGATTTCTGTGCGAGTACAAACGCCATGTCCTGACATTGTATTGTGGAGAGATCTCGCTATTTACCTCACTTATTGGCTTGGTGAGGCTATTTTTGCTGGAGGAGATGGAACGCACATCAGGCCGCATTGTATTTTTCCGGCTTGTCAGATGGCGTTTGGAGAGCAGCTTGTTTTGGTGCCAGCTCTTTACTCCTACCTGTGTACCAAACTGCAAGCTGCTGCTTTTTTGGTTCGGCTTGGGCTTCCCATGAATAGGGTATTTTCTGCCCACATCTTTTATTCGTGGTACGTGTACCACTGTCCTGGCTTCCACCGGCTGGGTGCTGCACAAGATGATGATCCTCTGATGATTCGACTGGCTAAGGGCAAAGCCGTGTCCGAATCACTTTTATTTGCCCGCATGAGGATCCGACGGTTCAGGGACGTCGAGATGGGGCAGTCTTCAGTGAAGCTTTCTCCGAAGTTGCGGAAGAAGGTTTTTGATTTTGGTGCCTCCCGAGACTCTACCAGGGCGGGGTCGGGAAGGCATTATTCCTTGACGAATGCACAGAGAGAGTGGCTTTTCAGCATACGTGTCGGCATGATGGTGTACCGCAGACATCTTTTCGTTGACATCCAGCCGTATGTACCCTCTCGCTTTGCTTTGCAGCTGGGCTTTTCTCAAGGCATTGTTGGAGCGCCTTCAAGCATGGTGAAGCGCTTTGGAGGTTTACAGGACGGGAGAAATGCATGGGCTTTCTATAGTGCTGAAGACACTACAGCCATGATCTCTTATCCTGTGTTGTTGACTTCCCGGACTGCCGGCTTTGTGAAGTGGTTCGCAGAGAGCTTTTCGGCATATCGTGGGCTTTCCAAGAAGGAGCTTGATGTGAAGCTGGCATCTGGAAAGGGTCTTGGAAAGTCGGATGGCGTCCGATGAGAGGAAGTCTGGGCCTTCCTTTCTGGAGAGAAGCACAAGATAGGCTTTCTCGGTGACCAGGGTGTCATTGGTTCTGAAGCTGTTCGAGAAATACCTGATGAGGCTTTAGAATAGCTAGAATAGGAGAAAGCCGAACTTGGTGCTTGGATACAAGCGGCACAGAGGCAAGCTTCTGTGGAGTCTACTGGCAAGAGTAGACCATCCAGTGAGGAGTCAAGTGGGAAACCTGACTCTGACAGCGGGGCAGGTTCCTTTAAGAAGCGAGCCCGCAGGAGTAAGAGGAGGAGGAGTCATCATCGCAGCAAGGGGTAGGATGAGGACTCTCATGACTTGGAAGTTCCTCTTACTATCAATGAGGATGTGCCAGTGGATGCTGACAAGCCTCCAGAGAAGAGAAGCCTAGAAGAAGAGACCGTCGGTGAAGGTATGATTCTTCCTTTTTCTCTTTCCATTTCTTTTCATGGGATTTTTCCATGTTCTGATTTGCTTCTTGTTTCTGCTTTTCTTTTTTTTTTTTAGCAGAGGAAGACTTGGTGATGCCTGAGGTTCCAATCGATGAGGTGGTGATGGATCCTGTCGGGGCACCTGAAGAAGAACCGAGGGACTCTGGAGTGAATCCAGAATCTCCAATTGGTATGACTTCTTTTGATTTCTTTTTTTTTTTGTGTCTGTGACTTGGTTTGCTAACATTTTTCTTGCCAGCTGACTTGCCACAGGATTCCGATGACTTTTGAACCATCGATGGACGCAAATGTTGATGATGCTTCCGATGAGTTCATGGAGGAAGAGAGTGTTCCGCCAGTCGTCGAAGAAGGTATTTTGTAGTAATAACCCTGATAATGATTTTCAAACAGGATCATATTCATACCTTTTTGTGTTTCTTTGGCAGGTTTTGAAGTGATAGAGGAGGATCTGTCGCTTCCAGAGCAAGGGATGCCAGAGGTTGATCCAGAGGTAGAGACTCCTGGGACCAGTTATGACAATGTTGAGGAGATACCTCGTGCTGAGATTCCTTCCCGAGCAGGAGCAGCTTCAACTGGAAAGAGTTCTTTTGTTACTCTTCTAACAGGTGATGACATGAGCAGCCGACCAACGGAGTTGGGCGAATCTTCAGCTGGGCCATCTCTTCTTTTTGCGAAGAAGGTGGTGGTGCGAGTTCTGAGCTCTTGGATTGAGACTCTGCTTTCTGGGCACTTAGATGCCGGATTTGGGATGATCCAGCATGTGCGTGAGATTCTTGATGATGCCAAAGAGGCTGGTCTGGATGTCACAAGTGCCAGGGTGATTGTTGATAGGATCATTGAGCTGGGTGACAGGTGGTTTGAGACCATGGGTTTTCCTGATGACCAGTTCTTTAAGGAGATGTTCTTGGACCCTGCGGATAAGGCTCAGTCTAACCTGGATGAGGCTACACAAAGCAGGAAGCAGGTAGTCCGAGAGAAGAACTTAGAAGAGCTAACCATCATTGGGCTGACACATGACCTCCATTCTTGATAGGGAGGTCGATGAGGCCAGGAAACGTCTTGAGCATCTGCAGGCACAAGTCGCTGCCAAGTGGACTGCAATAACAGAGGCCCGTGACAGGGAGAGCGCTCTGATTCGCCGGGTTGCAGATGCCGATCGAGTTTTTTTTAAAAGGAAGTCTGAAGAGAACAAACAATGGCAAACTGCTCGGGGGAAGCTTCCCGGAGCGAAAGAAGGGTTACAGCCCACCCTAGCATCTCATGGCAAGTTCCTGAAGAAGCGTGCCTTGGAATCCCTAACGGTTGAGGCCAAAAGTTTGCTTAAGGAGCTGAACTCTTGGCTGGAGACCATTTTTGATTGAGCCCCTGTTTTTTTTTTTTTTTAACAGAAACCATCCTTCTCTCTTTTTTTTTAGTACCACTTGTATTTTTTTGGTACTTTTCTTTTTTTGTTTTGTTTTGTAGTGTTTGTGAACACTTTCTTTTTTTTTTTGGTACCACATGTATTTTTTGGTACTCTTTTTTTTTTGTAGTGCTTGTGAACACTTTTTTTGGTACCACATATTTTTTTGGTACTCTTTTTTTGTTTTCCCTACGCTCACTTAAATCTTTTTGTGATGAAAGTAATTGCTAAATGGGATGCCTTTTTTTTTGTTTTCCCTACGCTTACTTAAATCTTTTTGTGATAAAAGTAATTGCTAAATGGGATTTGATCAAAAGCTTGTCATTTTGTGAAAATCTTTTGTCAAATGATTTTTTTGGCATGGAAGCCAGATTTTTGTTTGTGGCATGGAAGCCAATTTTTGGCATGAGAGCCAGCTTTTTTGTGGCATTGATAGCCGATTTGTGGCATTGATAGCCGGTTTTGGTGGCATTGATAGCCGAGTTTTTTTTTGAAAGCCAAAGTTTTTGGTTTGTGGCATTGATAGCCTGTTTGTTTTGGTGGCATCTATAGCAGGTTTGTGGCGTTTATAGCCTGTTTTGATGGCATTTATAGCCAGTTTGTGGCATTTATAGCCGGTTTGGTTTTCAAAAGTGCAAGTATCGACTAAAAGCCGCCTCCCTACTGAATGTTCTTGCAAGTATCGATGGAATGTCGCATCCTTGCTCATTCGATTGCGAGTATCGATGGAATGTCGCATCCTCGCGGATTTGGGTGCAAGTATCGATGGAATGTCGTATCCTTGCTTTTCAAAAATTTTGGTTTTGCGGGTACTGACTTGATGTCGTTTCCCCATGATTTTTTGAAATTTGTGGTTTTCTCGAACCTTTGGGTTATGGATATCAACTGAAATGTTGCGTCTCCATGGTTTTTTAGGTTTTTTCGAACCTTTGAAATTTGGGTTGTGGATATCAACTGAAATGTTGCGTCACCACGGTTTTTTAGCTTTTTTCGAACTTTTGAAATTTGGGTTGTGGATATCAACTGAAATGTTGCATCTCCACGGTTTTGGATTTTGCAAGTATCGACGAAATGTCGCTTCCCTGTAATTTTGGAAGTGTCGAACGTGGTTCGTATGCTTCCGATTTGTGCGAGTATCGACTAAGCGTCGCTTCCCCGCGGTTTTTTTTTAAAAACCATTTTTTTTTGTTTAAAGACACGAGGGTCATAAGTTTTGACCTAAAACCATTTTGGCGGTAAAAGGCAGGGTGGACTAGGGTGGAAATCCCTGAATCCAGATTTTGTTTCAAACCATGAATTTTGGGTTCAAGGGTTGAAAATTTTGGTCAAGTTAGGGAAAGGTTCCTAAACTTGGATTTTTTTGAACAATGAAACGATGAAAGTAAGCATTATTTAAAT
Organism: Litsea cubeba; assembly: GCA_012931725.1. Lineage (NCBI taxonomy): Eukaryota > Viridiplantae > Streptophyta > Magnoliopsida > Laurales > Lauraceae > Litsea > Litsea cubeba. Next base: position 38,736,755 of record CM022944.1, read on the forward strand.
TTCTAGAAATTCCAACATTTGATATGAAAATTCTAAAAAAGAGGTGGGTTTAGCGAGCGTGTACCTGGAAACCGGTTTTGGCCGTACAGGCATTGCTCTTACCCACTTGGGTAAGTCTTCAAGGGTAGTACCGCTTTAAGAACTTGCCGTTGATGGGCAGCATACATCTGTCACCTTCCATGTTTAGGAGTGCGTGTGCGCCGTTGGAGAAAACCTTGTCGATGACGTAGGGTCCCTCCCATTTTGGCTCAAATTTGCCTTTGGACTTGTGAGCGAAGACCATTGGTCTTTTTTACCGCAAGGACCAAGTCACCCTTTTTGTAGGCGCGTTGCCTGACCTTTTTATCGAAAGATCCTGCCATGCGTGCTTGGTAAAGTTCAATGCTTTGTTGAGCTTCGAGCCGTCTCTCATCGAGATTGTCCAGCTCATGGAGTCGCAATTTGACATTGCTTTCTTGAGTCATGTCATTTTGCGAGGATACCCTCAAGGAAGGAATTTGTACTTCCAAGGGCACGACAGCTTCGCATCCCTAGACCAAGGAGAATGGTGTGCTATGGGTTGGTCCTCGAACGGTGGTTCGATAGGACCACAAAGCTTCAGACATTTTGTCGCTCCAGTCTCTTTTGTGACTAGAGACCATTTTTTTGAGGATTTTGCAGAGTGTCTTGTTGAAAGCTTCTGCTAACCCGTTTGCTGCCGGATTGTATGGAGTCGAAGGACAGCTTTGGATTTTGTATTTGTCGCAGAACCAGTAGAATCGATGATCCCGGAATTGTGGTCCGTTATCATGGACGAATCTTTTGGGAATGCCGAAACGCCAAATGATGTTGGTGCGCAGGAAGTGAAGGACTGATGAGGTCTTCATTTCGTTGAACGCAAATGCTTCTGACCACTTGGAGAAATAATCCGTAGCGGCGAAGATGAAGCGATGACCTTTGCTCGAAGAGGGAGAAATAGGACCTATGATGTCCATACCCCAGGCTTCGAAAGGCCATGAAATCGCTGTAGGATGCAGCCATTCTGGAGGCATGTGAATGTAATCTCCATGAACTTGGCATTATTGGCAGCGCTTAGCAAATTGCATTGCGTCAGCTACTATGGTAGGCCAGTAATATCCTAACCTTTTTATTTGATCATAGAGCTTGGGACCAGCCTGATGAGCTCCGCAAAGACCAGCATGAACTTCTTTGAGTGTTTTTTCGGCCTCTTGTTGTGACAAGCAGCGTAGAAGTACTCCGTTGAAGGATTTCCTGTAAAGGATTTTTGAAGGAATATCCAAATGAAAGCTTGGGGTTCACCTTTGGATGCTTACCCATTCTTTTGGATCTTCAGGTAGGATTCCGAACATAATGTAATCAATGAACGGATCCCTCCAGTCGTCGATTGAAGTTTGAAGGATTGAAATCCGACTTCCAACCACTTGGTGGCATTCAGCAACAGCTTGGTGTGTGTTAAGTGGAGGAAGGATTCTTCTTTCGTACACTGTGATTTGCATGTTTTCCCCTTCCTGGATTGCCATGGATGCGGCAAGTCCAGCTAGGGCATCTGCACGTATGTTTTCACCTCTACGAATGTGGGTGATGTGACAGATGTCAAACTTTTGCAGAAGTGATTGTGCCTTGTTGTAGTAAGGCAGTAAATCTGGCTTCCTAACTTCAAATTTCTGATTCATCTGGTTGACGATCAGTTGAGAGTCTCCAAAGATTTCCAGCATGGTGATACCGGATTCGATGGCGAGTTCCAATCCTAGGATCAGAGCTTGATATTCAGCTGCATTGTTTGTGCATGGTTCCAGTAGCGAGAAAGCGTGTGGAATCATGTATTTGTCGGGGCTAACAAAGAGGATGCCATTTCCCGAGATCAGCTGTCTTTTTTCATTTGTCCTGGTTGCACCGTCAAAGTACATGTCCTAGGAAGCATTTGCGAGAAAGTCTCCACATTGTAGACTGGTTCGTCTGGGAGATCATCTCTGAGCGGAGAATCTTTAGGCAATGGATGCTCTGCGAGGAAGTCCGCTAGAGCTTGCCCTTTGATTGCCTTTTGTGGTACATACCTAATATCAAATTGTGACGAAGGATGGACCATTTTGCCAGTCGAGATTGAGAGAACCTGCCTTTGTGACAAGGACCTTCAAGAGGTTGACCCTCGAGACCAGGTATACTGTGTTGGAAAGCAAGTAGTGACGCAGCTTTTGTACGGCGAACATCACTGCAAGACATTCTTTTTTGACTGGAGAGTAGCGATGCTCTGCACCTACTAGCATGCGGCTGAGGTAATATAGAGCAGCTTCTTTTCTTTGATCATTTTCTTGCGCAAGCAGAGCTCCCAAAGAGTGATCAAGGGCTCTTGTGTACAAGATGAATGGTTTTCCAGTGGTAGGAGCAGCTAACACTAGAGGTTTTGTCAGGTATGACTTGATGTCTTGGATAGCAGCTTCAAAGTCAGCATCGCAGACAAAGTTTACACCTTTTTTCATCAACCGGGAGAATGGACAACATTTCCCCGATAGATTGGAGATGAACCGTCTGATGTAGGCCAATCTCCCTTAAAGCCCTTTGAGTTCTCTCAAGGTTCTTGGAGAGGGCATTTCTAGAATGGCTTTGACTTTTATTGGGTCAAGCTCTATTCCAGCTTTCCGAACTAAGAATCCGAGAAACTTACCCGACGAGACGCCGAAGAAGCATTTCAAAGGATTCATTTGCAGTTTGTGTTTGCGAAGCCGGAGGAAGACTTCTCGAAGGTTTTCGAGATGATCTTCTTTTCTTTTGCTTTTGACGGCGAGGTCATCAACGTAACATTCAACCGTTTTGTGTTGCATATCTTGGAATATTTTCATCATAGCCCTCTGATATGTGGCACCAGCATTTTTCAGACCAAATGGCATGACAGTGTAGCAATACACGCCAAATGGGGTCTGAAAAGATGTATGTTTTTCATCTTCAGGATGCATCTTTATCTGATTGTAGCCAGAGAAACCATCCATGAATGTCATTCGCTCGAATCCACAGGTATTATCAATCATTACCTCTGGTATGGGGAGTGGAAATTCATCTTTAGGGCATGCGCCGTTCAGGTCTCCATAGTCAATACAAACCCTGATCTGCCCGTTTTTCTTTGTCACGGGGACAATGTTGGCCAACCATTCAGGATGTTGTTCCTCACGGATGAAGCCGACGCTTTTGAGTTTTTGAACTTCTTGTTCAATTTTATCCATCACATCTGGACGGAATCTTCTTTGGCCTTGCTTGACAGGCTTGATGTCTTATTGAAGATTGAGTTTGTGAACCGCTATTTTGGGGCTAAGCTAGGCATTTTAGCGTAAGACCATGCAAAGCAATCAACGAACTCACGAAGAAAGGCGATATACTCGGGTAACTTATCATCCTTTATATTCTTGCTTATGAATACAGGACGTGGGTTATCTGGTATTCCCAAGTCTATCTTTTGAACAGGATCTTCTGTTGGAAGGTTCGAAGGTGGTTCCTCCACAATATTTTTGGAGACTTCTAGCTCAACGAAACCTTCTGGGGTTTCAAAGGCATTTCTAGACCAAGGTTTTGTTCCTTTCCACAGGTCTTCTTGATCGGTAATTTTCCCAAGGCTTGCTATGAGATGATCCCAATCGCCTGTTGAAACTGGGTCGAAGTAGGCTACTTTTGGAGATGAGGGTTCTTCTGGGTCAGAAGACCACACGTCTGTGCCATCGGACAACTCCTCTTCATTTTCGGAGAAATCGTGCCAATTGGATGAGCTTCCTGGATCTTTATCAGGTGACTCATCGAAGAGATATCCAGGGAGATCGATGTCTTCATGGACTTGAGATGTTGAGGCTTGGTCAGTATATTGACTTTTAAGCCTTTGTGTCAACTGTCTCAGGGGAGTGTCGGGATCATACCCTAACCCGTGTGAAGACTTTTCTACATAGCCATAGAGTCTCCAATCTTCCAGCTGGCTTTTGGTCAAGACGGGCCCCAATGGCGTGAGAATACCGCGTCCTTCTCCCAAACCGGCTGGGTTTTGAGCGTCATAGCCCATTTTCTTCATAATAGCTTGTGCTACAGAACTATATAAGGATAGTTGAGGCATACCTTTATTTTGGAAAGGTTCAAGCATAGAGTTTGATGAAGAAGCATCCGATCTATGGAAGAAGATCGGCTTTTCCTTTGCTGAAGTTGCTGGAACAATGAAGGAAGCTGACGTAGGATCTTCTATGTCAGAAGTTGTCTCCATTGGAGTAAGAGCAGGCTGAACTTGCTGATTGTCAGCTTGGCTTGACGATGTGTCGTCTTCTGGCTCTGAATCCGAATCCGTGTCTTGCATGATAGACACGAAAGAGACAACAAATTTGCCCCCAGGCTTTTGCTTTGCATTCTTCACTTTAGTTGTGATGACCAAAGGCTTTGAAGGTTTGAGGGAGATGATGAAGGGAGTTTGAATGCTCTCTTCGAATTTACCGGATGGTTTGTTTTCTTACGGTGATTGTTGAGGAGCTTTGCCTTTATCTTTCTGGAGATTTTCGGCAAAGGATGCTGTGTGCTTATCCTCTTCTTCTTTTTCACCTTCATACATCTGTGAGTCTGCGAAGTGGACTTCTTTACCTTTGAAGGGTTTTCTGTCCGCAAAGACTCGATGTATCATGCCGTCGTCGCCAACAAACTTGATGCATTGATGTAGAGTTGAAGGGACAACGCCATTCTCATGGATCCAAGGGCGTCCGAGAAGGATGTTGTAACATGAAGGGGTTTTTATTGCATACACAGTGACCGCAGAAATAAGATCACCGATCTGCAACTTGAACCTGATTTTGCCGATAGGCCTTTGAGTACTTCCATCGTATCCAAAGATAGATACAGATGTGTGGCTTAGCTTGCTGGGTGGGATGCCCAACTCTTCGAGAGCCGATGTGGAGATGAGGTTGAGTGCAGAACCTGGGTCGATCTGAACTCTGTGCATAGGCATTTTCCTTGATGTACCCTGTGAAGTACAGGGGTTGTGCCTGGTTTCGCCAAGTAGGAGGTCGTCCTTTGTGAAGGCGATGGTTGCACTGGCTGCTTTTTTAACCGAGAGGCATTCAATGCATGATCCCTCAGTTTTCTTCTTTTCTCCCTTTGAGGAGGCTTCTGAGTTTTTGACCCCGTAATCCATTTCAATTTGGAGGACTTGCGGGGCATGTTTGTCGACATCCTCATTCAGCTTTTGTAATTCTGAGATGAGATTATCTCGAGTGTGCGGAGACATTCGCAACAAATCTAGGATGTGCAGACGTGCAGGTATGTGCTTGAAGTGTTCAATTAAGTCATACTTGAAAGCCTCCTTAGGGCCTACATGTTCATCATACTTGAAAGCCTCTTTTCCCGAAGGATTTACATATGTAAAGGAAGATTGGTTGTAATTTTTGTGGTAGTCCCAGCCAGAGCGGGTGCCTCTACCAACTTCGAGAGCTTCTTGAGAAGGGTCTTTGTTTGGAAGATTGTCTTCAGGATCAAGAGGCTGTCGTTTTTCATTTGCTGAGGATGTATCAGCAGCAGAGTTGCCATCCTCGGTGATTGTGTTGCACGGAGCATTTTTCGGGAACAAGTCTTGATCAGCATCCAGCAACTTTTCTTCTTTGTTGACTAATTCATCATCCCAAGCATCAATAGCTGGGAATTCTTCAGTCAGGAAGGGTGTGAACTTTGAAGTTACAGTCGTAAGAGAAGAAACCTGAGAGGGTGTCATCTCAGTGAAAGTCACGTGAGATGAGGTGGCTCCAAAAGATACATTGCTAGGCGTCGCCGGAGTGTAAGTGCTCTCATCAGACGATGCTTCGGAAGAGCTATAATCCCGTATTATCACATTGCAGGAAGCTCTGACGGGAGACGTCGCCTGATCGGAGTCAGACTCATCCTCGGATGTAAGAGGATCGTCTATCCAGCAATTTTCTCCATTTTCAGGAGTTAAGGGAGGATGTACCTGATGGTCTTCAGGGACTTCAGGCTCTGGATTGCGAGGAGGCTCGTTGACGCGTTCTTGCTCTTGTTCTAGAGTGAGACGCTGCAAGATCCTTGCATATTCTTCAAGATCAGAAATGGGAGCCAAATCTTCTTCTTCATCAACTCTTTGTGGCTCAACATGGTTGATTTCCACTGGAGTAATGAGAGGTACTGGGTCAGCAGCATTTTCTTGTACAGCCTCTTGGTCTTCTTCATCATCAGACCAGGATCCTTGTGGCTGTTGAGGGTTATACCAGATTACTGGCATAAGATGAGACTCAGGAACCCATTCTTCATCGGAGAGATATTCTCCTATTTCAAGGGACTCCTCCCACTCGTCTGTGTAGTTGGATTCGAATCCATCATCGGTGTCGCTGGACTCGTATCCATCAATGGAGAATCCAACTACCGAATTGCAAGAGTATGATACCTCCTGCGTGGCTTCTTTGAATTGAGGTGGCATGAAATCACTGAGAGTGAATTTTCTTACCCCCTTTGAAGTCTCTGGAAGGGATGTTTTTGTTGCCTCCAGTGAAGCGGTAGAGGAAGCCTCTGCCTTTTCTTTGACTTCTTGTTTTGGCTAGGTCTTCTTTTACCGGTTGAGCTTGAGGAGATGTTTCCTAGCCTGCCTTCGCTGTTGAGCTGTAGGCTTTGAGCTGTAGGCTTTGTTTTCACAACCTCCCAATTTTCATCTTCCAGGAGATCGGGATGTACCCATATGGGTTGTCCGTCTGGTGTCGGGTAAGAAACCAGTTCCTCGGACGCTTGGATTGAGTTTATCACCTTGAAGGAAGTAGTGATCTTCTTCTTAGGTGATTTTGATGTTTGTCCACATGTCACCATGTTGACGGAGGCAGGCCCATAGTTTTTGTCAAAGGTGATGACTCCGTTTTTCCACATCTCGTTTATTTTCTCCCTCACAACAAAGCATTGATTGAGAGGATGCGAGATCACCTGGTGGTATGGACAGTACCGAGGATCGTTGGTTTTGCCAACATCACCCGATCTTTTTGGTTCAGGCAAGGTGAGCTTGCCGTTTGCCACAAGAGCCCCGAAGATTTCATCAACATCTTCATCAAACGGGTATTTCTTCTTTGCTCGTTCTTTGAAGGCATCTGAGAGTTCAGGTCTCTTACCCGCAGCTTTGTTTTCAGCTTTCTTTGGTGGCTGAGGAGCTGACTTGGTCTGCACATTGAGGACCTCTTTCTTGATGATTTTTGACTGTTGAGGTCTTTAATCACCGTTTCAGCTTCCATGGAAGCTTCTAGGAGTTCTCCCAGGTTTTTTGATTTGTTGCCGATGATCATGGAGCGGATTCTGGCTCTCATGTTGTTTCGGCACATGTCGACTAGCGACGCTTGTGGCAGTACATCAGAGCATGTACGCCATTGCTTTCCACTTGTGAAATGAAGTCATATGTTGACTCATTCTCCCCCTGTTTTAGGCTGCACGGCTGAGCCATAGTAGCGGGATGATCCTCACCTTTGAAGTGAGTCAGGAAGCGTGTCTCTAGCATGGCCCAGTTTTGGATCGAGTCCTCCGGCAGAGTGGAGTACCAATCGAAGGCCGTACCTTTTAGGGTACTTGCAAAGAGGCGGATCTTGAGTGCATCTCGATCCGCGATAGCTCCCGTCAGGATCTTGAAATGGATGACGTGCTGTCTGGCTGATCCTTTCCCCGTATATGTTTGGAGAGTAGGATGCTTGAATTTGGTGGGGAATGGGACTGTGTCCATCCATAAGGGATATGGTGGCTTGATCCCATGCTCCTTGAGTATATCCTCTTCTTTTGCTTTGGCGAGGATACTGTCTACGTCCTTTTTGGTAAGGGCGCGTGACTCATTTTCTTCTCCATTTACCTCATCGTCTTGATCATTCGGAGGAGGTTCATTGTTCGCCTGATTTTGGAAGGCGAGGAGAAGGTTTTCCATCAGAGTTTCAATCCTCTGTTGGCCTTGTTCCAACTGCTGGATGCGGGTGACTGCATCATCTTGAGGTGGATTACGGGGTGGTGGCTCAGAATTTGTAGCCAAGACGTTCATCCTTTGTGATTCGAACGAAGAAACTGTCTTGGTGACTGAGCTGGGGCTCATTCTTTTTGAAGAAGAGCTTGAGGAAGGATCACTCTGCCGTCCTTTGCTTGAAGGTGTAGGGGATTCTTCTGAATGTCGTCTTGTCCTGGAGACGCTGCGGGTCATCGGACGTCGGACATTGATTTTTGTTGCTGACTTTTGGCGCCTTCTGGTTTTTCCAACCATATGGACGCAGCAACTTGGTTGGATCTTTCTTTTTCGACCCATTTGGGAGAGACTTGAAGTGTAGGAGGCTGGGTCCTTTGCTTCTCTAGTCTCTTTTGTCTATACGACGTGCGGCGGCGTATACGACGAGCAACTTGAGCTTTGGTCAGCTCTGGCTAGGCTTTGACGATGAAGGATGTGCTCCCTCAGGCGCAGCAGCCGAGCCTGTCTTCTTTGTAGCTGGGCAAGGAAAGGATGCGAACCCTGTCCTTCGCCTGTTGCAGCGAAGCTTTGAATTTTTGGAGTTCGGCCCCTGTAGAGATGAAGGGTCGAACTAGGGGTTTGTAGGCCTTAGCAGGTGCTTGCAGAGGCCTTGTGATGCATGATCTGATTTTGGGCTTGTAGGAACAAGCCGGCTTATGTTGGTTTGACTTGGGAGTCAGGTTGGAGATGGGTCTCTCCTCTTTCATTTAGGCAAGAGGGTAGAACTGGTTCTCCTTGAGTGGGCCCAGGAATGCTGGCTTGGTAGATGTTTGGGACCTTCTCTGTTTTGGTGAAGGTCTTGGGGACCAAGTCTTGGGATAGACTTGGCCATTTGCTGGTCGAGGCTTCGTGGGGCTGCCACGGGCTTCGGGCCTTCTGGTGCTCGCCTTTGGTGTCACAGTAGTGACACCTTGACAGGCGAGTTTATGCTTCTTGGAAGGAGCCGTTTGTTCCTCGGGAAGTGGGAATGGTCCCAGCGTCCCAAAGACAATAGTCTGGGGAGTCGAGGTCGACCTGGAGTTCAGAGAGTTGCCGAGGGAGTTGACACTTCGGCAGCCGATGGGGCGCTTGTAGGTGCGCATAGTTTGCTTCTGTTGAAGCATGACTTGGTGCTTGCTCTCATCGAAAGTAATGGTAAGTGATGCTGCCATTGTTAGTTTTTTCGAAAAAATTTCTGAAACAAGACCACATCCATTAGTAATCACAAGAATATAATGATCATAAATGGGAAGTTCTATGGTTTTGTCTTTTCAAATTGCTCGAGGAAGATGACCCAAGCAATATGAAGAAGGCAAAATGCCATAGAGGATACAATTGTTCTGATCGCAGGTATGGTAAGCCTAGAATGAGCGTTCCAGTGACTGCTAGAAGCAATTGTGAACTTAAATTCGACTTATCGAGAAGCAGAGCTTACTCGAGGTAAGAAGAATATAAAGTTGGAGTTACAAATATGTCGGTCGCAATACAGTAGACCCTGAAAGGGCGTACTAGTACCGCTAGACACAAATGTTTTGAGACCACATCCATGAGATGAGATTCTTTGTTTTGAAAGGTCAAGATTGGATTCATCAAAGATAGCAGATGGTATTCCGATCTGAACATGGGCTCAGCGATTTCCGCGAGCGCCAGTGCTCAGAAAGAAATGAACCATAATTTCTCGGATCTGAATCCAAAAATGACGAGTTTTTTTTTTTTTTGAAAGGCCAATATCGGGTTCATCAAAGAGAGCAAAAGGCACTCCAATCTGAACACGGGCTCAGCGATTTCCGCGAGCGCCAGTGCTCAGAAAGGAAAAGACCAAGATCTCTCCAATCTAAACCCAAAATGACGGAAGGTTTTTTTTTGAAGATTTTTTTAAAAAAATCTTTTTTTTTATTTTTTCAGTTTTTATATTTTTTATATATATTTTTTTAAGATTTTGTTTTGAATTTTTTTTATATTTTATATTTTATATTTTAAAAATTTTATTTTTGAAAAAAAAATTTATTTAAAAGACGAGAGAGTACACATAGGCCTCCTAACCCGGTCTTATGAAATCTTGATTGATAGAATTGACCCCAGGTAAGGGTAGGATTATTTAATGAACCCGTTTGGAGGACCCTTGCCTAGAACAGTCAAGCTGTCTCCACACTCAGGACAAGGCTTTTCTTGAATCAACTATGATCAAAGAACACAGTTGGTTTAACCTTAGTGGTCTATGTCTTTTTTGTTTTTTTATATATTTTTTAATTATTTTATTTTCAATGAACTCATCGAAGACAAACGATGGCCCAAAACCTTAGTCGAACAGGCTCAACATTTCTGCAAGCACGATGAACGATAGGAAAGGATCAAGGTTTCTCAATTTTGAATTCAAAATGAAAAATCTGATTTTTTTGTTGTTTTATTTTTTATTTATATATATATTTTTTAGATCTTTAATGAACTCATCGAAGAGAAACGATGGCCCAAAACCTTAGTCGAACAGGCTCAACATTTCTGCAAGCGCGATGAACGATAGGAAAGGATCAAGGTTTCTCAATTTTGAATTCAAATTGAGAAATCCATTTTTTTTATTTTTTAGATCTTTAATGAACTCATCGAAGAGAAACGATGGCCCAAAACCTTAGTCGAGCAGGCTCAACATTTCTGCAAGCACGATGAACGATAGGAAAGGATCAATGTTTCTCAATTTTGAATCCAAACTGAGAAATCTAATTTTTTATTTTTTTGTTTTTATTTTTTAGATCTTTAATGAACTCATCGAAGAGAAACGATGGCCCAAAACCTTAGTCGAACAGGCTCAACATTTCTGCAAGCGCGATGAACGATAGGAACGGATCAAGGTTTCTCAATTTTGAATCCAAAATGAAAAATCTGATTTTTTGTTTTTTTTTTAAAAGAGAAAAAGTGGAAATAAATTCAAAAAATTAGAAATTTCGAAAAAAATCTCATCTCATTTTTTTTAGATGCGGAATCCAACATGGCCACCAATCAAAAAGTAGCCAAAAAATCAAGAAAAGAAGTATAAGCATAGAGCAATAGATATGATATGCAAATATTTCATTTCTAGCATCGTGTTCTCAAATGAACGGGTCCCACCGGGTGTGCCAGCTTGATGGACCGCGCTCCTGGGCCTGGTCCTACTGAGGTCGACAGACGTGGGAGTCCGTTGGGTCCGACCCTTTCTTGGCTTCTGATTGGCCAGAGGAGATTGAGGGCATTTAATCGCCTTTAATCGCCATGATGGGAGGAGTTTCATGGGTTAAATGCCATGAATCTCTTGACTTGTAGCTCCCGGATGCTTGCTTCTGATTGGTCCGCCAAAGAAATGGATTAATGACTGTAATAAAGCTAGTCAATTAATCGCATTAAGTGGTCGCCGAGCAGTTGAAGAGTCGCGGGCCGTGTCGCGTCTTTTGGGATTCTTCTGGCGATGATCATCGATGGATCTTTATGTAGATCGACATCGGATGACCATGTAACTTCATGTGTTGGTTGCCAACAGCGGGTCGGTGCTATCTGTCCTGTCGATTTTTCGGTCGATCGGGTAGAAAGCACACTTTTTTGGTTGACCGGGTGGCGATTAATGTTGTTTTCGATACTCTTGATGACTAACCCATGTTTTTGACGAATGTCAGAGGATTTGGTGTCTCAAAAGTATGAATTTTGGAAAATACTAGAGGCCGGACGCTTCGAATCTCGAAAAAACGGTGAAGAACGGGGTTTCCGGGGCCCACCGGGCGATCCAGGGCCCCAGGGTGGGGGGGTTTTCCCCCTTCTGTCCCGTTTTGTGTCCGTTTTTGCTGTTTTTTGATTCTTTTTTCTTCTATATTTTTCCTTGACATTTTTGATCATTTATTGGCCTGATTTCCCTGTAGAAAACCTGATGAGAATCCTTGCATTTTGTTTTGCAAAGTTTCTAATTTTCTGAGAAAGCCGAAGACTTTGTCGCGCAGAGCTGTCGATTTTCCGTCAGAAGCTGAAACTGGGTCAAACGATGTCGGAATGACCTGAGATTTGGGGTGAAGCCTGCTGAGTAATAAATAAGACCAACCATAGACTTTTGTTTGAGTTTTGAAGCCGTTTGGGGTCGTATCACAAGTAGACTTGCTTTTGTCGCGATGAAGATGTCGTAGTTTGATGTGCGGTCAACCGATGTCCGATTGACTTGAAATTTGACAGGGAACCTATTGGAGTCATTTTAAGATGATCCATAGGCTCTGTTTTGGAAACTATGGTCCCGGAGAGCTTTGCCACCGAGAGGCCTGATTTGGCTTTCGAGCGTCAAACTATGGTCAAATGTTGTCGAAATGACCTGAAATTTGACGTGTAGCCATTTGTAAGCATTTTGAAGCCGTCCATGTTCTCTATCTGATGAGTGATGGCCTCGATGGTTCTCACCGCCGAGAGGCTTGATTTAGCTGTTCGAGGGTTGATGTAGGGTCAAACGTTGTCGGTTTGACTCGGAACTTGACGTGGAGCCTTTTAGATGTATTTTGAGACCATCCATCGGCTCCGATCGAAGATTTGGTGTCTCCGATGCTTTCGCCGCCGGGAGCTCCTTTTCAGTTGCCGAAGAAGCGAAGTTAGGCCAAATGATTTTGAAATGGCCCGAAACTTCTTTTATACTCCTCTTTTGGCTGTCTTGAAGGATCTTGCAGTTTTTGTTTGATTCTGACAAGATTTGATTTTTTGGAAGTAGCATTGCCTATTTATGGCAGGTTGCGACTTCATGTAGCTCTTTGGATCTTGAAGAGGCAAAGTGACATTTTTGGTGTCAATAGAAAACATATACAGAGCCCACACAAAATATAAACAACATAGAGAAGTCTAACAAATAGCTTCGCCCATCGGCCCATACCCATACTACAGACGATCAAAGTTCATTACAAAATTTTTCTTTATAAGTCTAATCCGTTAATGTGGTTACAGGGGTAGGCCATGCTACAAAGGATCCATTTCCAACTTTGCGTAAAGTTGAAAGAAAACCATTTGGATAAGGAATCTCGACATCTCCTTTGTCAATGACGTCAACCATAACCTTGTAGTGATTTTCTGGAAGAAATTTACAATGAATATGTTGGGGCCCATTCCCGATATAAGCTCTTCATGAGCAACAACCTCTTAATGCCAAGACATCAGTTTGCATGGCCGCAATCTCAATGAAGGTTGATAGTTCCCTACTGTGTTGGAAACGACAACCGGCTTTGGCTTCTAGGTGGAAATGATGCGCTTGCTTGGGATCCTGAAGGCATGTGTTGCTGCAAAAAAGTTATAAAGCACGTATTATTCATTAAGTACATGTAAAACAAAACTAATATTATGAAATATGAAAAAATTTAAAAATTCTAATAAGTGATAATACCTCAATCAATTGCTTGATACCCCTAAGTTCGTTTATTAGGTTTTTTTTTCTTCGATAAGGAAGTATACTTGTGTCTCCAAATTCTTAATTGAGGTCAACTACTCAGTTAATTTCTTGTCCTTAATGGCTAGTTTTTCAAGACCAGAAGAGGACCTTACAATTTGAGTTCTTGATATTGTTTCGTTCAAAAAATGAAAATTGGTTGAAGATGCTTTTATTCATTTTTGAATCTTGCATAAAGATGTGGAAACGACCTACACATGTATTTGGTTGTGCTGAGTCGTCATCTCCACTATTGTTTACATGGGTTCTCTTTGCCTTACCCTCCGAGTGTAGGTTGTTTACAAATTTTCATACAACCCCCTCGTCAGGCTTAGGAGATCAAATGCAAGGGATTTACGGAATGAAAGAAAAAAGGAAGAGACTGCTGCCTTCGGGGGTTTGCTGGAGACGAAATTGGAGAAGTCTGCAATAGTTCCCTCCGCCAATCTTTGTAATTCAACACCATTTTGAGAAAGAAGGATTAGAAAAGAACCCTGCTTCAAAACAGCAAACAACAGAGACAATCTTTGTCCTTCTTTCATGGTGAGAGGAACAAAGGTCGATTTTCAGAAACTATGACCCAAATCTAGAGAATGCTTACTACCGCCTGACTCTCACCTTGAGAATGGAAGGAGGAAAGTCTCGAAAATGGTAGAATTTCTAGTTCCTTTTGCACTGGATCTCCGAGATGATTTGTTGTCCTCCCAAGTCTTCATTTTATAGACTTTGAGGAGCCATAACCGTAAAAAATCAAGGAGTGGAGGTGGTTTTAAGAACTGCCATTAATGGAAATGGTAATTGTTCCTCTTTCACAGGTCCCGCGGCCATCAGGAAACGCAACTAGATAGAGATCGTTGGCGACAGGAAAAAAGAAGCTCGGCAGCCAATGCGTGAAACTCTGTAGCCTCCAGCGGTCATCATCCGGGCGAAGTTTAGTGGCTACATTGTTGCGCTGAGCGGCCATTATATTGAAGGTTGAAGCTACCAGTGAGCCTTGTAAATAATGGCCGTAGGTTCCTGTTACTATGGCCGGTCAGGTCCGGCGATCAGAAAATGCATTATGAGACGTTGATGAATGAATTTTTTGTATGCCACCAAATGCCACCCTCAAATGATTGAAATATGTTATGGTAATCATTGTGCCTCGGGAGTTCCATAAATCTAAATTTTTGATGGAAATGTGTAGAAAACTCGATTTAAGAGCTGCTCATGCCCTATTTTTCGCAAATATCAACTGTATGCATCACCACAGGATTATGGGAAAAAGCCCAAGGAAGAATCTCAGAGAAGTAGAGCAACTTTCTAAAGAATTTTCTCATTGGTGATGAAAAAGTAATTTTTTTTTGTCAGGAATAAATCCGAATTTTAGTGAGGGAAGAAAAATGAAAGAATGAAAAGGTTCAACATTTGTGGCATTGATTTTGTTTCTGATGAAATTGGGTGGTTGAGTTGGCAAACCGACTCTAAATTGGGCATATGACCAGTCTATTCAAAGATATTTTCAAATGGACCGTTATGATAACATCACTTTGAATTTTGGTGGCTCCATAGATTTTGAAAAGCAGTTGGAAGTCCAAACGGAGCTTCCTCGAATTGTGCACTGACCGGTTGGTACTTGGGTTTTCCTGTATGAGACTTTAGCCGTTGAATCTGTTCCAGAATGACCGCTGGGCACCTATTTCACCTCCAGAGTGGCCGCTGAGCATTTAACAATGTAGCCGGCGCCTCTTGCGAAAATTGAGTCGCCGGACAGTTCATAGAAGGCAATCTTTTCCTTTTCATCTTCACCTTGCCTTTTTTATTTCCAGAGCTTCTAGGCTTTTCCCAAACAATATGAAGACCCCATTTTACTTTTCATCTGGATGCTTGTAAAGTAAACAACCAAGATTCATGATGGTCAAGAAGAGAAATTGTTAATAGTTGAGTTCAATGAACAAAACGTCCATTAATTGGAGTCTACTATCATGTATCATACTGAAATTGTTAACTGTGTTGGAAAAGTGCGCGAGTTGAAAACCAGGCAAACATGATTGCATCCTATTGAAAAATTGCATATCTGAACTTCATAATAAGGACTTCGAAAGCCCCAAATTCCAGCCAAAAAATCCCTCAGGAAGTTGGTTAACCAGTGCCCTAAACAGGGGTACTCAGTAAGGTCGTAGCAGATTTGACCTGACTGTGCTAGAAAAGTGCGCGAGTTGAAAACCAGGCAAGCGTGATTGCATCCTACTAAAAAATTGCAGATTTGAAATTCATAATAAGGACTTCGAAAGTCCCAAATTTCAACCAAAATATCCCTCGGGAAGTGGGTAAACTAGTGCCCTAAACAGGGGTACTCAGCAAGGTCGTAGCAGATTTGACCCAACTGTGTTGGAAAAGTGCACGAATTAAAAACCAGGCAAACGTGATTGCAGGTGCTTGAAAAATAACAGATTTGAGCTTCATAATAAGGACTCCGAAAGCCCTAAGTTTCAGCCAAAAAATCCATTGGGAAGTGGGTTAACTAGTGCCATAAACAGGGTTACTCAGACTCCAATTAATGGATGTTTTGTTCATTGAAACCAGACTGTTAACAATTTCTCATCTTGACCATCATTCTAATGGATGCCGGTGAGTAAGTTTTTATATAACCAATCCTTTATAAGGTCCTCAAATTTGATGTTGGTGGAAAGCTTCACCCAAAGCATGGAATTTGATGTTAGTGGAAAATTTAGTGATGGCGACATTTCCCGAAGGGTTTGAAACTTGGCTACATGTTTGAAAATTTAGCGATAGCGACATTCAGCGATAACTACTAGTGTGCCTTTGGACACCCGGATCTCCATTCCAAATTCCAATAAAAATCTGGTAAAACATGTCTACCAAATCTCACCAACACTACATCTTAAACCACAATAACCAGATCTAGAAAAACATGTTCAAAACTAAAAATCCATCTGCAAAAATCATTAGTAGCAATCCATCATCATAAAATCATACCCCAAAAACCATATATAATGATAAAAAATAATCATGATATCCTCAGCATCTACCAGATACATGAATCTTCAATTGGGCTACAACAGTCATCATGGAAACCAGAATACATAAATTGGGCTGCAAAAGTCACCATCAGGAGAATTACAATTGTCCCATAACATCCATTAGCCACAATTAAGCTATCATATAATCAGATACAAAAATAAGTGATTCATTCATTCACCACAAATACAATTGGTTCATACAACAGCAGCTTCCATTAATCAAAGTATATATATAAAAAAAAACCAATCTACCATTTCACCTTTCCCTTATCAACCAACCCCTTACATAATAGCAACTTTCAATTAGGAAGAGTACATAATGGATGCTACATTCGACACAATAATACCACAAGCAAGACACCGTAAACAATCAGAACGACCTTGAAGACTCGACAAATTTGTTCAAGCTTCTCCAATCTTGTAACAACATTTGCCACACGGCTCTCAACTTAGGGAGGACAAAGTGCATAGTACTCTGGTAAGGATATGGGTGATTGACCATCGATCTCACATATTCATCACACCAACTAATGAAGTTGTTGCATTCCTGTTTTTTCCTCTTTCAAATAATGGCAAATTTATGTCGTTAGCTGGTACATATTTGACTATATGAAAAAAAATTTCAAAATAAGAAAACGGCCCAAATATATTGCATTCTTACCAATGGTCGCGGAAAAGAATAATATTGTCTACCATAATTATTCATTGATCGTGAAACCTTGACCACACAGCTGCCAACACCATATCAACATATATGTTGAGGCCAATTGGGATTTCCAGTAGAGGAATATGAAGTCATTTACTTCAAGTTCTTCACAAACAAAAAACCAAAAAGAAAAAAGAAGTATTATTGTCAATGAGCCAATGTATGCATAGCTATCTCACATCTTTCCTGAGATAAGAAGCCGAATGGACCAATTTTAAGAAAGGGTGGGGGCAAGGGAGGAACTCGGATTAGAAGCCGAATGGAACCATACCAGCTATGATTGGAAGTGGGGCACTAATATAAAAAGGGGCATGAATCACTGCAACAAATCACACCACTCCCGACTAACACTTTAGTCGGCAAATGTAGGTTTTTTAGTCGGTGAATAGTATTCCCGACCAAAAACATTTGGTCGGCGGTCGGTCGCTGAATTGAGGTCGAGAAAAGGACTTGCCGACTAAACTTAATTTAGTCGGGAAATAAAACCATTGCCGACCAGTAATTTAGTCGGGTAAGCATGCTTAGTACTGACTAAATAATTAGTCGGCCTATGGTTTTAGTTGGTAAAAGTTAAGAGTATTACCAACTAAGTGTTTAGTCGGTGTTGGTTTTCGTTGCCGACTAATAGTTTGGTCAGCGAACATTACAAATGCCCTACCAAACAATTTAGTCGGTTAATGTTGTAAAGCTTTTCTCGATTAAAATGTTTAGTCGGCAAATGAAATATCTTAATTATTTAATTTTAAGTTTTCCGACTAAATGTTTAGTCCGAAATTTATTTTTATTTATTTTTTTAGCCAAAATGTTTTATATTAGAACTTTTTTTGAGTCAAAACCTGCTTCAATTCTTTTGAGTTCCAACAATATAAATCAAGCACTAATATCCATTATCACCAAGCACTAAAATTGAATTATCACGTTCAATTTCATGCTTCATCAATTCGTAATAGAAAAGGCTTAAAAGGTGAAATAAAAATATGGCAGTCGGGCAGAAAGACACAGCAAAACTTTTATTGCATTCCAAACATAACACAAGAAATTATGCTCAAGCACCATAGTGCACCAATCAATGAGATATTACATACATGTGACAGTAAGCCATCAAAACTTCCTGTACCTTGGTTCTCTTGTATAGAAACCCAAATATTCCTCTTGGACATCATCACTGACCTTTCAATTCCTCCACAATATCGAAATGGGAATGACTAAAAAAACCATAACTTCCATAAATAAAAAGCATTCACCAAATGCTTAACATATAATATCCGAATTCGCAGAGCACAAAATAATACGAAATCATACCAAAAAAAGTGGAAAATAAAGTCCTAGCAAAGTTTCCACAATTAGCATTAAACAAGTTATATCCAAACCCTAGAGGGTGCAAAATTAAAGAAGGTGAAGCAACAAAATGAAAACTTAATTAAGGTAGAACCCAGGGCAGAAATCTAACTTCTTCAACTCCGTAATCAAAAGGCGGGATACTCCATCTGTGCAAAGAATAAAACACAATCATTAGTTATTGCTAATTGGTCACAAATTCTTTATTTTTGACCTTTGGCAAAGCAAGTAACATTCAGCTCATACATAATATTTCCAACATGCCCAACCTAGTTTTAGCACTCAAAACACTTGTTTCCAGCATACAAAACCATTTTGGGTGTGGTGACTCCAAAACATGAAATTAAAACCATAACAAGGCTTTAGTCAAAATCAGACAGTAAATCAGGCCAAAGTAGATTTTTCATGCATCAGTACTCTGATACAATCAGGGCTAGAAATGCACCCAATAAGTCTATAAGATGGAGAACTTGTTCAAGCATAAAGTTTTATCATTACTGTAGGTCAACATATCCTACTCACATAAAAGAAATTATTAAACTTTCATCATTGTAGTCCAACATATCCTGCTCGCATAAAAATTCTCCACTACATTCTGAAAGTGCAACTAGGTTCAATGAATAAGTCCTAGAGGGGGGGGGGGGGGGTGAATAGGACAAATGGAATTCTAATGCCAATTTTAAACTTATTAGCCCAATTTTAATCTCAACTTGGAATAATAATCACACATAACAAAATAACTTGTTTGAATTATAAGTTCAATGTGTGTGTGCTTAAATAATCAGAGACACTCTAATTTGAAACAAGATAGTAAGCACAAGAGATAAAATGACACTAGAGATTTATAGTGGTTCAGTCACACAGACCTACATCCACTCTCAAGGGTCATACAGTCCCTTGGTTCCAATATAAAGAATCAAACTACACAAGTACTGATTCTAACTCAATTTTGTTGCTGAAGTTCGATCACCCAGATCTAATCCCCACACACAATTTTTTAGAGTGGTTGACACACACAGATTCAATCCACTGTCACAAAGATATAAATTTGAATGGAGGGCGGACACTTGCCTTTGATGAAGATCGAAAGTGTTCGAGGAAACTTTTGACCGTGATCGAAGCTTTTTACCTCTTGCAGCTAGCTTGGTGTTGATGATGAAACTCCATTGAGATGCACAACCAAGTTGTAGAGGTTTGATTTCAAGGGCAGAAATGAGAGATGGCTTTAGGGATTAAGATACCCTAGTTTTGGCTTCTCAAAGCACACTCCTTAGAGCTAAGTAAGCCCTTGGATTTTTCAAGATAGAATCTAAGTGTGTTTGGAAGAAGCTTTGAGAGCTTGGTAAAGGCTTACAAGAATTTAGAACAAAGGCTCTTCAAAAATTGGACACTTTAATGTTGAAAATGAGCTTCAAGTATTTATAGAAAAAATCCAACGGATAGTTCCAACGGTCACTTAAGACATGGTAGGGTGTACCTGACGAGAACACTATTCCAACGTTTGAAATTTGATAAAAACCATGGCATAAGCAATGTTTTGGTGGGGCCTTATATGAAACATGAGTATGAATATGAGGGAACTTTTGTAGGAAAAAATATTAAAGAAATCAAAAGCACACCGGTTTTGACAACTTCATATTTCTTTATTAATTTATAAAACATTGTTTATTGTTAAGTTTCTATACATACTCATGCTTACTAAACCTTAATGTGACCTGGTGTTATGATCATGTTGGATGCCTTAGGACAGGTGGACTTAGGGGGTGAACTGCTAACCGCATGAGGTTGGATGGCCGAAATCTGGGGTCATTTTTGAGTCTTAAACAAGCTCAAAAAAACCTTTTAAAAACCTATCAAAATAACAATTTAGCCTAGGGTTTTTATGGTCACTAAGGCGTATGGTTTCGGTCCCAATTACCTGATCTTGGTTGGCACATCTTGATGTTGATCTTTGACGAGACCTGACCTTTCCAAACAGCTTTGACAGACCTTTTGAATTGAATCTTCTTTGAAGTACTTAAGAGACAATGTCTTCGGAACTCTTTGGCACGAAATTGACAATAAAAATAGTGCACATGAAAATGTGGCACTAACAATCTCCCCCTTTGTCAATTTCGTGACGAAACCAATTAAACTTATACATCTTTAAAAGAGGAGGCTTAAAAAAAATCATACATTATACACAAAGTTCATAAACTTTTACATATGATTTTCAATAATAAAAGGATAAGGAAGCAGAAAGAATGTGTATGATATTCTTCATTTTTGCTTGAGAAGAATTTCCCTGTTTCTCCCCCTTTGTACCTGCAACATATGAAACTGAGGAGATACTGATTGTCTCCCCTCAACGAAGATTATTTCTCCCCCTTTTTGTCAGAAATTGACAAAGAGATGTATAAACTGAGAGAAACTTTGGAAGCCAATCCAAAGATTAGAGAACAAAAGGTAGATAATCCATGCAAGCAGAGATAATAGATGGGCCTCGATTAGACAGGGCCGAGGGTATTCAAGTTCATCCCCCACAATTCTTACTGGTCCTAAGTGAGTGCAACCCAAATTCATGCACATCACGAAAGCACCAGCCCACCCAAGCCAAGCCCGCAAAGAAATATACTCTGGAACCACCCATGTCCGACAGAACCTGCATAGGCTAGAGGCCTAGATTTATCAACTGGATGCTGAAGGAGATTCAAATTCGCTGGATGTTGTTGACAAACGAGAAAAATAGGGACATCCCGCATTTAATTTCACTGGCTTAGCTAAGTAGCTTTTGAAAATATGCATCCAGCATATTTTCAATCTGGAAAAGTAAGATTTGAAGAGATGAGGGTTCGTCTTATTCGAAATCCATCTCTATAAGAACAGTCTTAGCTCTATCTAATTTGTATCAAAACTTCTTCTTGTCATCTGCATTCTTATTCCACAAAGTTTCAATGGCTCAACAATTTCCTTTTAGTACTTCTTGTGATCAGGAGATGAGGTATTCTTTACCTCAATCCCAAACTTTTTCTGCATCTGTTTTAGGTTCCATGATACCAAGGCGACAAGAGAGAGTTTTGGCTAATAAATCGAATCAAGACGCCATTTATGAGCTTGTGAGTCTCGGAACTCAATACTCATCATCCATTATCTCATTTTCTGATCGGTTGCAATCCAAAACTCGTAAGAAAGAAAAGCTTATTGAGGAGATCGATGTACTGCAACGGCTTCTTCTCGAGTCTAATAGAAAAATAGTAGAGTTGAGAAACCAGAATAAGGATTTAAAATCCTTGCTTAACTCTTCAATTCGATTGCCTAATCCTTTAGACAAGGATTGCATGATGATCTATGAAAAGCAAATGCATTTGAATGATGAGGCTAGAAGTCTCAAGTTTTTGTAAGACTTTGAGAAAAATATACAATAAATATTCATGGCATGCATGATGGACCGCGCTTCTGCCTGGTTTTACCGAGGTCAGCGGACGTGGGAGTCCGTTGGGTCTGACCCTCTCGTAACCGGGGGGCAAAGGTGTGCATCAACATTTCTTTTGTGTGGGTGTGCCAGATTTTCTATTTTTACTTGGAATTGCAAGTGGTGATCCGGAGATCAACCTTCACAAGTAAAAAAGAAATCAACTTCTTTCAAGTTTTCCATTGCACATATATTTAAGAAAAGAGACATTTTCTTGATTTGCCGTGAAAGGCGATTTTTTTAGCATTTATAGCCAATTTTGGCATTTATAGCCGATTTTTGGCGTTTATAGCCGATTTTGGCGTTTATAACCGATTTACAATCCTTATCAATAATGAAAGACAAGAGTTGTGATTTTTGTCTCTTTTAAAAAAATACAAACTACAATGAAAAGCAAGAAAAAGAGGATCTAACTTCTCAAGAGATTGTGGAGGACCCGTTCAAATTGACGGTCACAAGCCATATGTGGACTTCGCCATCATCCATGCAAATGAGAACAGAGGATGCTATTGATTTGCTTGGCTTGGCTATAACCTCAGGTTTTTAGAGGACAAAGACCAAAAGGAGGTCCTAAGTCCAATAAAAAGCCAAGTAGACGAGCTGAAAAGCCACGTCTAAGCCATTGGAGGCAGAAGGAGAAGGCAAGGACCTTGGGGGATACCCCCCAAGGGACTTTTGTCACCTTGTAGCGGTGGTCGGTGTAGGATTTCCGCAGAGTTTTCTCTCTTTGATGCCTTTTTCTATCTGAGTTTCTAAATTTTCTGCAGTCTGTTGTTTGTTTTCTCTGCTGTCTGTCCTTTTCTTCTTGGAGAGCTCTCCTATTTATAAGCTTTTAGGTAGCCATTTAGGAGGGTTTATGAGCCTTAATTGTCATAAAGCTACATAAAGGGAGGAGTTATAAGATTGAATTCTTTATTTTGTAACTCCTTTTTCTTGGCTTTTGATTGGCCGGAGGAGATTGAGGGCATGTAATCGCCTTTAATCGCCATGATGGGAGGAGTTTCATGGGTTAAATGCCATGAATCTCTTGACTTGTAACTCCCGGATGCTTACTTCTGATTGGTCCGTCCAAAGAAATGGATTAATGACTGTAATAAAGCTAGTCAATTAATCGCATTAAGTGGTCGCCGAGCAGTTGAAGAGTCGCGGGCCGTGCCGCGTCTTTTGGGATTCTTCTGGCGATGATCATCGATGGATTTTTATGTAGATCGACATCGGATGACCATATAACTTCAGGTGTTGGTTGCCAACAGCGGGTCGGTGCCATCTGTCCCGTCGATTTCTCGATCGGTCGGGTAGAAAGCACACTTTTTTTTGGTTGATCAGTTGGCGATCAATGTTGATTTCGATACTCTTGATGATTAACCCGTGTTTTTGACGGATGTCAGAGGATTTGGTGTCTCAAAAGTATGAATATTGGAAAATACCAGAGGCCGGACGCTTCGAATCGTGAAAAAATGTGAAAAATGGGGTTTTCGGGGCCCACCGGGCGATCCCGGGCCCTAGGATCGCCGGCGACCCTGGGCCAGGGTCGCACCCTGGGGGGGTTTTCCCCCTTTTGTCCCGTTTTGTATCCGTTTTTGCTGTTTTTTTATTCTTTTTTCTTCTGTATTTTTCCTTGATATTTTTGATTATTTATTGGCCTGATTTCCCTATAGAAAACCTGATGAGAATCCTTGCATTTTATTTTGCAAAGTTTCCAATTTTCTGAGAAAGCCGAAGACTTTGTTGCGCAGAGCTTGCCGATTTTCCGTCAGAAGCTGAAACTGGGTCAAACGATGTCGGAATGACCTGGGTGAAGCCTACTGAGCAATAAATAAGACCAACCATAGGCTTTTGTTTGAGTTTTGAAGCCGTTTGGGGCCCTATCACCAGTAGACTTGCTTTTGTCGCGATGAAGATGTCGCGGCTTGATGTGCGGTCAACTGATGTCCGATTGACTTGAAATTTGACAGGGTACCTATTGGAGTCATTTTAAGATCATCTATAGGTTCTGTCTTGGAAACCATGGTCCCGAGGAGCTTCGCCGCCGAAAGACCTGATTTGGGTTCCAAGCGTCAAAGTATGGTCAAATGTTGTCGAAATGACCTGAAATTTGACGTGTAGCCCTTTGTAAGCATTTTGAAGCCGTCCATGTGCTTTATCTGATGAGTGATGGCCTTGGTGATTCTCACCGCCGAGAGGCTTGATTTAGCTGTTCGAGGGTTGATGTAGGGTCAAACGTTGGCAGTTTGACTCGAAACTGGACGTGGAGCCTTTGGATGTATTTTGAGACCATCCATCGGCTCTGATCGAAGATTTGGTGTCTCCGATGCTTTCGCCGCTGGGAGCTCCTTTTCAGCTGCTGGAGAAGCGAAGTTAGGCCAAATGATTTTGAAATGGCCCGAAACTTCTTGTGTACTCCTCTTTTGGCTGTCTTGAAGGATCTTGCAGTTTTTGTTTGATTCTGACAAGATTTGATTTTTTTTGGAAGTAGCATTGCCTATTTATGGTAGGTTGGGACTTCATGTAGCTCTTTGGATCTTGAAGAGACAAAGTGACATTTTTGGTGTGAACAATGCATCATTTCGATTTCTCTTCTAATCATGCATAGTCTATTTTCTGGCAGGGGTTTTGTAAAAAAGTCTGCCAACTGATCGTGTGTGCTTGTGAATTCTAGTACAATATTACCCTTATGCACATTATCTCTAAGAAAATGATATCTAATTTCAATATGCTTAGTCCTAGAATGGTGTATTGGGTTCTATGAAAGATTTATAGTACACGAAGTTTAAAATCCTTAAATTGTTGTTTCATGAAAAGAACTTGAGCACAATAACTACCTCCAACAACATACTCTGCCTCAGCAGTAGATTGTGCAACAGAATTTTACGTTTTACGGAACTATGAAATAAGTTCATGACTTAAGAAATGATATGTTCCATTTTTTTAATTAATTTTTTTTAAATTAAACATAAAAAAACAATTAAATGAAACTAACACATATAAAACAAATAAACAATAAGAAATTATTTAACAACTACAAATACCTAGGGATTTTCTCATGTTATCAAATTTTGAAACATCCAATGGTTTTGTCAGAATATCTATAAGTTGTTTCTCAGTAGAAATTTGGTCCAAAACTATGACTCCCTTTTCAACCAATTCTCTAATGAAATGATGTCTAATATCAATATGCTTAGTTCTAGAGTGTTGGACAGGATTTTTGGAAATATTGATAGCACTGGTGTTATCATCACAATACAAATTCATGCTACCTTGTTCAATACCATAGTCTTTCAGCATTTGTTTCATCCATAATATTAAAGTACAACCACTTCCAGCTGCTATATATTCTGCTTCAACTGTGGATAGGGAAATGGATAATTGTTCTTGCCGTGCCAAGTAACTACACAGTTTCCTAGGTAGAAGCAACCACCACTAGTCAATTTTCTATCATCTACATTTCCAGCCCAATCGGCATCTGTATCCAGTAATATAAGTAGATGAATTATATGGATACCATAAGTCATATCCTGAAGTCCTTGAAACATATCTAATGATTCACTTAACAGCTTTCAAATGAGCTCCTTTGGGATCAGATTGATATCTGGCACAAGCTCCTACACTAAAAACAATATCAGGTCTACTAGCTGTATGATATAATAGGCTCCCTATCATGCTTCTATACAAACTAGGATCAACATTCTTACCATTCATATCCTTATGGGTGTGTTCATGTGCTTGGCCGAATCTAATCCAAACATTTTGACCAATTCTTTAGCATACTTGGTCTGGGAAATAAACATTCTATCAGTCAGTTGTTTTATTTGTAATCCTAAAAAGAAATTAAGTTCGTCAACCATGCTCATCTCAAATTCAGATTTCATAAGATTAGCAAATCTTTGTGTTAAATCATTACAAGTAGATCCAAACACAATATCATCAACATAGATTTGAGCTATCAAAATGGTGTCATTTATTCTTTGAATAAATATAGTTTTATCAACACTTCCCCTTTCAAAATTGTGATCAAACAAAAATTGAGTGAGTCTTTCATACCAAGCTCTAGGAGCTTGTTTGAGACCATAGAGAGCCTTTTTAAGATAATACACATGATTAGGCTCCTCAGGATCTTCAAACCCTTTAGGTTGCTCAACATAAACTTCTTTTTCTAATATGCCATTTAGAAAAGCACTTTTCACATCCATTTGATATAATTTAAATTTCAAAGAGCAAGCAATGGCAAGTAAGATTCTAATGGATTCAAGTCTAGCAATAGGAGCAAATGTTTCTTCAAAGTCTATTCCTTCAATTTGGGAATATCCCTGGGCAACCAGTCTGGCCTTGTTTCTAACTATGGTACTTTTTTCATCAAGTTTATTTTTGAAAATCCATTTGGTACCTACAACATTTTTGTCAATAGGCCTAGGAACTAATTCCCATACTTCATTTCTAGTAAATTGATTTAGCTCTTCTTGCATAGCATTTATCCAACAATCATCAGAGAAAGCTTCATTAACAGTTTTAGGTTCAATGATAGAAGTAAAGCTAAGATAACTAACAATATTTTCCAATTGCCTTCTAGTCTTGACACCAGCCAAAGGATCTCCTAGAATTTGGTTCGTAGGATGATGTTTCATATTTACCAAGTCTTTAGAGATTAGAAGCTCATCCAGCTTAGCTGTTGGGACTTCTATCTCATCATTATCAGGGTTTTCTTGATTACTGGAATCTTTTAATTTGTCATCAATGACAACATTTATAGATTCTTGTATGGCTCCAGTGTTTGTGTTCAAAACTCTGTATGCACGACTGTTTTGAGAATAACCAATAAAACGCCTTCATCACTTTTTGAGTCAAATTTGCTCAAATGTTCTCTATCCTTGAGAATATAACATTTACTACCAAAAATTTTATAGTAGCTAATGTTTGGCTTTTTCTCATGCCATAATTCATAAGCAGTTTTGTTCAAGCCAGTTCTCAAGTAAACCCTGTTTGTGATGTAACAAGCTGTATTCACTGCGTCAGCCCATGGATCTCTAGGGAGTTTCTTTCCATGAAGCATAACTGTGGCCATCTCTTGTAAAACCTGATTCTTTCTTTCAGCAACTCCATTTTGTTGAGGAGTTTTAGGGGCAGAAAATTCATGGTGGATTCCATACTTATCACAGTAGTTTTCAAATCTAGTATTTTTTCAAATTCACCACCATGATCACTTCTTATTCTAGCAACTGCTCGTCCTTTTTCAACTTGAATTCTTTTCACAATCTTTTTGAATTCAGCATATGCATCAGATTCTTCCCTCAAGAATGCAACCCAAGTAAATCTGGAATAATCATCTACAATAACAAGGAAGTATTTTTTGCCACCTCTACTCTCTTTCTTTGTTGGACCAACCAAGTCCACATGGAGAAGCTCTAAGGATCTAGAAGTCTTCAAGGACTTAGTCTTTTTGTGAGAGTTTCTGATTTATTTACCTTTTTGACACTCTCCACAAACTGTTTTTGACCTCCT
This sequence comes from Litsea cubeba, assembly GCA_012931725.1. Lineage (NCBI taxonomy): Eukaryota > Viridiplantae > Streptophyta > Magnoliopsida > Laurales > Lauraceae > Litsea > Litsea cubeba. The sequence goes on from CM022944.1 coordinate 38,764,130, forward strand.
GCTAATTTTTGGAAGGCCCTTTACATACTTGTTTAAATTGGACAAGTCTCTATGGTTCGCATGTCCAAGCCTTTGATGCCATAGTTGGGCTTCATCAAGATGAGCTATGTAACAGGTTGAACTGGATGCTTCTTTGTGATTACCAACAACATAGCAGTTTTCTTGATTTCTAAGACCTTTTAGAATCACTTTACCATTTTTCGAAATCTCACAACCATGACTAGTAAAGAAGACAGCATGGTTTTTATCACAAATTTGTGAAATGCTAAGCAAGTTATGTTTCAAACCATCAACACATAAAACATCTTCTATTTTAGGCAAGTTGGGAACATTCAGAGTGCCCTTTCCTATAACTTTAAGCAATATTACCATCACCAAAAGTGACAGTTCCACCATCATAATTATTTAATTTGGAGAACAGTGTTTTATCCCTAGTCATGTGTCTAGAGCACCCACTATCTAGGAACCATACAGATTGGTCTCTAGCTTTAAGGGCTGTGTGAACAAGTAGACTTTTAGGTACCCACATATACCTTTGTGTGTGAGAAGTTCCTCTATGACCTAGAGACTCATATTGAAGAAAAGATCTCTTTGGGCTCCTTTTTGTAGATAAAACATTTTTAGAATGATTATAGAATTGAGTTTTTAGCTGATAAATTTGTTTCATCAATTCATTTAGTTTTTGAGATAAAAATAAATTGCCTGAGTTTTTCTTTTTAGTTGGTTCCTTTTTCCAGTCATATTTGATATATCTTTTTCTTTCATAAGAATTATATATAACTTTAGGAATGTTTTGATTAATAGAGGAAGCCTTTCCTTTTATAAATTTAGTAGAGACATCGGGTTTTTTTTTTATTCTTTGTTGTACCCCAACCCAGCTTTGTCTCTTTGATATTTACCCATTCTAAATAGTTTTTCAAAATTTTCTTCTGCATGAGTAAAAGAATACTCATATTTTTCTTTATACCATATTAGATGGGTGACTTCCTTTTTTAAATTAGTGATTACCTCTTTTAGAGTATCAGTTTCTTTCGTATGATTTCTTATGTATTCACTGGCAATTTGAAATTTAGAGTTGGTTTCGTTAAGATCATTGGTTAAGATATTAATTTCACATGTTAAGGTTTTAACACTGTCTTTTAAAACTTTATTCTTTGCTTCTTGTTTTCTTATGATATTAATTAACTTGTAGCTCTCATCATAGAGTCTGTTATATGATTCTTGAAGATTTTTATCATTGTCTTCATTATCTGAGCCATCATATTCAGATTCTGGTTCTTCTTCAAATTCTTCAATATTTGAATTTTTATATTCATCCTCAAATTTCTCAAAATGAGATTTTTCAAATGTCTCAACTGATGGATCACATAAACTTCGAGCCATTAAAATAGTGTAATTTTTTGTTTCATCTCGATGTGATTCATCTGATTCTGACTCTAATTCAGATGAGTCATCCCATGTTGCCATAAGTGTCTTTTTCTTCCTTTCTAGTGGAAACTCAGAAGATATATGTCTAAGTTTTTGACAGTTATAGCATTTGACCTTTCTTTCTTGGCTCTTAGATGAAGAAATAGCTTTTGTTTTTATTTTTATTAAAGAATTTAAAATTTAAATTCTTTTCTTAAAATATCTTATAAATTTCTTAGTGAGAAGAGCAATATCTTCATTATCTGATTCTCCTTTAGATTGAGTTGATTGAGATGTTTTTAAAGCAATTGATTTCTTATCTTTGGATTTATTAGAAGCATTATTTAACTTTAACTCAAAAGTTCTAATATTACCAGATAATTCTTCAACTTTCATAGTTTCTGGGTCATTGTATTCTTTTATAGAGGTCACTTTGGGGTGAAATCTATCAGGAAGGGATCTAAGGATTTTGCTTCAAATTTTGCCTTCAGGAATTTGTTCACCAAGTGACCACATCTCATTCACAATTACCATTAGCTTAGTTCGAAATTCATCGAATATTTCATCTTCCCTCATTTTTAAAGATTCGAATTGAGAAGTCAATATTTGTAGCTTGGCTCTTTTGACAATGGTTGTTCCTTCGTAATTTGTTTTCAAAAGATCCCAAGCTTGTTTGGCTGTAGTACATGTCATAATCTTTTTGTACTCTTCAACATTCATGGCACAAGTTATGGCATTCAATGCCTTTGCATTGTTGTCTCCCAGTGCCTTATGATTAGCTGTCCATTTTGCCTTTGCAAGAGGCTAGACAGTGCCATCTGTATCTGTGACTGTGGGAGGAGTCCATCCATCCTCTACAGTATCTCACACATCTCCGTTAAGAGATTTGATGTAACGCCCCAGTTTCGGATACCGAGAAAACTGTCAAAAGTACCGAAATTGGCACGCCCGGAAAATCCGAGAACTTCCAAGATCGTAGGTCCACAGTGAGGTCCAATTTAAAACTTTTTGAACACTATTATAACAACTGTTAATATTACGGAAGCATAAAGAAATAAGCGGAAACAATACAGAGATAGCAGAAGCATAAGGTATCATCAAAATCATATCATGTATAACGGGCTTATCCAGCCTAAAAATGACAAGTGATAGAAAATCAAGGTTTAATTATATATTTCCAAACACTACCCAACTCACTACAAAAACCTCTCAAAATCCCAAACGAACAGACACTCAAACCCCTACCATTGGTACTGGCTCTCCACCCTCCGGGTCGACCTCTTGGTCGGTCGGTCCCCATCTGTAGTCACCTACTACGGGCACCTCTACGAGTGCGTACGCATCGCTCTCGAACTCGGGGTCAAGACCTAAGCACCAAGAGTGGATCAGATCTAAAGATCGGGCAAGTCACAGTATGCAAATAATAGAGGATGCATACATCAAAATGAGTAGAGATAGTAATGAAGTTAAGAGAATAGCAATGGTACAAATCCTAGGCAGTTGTGCAATATAAACAATATAGAATCAGAATAAGCATAAAAATAAACCTACACAAAATGGCACACTCACACAAGCTGGATACCGCGGGATATAATGCCCCGGCCCTCCCATACTAAACACAGTCGTGGCGGGGAAAATCTCACAGTGCTGGGGATTATCTAGTCCTACAAATAACATCATCCATCAATGCACACTGAGACCGGACCCGGTATCACACCGTCCGTCTCCAACAATGCTCATCATGATAGCCACACAACACTCTCAATAGCTCCTACCAGTGATGATCAGTCCAACTGGCTGAGCTTAGATCAACTGAGTGAATGTCTATCCCTACTCAGGAAACAATAAAGGTCTGTGTCTGTCTAGGCTTTGCCTTGCGTGAACAAGGTCCTAACAAAGTCCCTAAGAGGTCCAAGTACCCAATACAACCAATGGATCATATTACAAGTCCAAGTCTAATCATTGGATCCATACCAAGGCCCACCAAATACATGGCCTGGTCTACAACAGTCCAAATAAGATATAAGTCCATTCCCAATGACATATGATCCATTTATACCCGGGATGAGCCACAAGCTCAAAAGGGATAATCCAATCTAACATCTCCAGTCTAGGATAATCCACATCCAAACTTAGGCCATCAAAAGGGCCCGCCTAGCCACAGACATGGGTCAATGTTCACCCAATCATATTACCAGGTCACCTCTAAGTAGTCCTAGGTTCGGGTCCTCCATTTTTCATTTAATTAACAGGTATAAGCAATAATAAGGACAAATAGAGTGACAGTAATAATATGAGGGAGATGACTCTCCAAGTACAAGGATCAATGGGAGACATCAACAGTCCAACCTAAGTAAATGATCCACTTTTAGATTCAGGTCTATCTCAGGTAATTCGATCTTTAAGTGAAACCACATGTGCTAAGGAAGACTATGTTTGGTGCTCAGAAGTTATGTGCATCACTAGTAACGTATAAAGGTCGAATCATCTTAGATTACATAACCTGGACCTTAATTAGTGGACCCCGCGAGTCAAGGTAGAGCCACACCATTGACTCGTGATTGGCACATTAATGGAAGTCTATTTCGATGGTCAATGGGCCCCACATATAATTGCAATAATAGAAATTAGAATCTGGGAAGTGTCACTGTACACAGTGTGCTCAGCCGACCTCCTAGCCTAGGCGGTCAGCTTGGCACACTGGGATTAGAGAAGCAACACCCTGCAGGCAATGCCTGATTGTCCAGAACTTCCTATGAGTTCGGCTAACCCCTTGGCCTGGGTAGTTGGCCGTTCACACTGAAAGCTCTGGCTAAAGGGAATGCCCCAGGTTCTAGTCTCATTTGTTGGAATCTGGTCTTTTCGGAATCCAGCTCGGGGTTCTGCTAAGCACTTGAGCTCCATTGAACACTCAGCTCGGTCACCCAGCTCAGCTCGGCAAAGCGCCTAGCTCAGTTCGGTCACCCAGCTGAGTTCGAGTAAAGCATTAAGCTCGGTCAGGTATTGAGGTCGGTCAGGCTCTTAGCTCGGTCAAGCGCTGAGCTTGGTTAAGCACGGAGCCCGGTCTAGCACTGAGCTCGATAAAACACTGAGCTCGGCTAAGACACTGAGCTCGGCCTAAACACTGAGCTCGGCCTAAACTGCGGATCTCGACCTGAGCATTGTGCTCGGCAGAACACTGAGCTCGGCTAGTGTTGAATCCAGCCAAAGCTGAGCTCTGCCCATGCTGAGCTCGGCCATCGCTGAGCTCTAGGTTTGAGGAGAATTTCATGGTCTTATATCTAGACCAGGTCTGAAATCAGGGACCTACCTGGGCCCCACAAATCCACTAGACCATAGTTTCCCATGCTCCCTCAATTTCCTCTTTTTACCATGTTCCCTCGGACCGCCATAACCCACTCATCTCCTACCTTTATTCAAAACGAGTTCTGTAACAGAAACCATGTTCTGTTACAGAACATGTACAACTCCCAGTTTCTCTTCAGGGTAAAGATGGTGCCCCCCTCCTAGATTAAATCCAGATCAGATTTTCCCCTTAGGGTCACCCAGGGCCCCTCAATCAGATGTGGGGTCCTGATTTTCCAAAGGTGGTCCCACCTGGGTCCCGGTCTCGATGCTGCAAGATGGGTTTTCACAGTTCCATCTCCAGGAACTTAATACAGTGACCCAATTCTCCTGGGTTTCTCCTCAGACCATCACAGAAGCATAATCAAAGAACAAAATCATTTCCATATCATCCATCCATCATCAATCTGACCATTGATCATCCAAATGAGGTAACCCCATCCATCAATGGCCAAAGAGAACCAACAGACAAGCTCAAAGATCGATCTAAACATATATAAACAGAATTAAAATTTGTAGAATCAAGAGGAAGATAAGTCATGCATTCTAAGTTAGCAGCATAGAGCACTTGCCTGGATTGATCGAAGGTAGAAGGGAAATAGAGAATAAATAGAAAAATAGCCAGTAAAAAGGGGTTTCAGCAGTGGGGGCTCCTCTGTCGTTGATCAGCCTAGGGTTTCTAACTGGAGTACTTTCTTCTATTGGGGATTCTGGGAAGAGAAAGAGATAGAGAGAATTGGGGAAAAGATGAGTGTTTGTTGGAGAGAAGTGGGGAAGAAGAAGAGAGAAAAAAAGATGGAAATTGAGAGAGGAGATGAACAGTGATTTGCTTGGGCAGGGAGAGTTTAGTTCAAATAGGTTGGGTTTTAGGGCTAGGGAGAATATGCCCTTGGGGTTAGAATAGGATTAGGGTAAGGGTAAAGGGTACTTAGGTCTTTAGGTGGGGTTTCTAGAAGATTCTCTGGTGCAAACCCCCCTATAGTAAGCACAAATTTCTAGCTAGGGCCCCTAACAAACTAGCTAACTCTAAAATTAACAAAAGGCACCCTATTAACTCTACTAATTACACAACTAGTGTAATCCTAGGAAAATACATAATTACCCTTTACTAAACCCCATAAGTAGTATAATTAAAATACTTAAGCTAATATATAGTATTCAAAATTCAAATTGAGGGCCCACCAGGGGTGGGGCCTCACATTTGATGAAGACGGTCATTCGGGCTTTCCAAAAGGCATAGTTTGTACCATCAAACAATGGAGGTTTGTTTATAGCACTACCTTCTTGATTAGACATTGGCACTAGTAAAAAGAAGTAGATCTACTCCGGGTTGTTAAACCTTTAAGGAGTAACTTGGCTCTGATACCAAATGAAAGTGCAACTAGGTTCAATGAATAAGTCCTAGAGGCGGGGGGGGGGGGGGGGGGGTGTGAATAGGACAAATGTAATTCTAATGCCAATTTTAAACTTATTAGCTTAATTTTAATCTCAACTTGGAATAATAATCACACATAACAAAATAACTTGTTTGAATTATAAGTTCAATGTGTGTGTGCTTAAATAATCAGAGACACTCTAATTTGAAATAAGATAGTAAGCACAAGAGATAAAATGACACAAGAGATTTATAGTGGTTCAGTCATACAGACCTACATCCACTCTCAAGGGTTATACAGTCCCTTGGTTCCACTATAAAGAATTAAACTACACTAGTACTAATTCTAACTCAATTTTGTTACTGAAGTTCGATCACACAGATCTAATCCCCACACACAATTTTTTAGAGTGGTTGACACACACAGATTCAATCCACTGTCACAAAGATATAAATTTGAATGGAGGGCGAACACTTGCCTTTGATGAAGATCGAAAGTGTTCGAGGAAACTTTTGACCATGATCGAAGCTTTTTACCTCTTGCAGCTAGCTTGGTGTTGATGATGAAACTCCATTGAGATGCACAACCAAGTTGTAGAGGTTTGATTTCTAGGGTAGAAATGAGAGATGGCTTTAGGGATTAGGATACCCTAGATTTGGTGTTGCAGCTAGCTTGGTGTTGATGATGAAACTCCATTGAGATGCACAACCAAGTTGTAGAGGTTTGATTTCTAGGGTAGAAATGAGAGATGGCTTTAGGGATTAGGATACCCTAGATTTGGCTTCTCAAAGTACACTCCTTAGAGCTAAGTAAGCCCTTGGATTTTTCAAGATAGAATCTAAGTGTGTTTGGAAGAAGCTTTAAGAGCTTGGTAAAGGTTTACAAGAATTTAGAACAAAGGCTCTTCAAAAATTAGACACTTTAATGTTGAAAATGAGCTTCAGGTATTTATAGAAAAAATCCAACGGATAGTTGCAACAGTCACTTAAGACATGGTAGGGTGTACCTGACAGGAACACTATTCCAACGTTTGAAATTTGATAAAAACCATGACATAAGCAATGTTTTGGTGGGGCCTTATATGAAACATGAGTATGAATATGAGGGAACTTTTGTAGGAAAAATTATTAAAGAAATCAAAAGCACACCGGTTTTGACAACTTCACATTTCTTTATTAATTTATAAAACATTGTTTATTGTTAAGTTTCTATACATACTCATGCTTACTAAACCTCAATGTGACCTGGTGTTATGATCATGTTGGATGCCTTAGGATAGGTGGACTTAGGGGGTGAACTGCTAATCGCATGAGGTTGGATGGCCGAAATCTGGGGTCATTTTTGAGTTTTAAACAAGCTCAAAAACAATCTTTTAAAAACCTATCAAAATAACAATTTAGCCTAGGGTTTTTAGGGTCACTAAGGCGTATGGTTTCGGTCCCAATTACCTGATCTTGGTTGGCACATCTTGATGTTGATCTTTGACGAAACTTGGCCTTTCCAAAAAGCTTTGACAGACCTTTTGAATTGAATCTTCTTTGAAGTACTTAAGAGACAATGTCTTCGGAACTCTTTGGCACGGAATTAACAATAAAAACAATGCACATGAAAATGTGGCACTAATACATTCATAGATGGAATTGAGTGTAACTTCCACTTACCACTATAGTTTGACAGCAAGAAAAGCTAACCTCTATTTCAGGCCACAAAGTGTATACCTACCCCCCAAACACAACAATCAATCAGTGAAATTTAAACTAGCAAGAGTGCTCTGATCCGTCACAGATTGCAAGTGATTGTAGAAGTTACAGAACATGTTATATGCAATCCCAGAAAATTCATTGAGTTTACACCTGGAATTCCAAGACAGCAAGGCTAACTCTACAAAATCTAGAATTTAATGAAGACGACACATTTAGCATTCAAAAAACTACTTGATATCCTAAGCTAAGAAAAGTTAATTTATGGACATCAGATAAGATACTTTGGGAGAAAAATTCCAATCTTTGTCAGCCTCACAAGCCATGAATGTTGAGTCATTGATAAGAATTGGAAAAATCATTCATTGAACTTGTGACCAAATCTGTCAGTGGTGTCCTACACAACTAAACATAAAAAATATAAATTCTAATCACTTGAGCAATGCATATAACAATGTTTAAAACTATAAGAAAAATCATCAATCGTGGGTTAACGCAGAGGCATCCTACAAAAACATGTTTGCTTATAAGAACCACATATAATTAAGCATAGAAATAAGCATTTATAACTTTGTAAAGCAATAGCAGGACCCTTCATAGATATTACCATAGAACTTCATAGAAGCTTTGAAAAAACTCTGTGCTAGTTCTTGCACATGGTTCTTCTATATACCTTCCATGCACACACAAGAACAAAATCAGTCAAAATAAAAAATTAAAAAATAACACATGAATCAATGTCAAACCCACCACCCAAAAGCATAAAACAGAGAACCAAGGAGAACCCATGATGCAAACAAACCTAAGACAGCTACATGCATCAAAAGAAACACAAACCTGCTTATAGAAAATCAAAGAGAAATGGAAACCCACTTACAGTAATTAGTTAGAGCAGAATCAATTCTACTAAGTGGTTGGAAAATTCTCTGAGGAAAATGGTTCTCTATCCCTCACCCAATGAATATTAACCCAAGGCATACCTATCAAGTAGTGAAAGGAGCCAAAAACAATACACTAATTTCCACTCCTAGTACTAATTTCCATTTTCCAGCAACTAAATACCAAGTTCCATCATTCAAAGGCCATTTCCTTTATGTTGCTATTCAAAAGCCATTAATAGAAGCTACTAAAAGCTAACACCCATCAGCATAAGAAGAATAGGTTCAAGCATTTCCATAAATATGCAACTCACATACCAAGCCATGGATCAGGTTGCAAATTTAGTTTACCTACATAAATACACAACTCACTATTTTTCACTTGTTAAACAAGATCAACTAATTGATGGTATCTAATATTAGGTCCAAAATGCATAAACTTGAGCTTCATTATGAGTATACTAGTACATTGCCTGTGCCTTCGCACCACGTTTATACAAAATAAGAATCCATAACAATAGCAGTCATCCCGAAGCGAGTTGTTTCATTTGCTCTCAAATAGCACCAAGCACTAAAAATTAATCCTTCACCTAAGATAACAAAATATAAGATAAAAGAAAGTAGAAAAAAACATAGAGAAGAAAGAAGGGGAAATTTAACTAAATCATACCATGATCTAACACTAACGTTTTCCAATAGATTTTCTTGAGTTTTTTTTAGTTGGTGCAGCAAGCTACATGAAAAAATGCTACAGTCAAACCACAATGGATTAAATGCCCAACATAGATCAACCAAACCTGAAATGATGAAGGATCCCGTGTCAATCATGGCGAAAGTCTTGAGCAAGAATTTATATTATGTGGGGAAAAAGAAAAAAAAAACACAGACAACCTAATTCAAAGTGATTTCAGATTTATGTGTTTAGAACTCCATACAGCTAAAGAAGTTCCTACATAATGTATACTTCACTTCATATAAAACGTCTTTGTGAAATCAAGGCTAATCCAGTTGTACCAATAAGATGAAAGTAAAGGATCAAGTTAAAAGCAATATCAATAGCTTAATGTATTGTGATAAAAACTCAGAGCCACCTTGGCAAACTTAAGACAGAGCAATACATAATAATACGAAAAGGTGGGCATAAATGAGAAGAGGAAGTTTACAAAGACTTAATGAACATTTCAAATCTAATAACGTAAGCATCGAACTTCCAAGTTATTAAAGTGAACGAATAAATACATAAAACTTACAATGAATGTGATCGACCTCAATGAACATTTCAAATGTAGTTCATGCTAAATTAGTTCAAACAACCATGGGCCCTAAAAAGTCCCTCATGTCATCTCTCCTTTTTCAGATCTAATTTAAAGGCTAAATCTAAGATCTTGGACCTTTATCTTAACAAGGTCTCACCAAAATGTTTAGTGCGTGGTGCTAGGTGCATGAATTAATTTTGTGCTGATGCTTACCCTTCTTAGTGCCTATGAGCACTATCCACAGAATCTGCAGCATGAGCTTCCCATCTTGCTCCTTTTCGTTTAACCCCTTTAAAGAAAGAGGGCTAGGTGTGCTTCATTAATGATGGTTCACATCTGGACTTCAAATTGGGGTCTCATTCAAAACCTAGCCAGACCATTCCAAAAAAAATAAAAATAAAAAACCAACAACCTACCCAACTAATGCTGCCTGCTGAGGGGGGCTTTAGGCCTAACTTTTTCAAAGGGATGAGAAAAGAATCTAAGAATCTGGCTGAAGCTAAGAAAAAGATGAGGAAAGAAAACTTGTGGACAAAGAAAGAAATCAAGTCATAAAGTCCTCGGGTAGTCCTTGGTCAACTAATCTCATAAGTTAAGTAAAGGCCTGTTCGCATCGCAACTAATAGAAAAAACATCCTTCTGGCGGAGTAAGAAAGCATCTCAAGTCTGAACCTATTATAAAAAGGAAATTGCATACCAAATGTTTGACAACATCAGCTCGATCCTCCAACGTCTTGTCCAAGCATTTGCTTCATCATCAAGGCTTTGAAATTTTCAAATTCTTCAAGCCGCCTTTGAAGAGCATCGCAGCTTGACTGGTGCTCCTCATCCCTTCGTCTTTGATCCTCCCGCTGCTCCTCATCCCTTCGTTTATTATCCTCCCGCTCTATTCGACGCTCCTCACGCATTAGATCCATCTCAGCTTGGAGTTTTAGAACCTCTTGATGTGCTGAATTAGAGTTGGGTGACAAGGATGAGGGCCTCCGGCCAACCCGTAATCCTCTTATGTAGTACTTTGCTTCCCCAAGAACACTCGTTGACATTTCTTTAGCTGTCAAAGGAGTTCCTGATTGAGTTGCCTCATCTCGCATGGCCACCATCCTCTCCTGTCGTTAGAAAAAGAAGACAAGAAACCAAAAAAATATAAGGAATAGACTAATTGAAGAAGAAAAAACATAAATGTAGAAGGACCTTAAGTGTTGGATATTAAATGCATACATGTAGCTCCTCGCACTGAGGATCGATCCATCCACCATCTTTCTTTGTTTTTGCTGCCTGGTATATCTCTGGAAAATCCGGCACCCTTCCATCATGCATGTCTGCCTAAATCAGCATAATAAACCATAAGTTAATCATTAGTTGGGGAGTTAAACACTCAAAACGACACTCAAGATCACTTGAGACGTGTCTCAAACAAAGTCAAAACATAGCACAAACGCACTTGTAAAATGCAACAGATTTCAGCAACCTACATGAAGTTAAACAGAGCATATAAATACAGCCACGAAGAGGACTTATCTGGGCATCGAAATCTAAACTTGCTTTCACAAAACACAAGCCTAACAAAGCTAATTTCCACTTCCAAAAGCTACTGTATATCCCCAAGCCTACCTGCAATTACAGTGCCACACATAAGATAAGCTCATTTTTTAGAAGATTAAATCAACAAAAAATAATCTTCTTGGTCCCAATAATGCCATCAACAATACAATGTGAATTTAACAATTCAGCAAAGTTAATAACAATTCCATGATTACACATGCTAATCATTTTTATACGTCTATTCCAATGTAGATTAAATCAATAACATTAGCATTAACAATATGAGTCCTATTAAAAGTTTGGCAACTAACATAACATTTCTAATCAATACCATCTTCCATATGGAAGGATTAGTGGAAATTATCAGTGACCGGGCCAGGGACTACTGACATCACCACGGAAATCCGGAACACTCCCAAATAACTGCTGCAGCCAGTATCAGCTCAATGAGCTTATCGATTAAACTCAAAACACGGAGCTCAATGAAATCATCATGTAGTGCAAAACTCAAAACACAATATAATTTCATTTAATTTCATTTACTTTAATTACAATGAACGGATATAATCTAGTATACAATCTCAATTAAACAATACCAACCAAATGGGTGTAATCTTCAGTTGTTTAATGTACTTGTATTATTCTCGATAGACATTAAAATTTATGTACATTAAAGTCCCCTTAATTAACACCTATGGAGGTATAACCAATACGAATAACCTCGATTAGCTCAGGAGGCTTTTAATTTAGAAAATCAGAAATTAAAACTGAAAAATCCCAGATTTCGGTTACCTTTCAGTTAACCGAATTCTGGTTGATTTCGGCTGACCGATAATAATTTGGTTCGAAATCCAGAGAACAACATTTCTCTTAAAATCTTAAAATTGACATTTTGGTTAACCGAAATGGCTTCTTCGGCTGACCGAAATGTTTCGGTCGGGTTTTCGGTTAGAAAACCAGAGACACCATTTGTCCCTGATTTTAACACTGACGGTCAGAATTTCGGCTAACCGAATTTGTGTCGGCTGACCGAAATTACCCAGAAACATAAAATTCAGAAACGACTTATGTTTCATTCTACTTTAGTTCAATCCTGTATGATAGACTTGGAACCTCCTGTTCCCTCCTCAATATTATCATTTACATACATACAACACTTCTATTTCATATTCTATTCCTTCTCCAATTCACCATTCATATCAATCATATCATAAAGAAAAGGGCTGAACCAAAAACCTCAAAGAAAACTAAGTTCTTTAGCATATACACATAATTCATTGTTTGCACTTGCCTTTACTTCAATTACTTCAAGTCCAAGATAAACAAAAACTCTCTTGTTAGATTGAGGGTTGAAATCCAAATCCAAATCAAAAACCCCTTTGAAAACCTAACATCAAGAATAAACCCAAAAGAAACCTCCTGAGTTATATGTTGTAAACGCCATCCAAATCACTCAAAAGTTCTACAAGAATAATTGACCACATACTTGAATCGTAAACCAAAGAAATCCAAAGCTTCTTCACACTTTAACTTCAAGAAAGAAAATGATATAACTGAAACTCACTCTCAAAGTCTCTATTCTCACCTCACAAGGAAGAAACGAAGAAGAAGAAAGCTAACTCTCCAGCATGTTATTACTGAGATGGGTTTTCTGGCATGCTATAATGCTGCCAGCTCTTAATTTTTAAGGCATCATCTCATGAGTCCAGCTCTGGTTCATTTGAACCTTTATAATACAACTTTGCATATAAATCCTTCTCATCTCACTTATTTCCATTTTGAGTCAAATCACAACTTACTTGATTCATCTTAAATCAAATGTAATCAAGTGTATTATGAAATTTCATGTACTCATCGAGATACACACGATGGTATCAAATTTTACTACATTCGATGAAATACGTATAAACTAGTATTTGCGTAAAAGTCCTCAAAACCACTAATTTGAGTCTCAAACCCAAATTAATTCACTTAATCTCTTCCAAATTATCTCATTAGACTTAATCCATTTAGTTGTGACTAATTTGATCCATTTCAATATTTAATTACACTTAAATCAACTAATCACATTTAATCCATATTAATCGAGATTAATTAGAGTTAATCGTGATTAACTCGGGACGAGGTGTAACATTGGGCTATGCCCAACATACCTGTTACAGCCAAAGAAAACTCACCTCAATGGTAATTGCAGCAGCAATGGATCTAGAACCTAATATGTGACCACGAGAAGCCACAGTGAAACCTTTTACAACTTTATGTCTATTCTTTTTTCCAGCACTTTTGCGGGCCTGAAAAAAAGAACTTGTTAGATATTAAAGTAGCATTTGAAATGTAACTCATAAAACTATTGCTATACTCACCTGCCACTTAGGATCGTTGAATATGTGATCAATCATGAACTTCCAACCGTCCACGGTTACCCCTTCAAAAGGATGCTGATATGCATCTACCCTTTTTTCCTCCAGCTCGTTATAGTGATGAGTCATTCTCCATTTCCAATCTTTGTAGATTAGGTTTCCTTTTTTGTGAAAAACTTGCTCAACCAGTGGAGTGAACTCATCATCATCTTCAGTGACTGAAAATTTATCCTACGAGCATATAAAAAATTAGTCAATAAATATCTTGCATAGTAGATGTGAAAACGTTATTCAAAGAGCAAGCTGAAAGTTTGCCTGAACAGCCTGTATTATGGCCGCTTTCAAGCCCGGATCAATCTGTTTCCAAGAGTGTATAAAACCATCAACTGGGCACATCCTCCTAATGTGCGAACCCAATTCGTTTGACACTTTCGTAGCATTTTCCCCGTAGAAAGTTTTCATTTCTTGAGTCACATAAACTTTGAGCCTGCTCCCACTATTGGCAGAAACCATTCTTCGAACTCTTTTTCCTAGCGTTGGGCCCCGCACACATCTCAAATTTCCTGGAGGTGGACCTACAAAAGAGTAGTGAAACCTTGTTATACTGAGACATGTAAACTTAGCTTAGGAAACTAAAAGCAGACCAAGTTTTACCTTAAAAAAAAGTCGCGAGGTTTGATTGTAGAGAAGAGTAAATGAGAGAGAGAGAGTAATTACCTACAACACTTGCATGGGTAGCAGTAGATGGAACACTTGAAGTTGTTGTAGGTTCCGGATGTGGTGTATGTGGTTGAGGAGTAGGTGTACCAAGTTGCATGGCTGTGGAGTTGGAGTTTGCACTGCTTCTTTTTTATCCTGGTGCCATGATATAATCTGTAAAAGAATAAAATGTAAGAGCCACATTAAGAATCCAGTCCAAAACAGTAGCAAGTGATAGATAAAAATGTATGTGCTGTCATTGAAGCCTCTGTGTATGTGCTGTCTGAAATGCAGTCCAAAACAATAGCAAGTGATAGATAAAATGTAATGTAAGAGCCACATTAAAACATGAGCAAAACGATGTCACATTCAGATCACTAAACTGTTAGTTAGAATAGCACTTTAGAAAATACATTCAGTCTCAATCACTGAACACTGTCAAAAGGACCCTCTCACATATACATCTTGGAACACTAATGCTCAATGTCAGGATGTACATCATACTCATCTTCTTCTTCATCTTCTTCTTCTTCTTCTTCTTCTTCTTCTTCTTTTTCTTCTTCCTTCTCCTCTTGTTCTTCTTCTTGTCCTCCTTCTTCACCCTCAACTTATAAAACCACATCCTCACTAATAATTGTAGGATCAATGTCATTTCTCCGCAAAGAGGCTACAATGTGAACTTCAGCAACAATTGGTGGAACCTTAGTAGTTGTGTCCTGCTGGAAAACTTCATTGGGAGCACTACAGATCTCCAAACTATCCATCTCTGGGACATTCCAGATTCCTCGACGTTGAATTCGTTCTACTACTTTCCAACTTTCACCAAACTTGGTATCTTTAATGTAGAATACTTGTTGGACTCGATTTGGTAGAACGAATGAGTCATCTTTATACCATCGACTCCTTGTATCAATGCTTATGCAATGCGCATCAACTCGCATAGTTTTACTCACCAGAATCATACCATTCACACTGGAACAAAACAGCTCGATGATTTAACATATAGGTCAACTCCCAAATTTGGACTAAAAAACCATAGAAGTTAATTGTCTAGCCTTCATGATCCCCTTGCACAACTACACCACTGTTCTGAGTTGTATGTTGGATGTCACATTCAATTATATCGAACCGTATGCCATTAGAAATGCACACTGAATATGTGTTTACTATTGCATTGGGTCCATTGGCCAACGACCACAACTCATCAGTTGCTTCTAGAGACCCTTTGTTCCGCAAATCATTCATCTAGATTAACAAAGGTTTGTATTACGATACACTACATAAAATTAATAGCTTAATTTGAAACATGACAAATACAATTATTTTATATGCCTTATGTGCCCTTGGAACCACCGGGGAAACTCTTCGCGTTGTCTCTTCTCAATATCAAGGGTGTTGTCACCCTCCAACAAATTCTTGTGTATCCTAGTTAACATGTACGGTTAGGAATTAATGATAAAGAATCAACTCAACTGAATAAAATATTTAAGTAAATACGTACTCTCGATAAGGATCGACTTCTAGGCTATTGTACAGGATAAGCCAATGAGCCATGTCACGCTGGTCTACAGGTACATTACGTGCTCTTTGGGTTTGACCGAAGGGGCGTACAGTTTGTTTGAATGCGGCTAATCCCAATGTACGCTCACCACCATCATCATTCCGTTCTTCGCGATTAAATACTGTCTCAATTCCATTGAGATACATAGAACAAAAAGTTGTACATTCTTTGGATATGTAAGCCTCCACAATGGAACCTTCGGGACGAGCTTTATTGGTAACAAATCGCTTTAACACTCCAAGTAATCTATAAAAACGACATAGTTAATAATCTATAAAAAAATACCAATTTATTATTTTATAAGTATAACTATAACGAATAGTTTCGTCATACCTCTCAATCGGGTACATCCAACGATATTGCACTGGCCCTCCAAGCCTAACCTCGCGAGGCAAATGAATAGCCAAGTGTACCATAACGTCAAAGAAAGTGGGAGGGAAAATCTTTTCAAGCTTGCAAAGTACAAGTACAATATTCTCCTAAGTTTATCCAAATCGCTCAGCCTCACTGTTCTTGAGCACAACTGTTGGTAAAAGTTACCAAACTCAAACAGCGCGGTTCCAATTTCCTTGTTCAAATAGCCACGCATCCCTATCGGGAGAAGTCGTTGTAGAAGGACATGTCGATCATGACTTTAAGGTCCCGAAAGTTTACCACCACGAGTGCTCACGCATTTAGAGATGTTTGCTGCGTAGCCATCCGGGTATTTAATGGATTTTAATAAATTGCAAAAGCCTTCTCTCCTTTGGGGACAATGTATACATGGCTGGGGGCTTCTCAAATGACCCATTTGCACGCCTCTTTAGGTGCAGCTCCTTTCGTATTTTTTGATCTTCCATATCCTTCCGTGCCTTTTCTGTATCCTTGTTCTTTCCATCTATGCCCAAAGATGTCCCAACCAAATTGTCACATATGTTTGACCCTATGTGCATACAATCAAGATTATGTCGGAGATTGAGGAACTCAAAGTACTCAAGTTCAAACAAAATGCTTTTCTTCACCCAATTCAAATTTCTCTCATATTCATCCCTTTTTCTTTTCTTACTCTTGTTTGGATGCTTCCCAAATGGCTCGTATGTCCCTGAATTAATTTGTTGTAGTATTTCTTGGCCCGACAACTCTATAGGTCTAGTCCTATCTTCAAATTGACCATTAAAGAGCTTGCTCCTTCACCAAATGTGGTTCTCGGGTAGGAAGCGACGAGCACCCAAGTATCCAATCTTACTTCTTAAACCCACTGAGGAGTTGTCCTCATTGCAAATGGGACAAGCTAAATAACCCTTTGTAGACCACCCAGATATCATGGCATATGCAGGGAAGTCATGCATGCTCCACAAAAGACAAGCACGCATTGTAAAATATTGTCGACTGGAGGCATCATAAGTTCGCACCTCATCATTCTAAAGCACATTCAACTCATCAATTAATGGGCGCAAATAAACATCAATATTTCTTCCAACATCCGACGGACTAGAAATAAGCAACGACATGAAGCAAAAGGACTCTTTCATGCACTTCCAAGGTGGGAGATTGTAAGGCATACTGAAAACTGGCCACATACTATATGATGTACTCATATTTCCAAAAGGATTGAAACCATCAGTGGCCATCCCTAGCCTCATATTTCGCGGCTCAGCAGCAAAATCGGGAAATCGCTCATTGAAGTCCTTCCATTCCTGACCATCTGCCGGATGACACAATTCCTCATCATCTACACGTTTGTCCTTGTGCCATCTCATATCGGGAGCTGTTTTCTCACAATAATATAGCCTTTGTAGTCTCGGAGTCAATGGTAAGTACCGCAATATCTTGTGGAGTATTTTTTTACCTGTGCCATCGTTAACTTTGTACCTAGGCTCGTTACATGTAGGGCAATTTTCCAATCTTGCATTCTCCTTCCAAAAGAGTGCGCAGTCATATTTGCATGCATGAATGGGCACGTATCCCAAACCCAAATCCCTCAAGAATTTCTTAGCCTCATAAATATTCCAAGGAATAGTCTCAATATCACGGTCTATAGGTAGCATCTCTTTAATAATCTTCATAATCATGTTGAACGTGTCATTGCCCAACTTCTTATACACTTTAATATGAAGCATCTTAACAACAAATGCTAACACAGTCTTTGCACAACCAGGGTAAGCTTTACTTTGAGCAGCATTGAACAGCTTTTCAAAATTCCGTCCATCTTCCCTCTCAAGATTAGGGAATTCGTCGGCATCATCATCCAAGATGCCACCAACAAAAGCCTGTTCTAACATATCACGCAATTGGTTGTCATTCTCAGGGACCTCTCCTTCCAATTTGTCTCCTATTTCGTCCCCAATATCTTCATTGTGTTCGTGATTGTTATCATTCTCTGTTTGAGGCTGACGAGCAGGAACAGGTTCCTCATGGTACACCCAAGTCTTATAAGAAGAGTCGATTCCTCTTCGTATCAAATGGATCCAAACAACTTCACTGCTAAGTGTCTTGCTATTTAGACAATCGATACATGGGCATCGAATCTCAGCCAGTGCTCCTGCATTCACCTTTGCAAATTCTATAAAAGCTCCCACCCCTTGTTTATACTCCTCACTTAACCACCTATGTTTTATCGTCATCCAACTCTTATCCATTTTGTATGACCTAGAAAGATATAATGTATTGATTAAGATACTTCATGATCTCCAGATGTGTTTATCATGGTTAAACCACAACACCATTGAATTCATATACACATAGTTTGATATATATTTGGAAGAAAATAAACCTATGACATTGAGAAGAGATTAATGGTGAATACATGCCTCTTCAATCAACTAAAAAGATGCAATGAAGAAGTTAGGAAGATGACACATGTTCTAGGAGCTTTTCACAAGAAGACAAGTGGTGGGGATATAAAAATGAAGAGGATAAAAAAAATTATTCTGAATGTACACATGGAATTCATATTATACTTTTTGAATTTTGATTCTGATCTAGGTCCAAGCCCTTTATTTGGGACCAAGTCCAAGTTCAGGTCTTTAGTTAAAATTTAGCCACGGCTATGGGTCTCATAACATGGACTCAAGGTGAGTAGAGTCCAGGTCTCCTACTAGTAATTTAGGTCCAGATATGCTAATATGGCTTGTGAAGCTGGCATTTTCATCTATAGCTGGCAAGAGATATATAGAACAAAACTGATGGGCTACTTTTACTTTGTGTTTGAATTGGAGATGTAAGCTTTAATTATTCAATAATAACAGGATGAGGAAACTAGAATTCAATTATATTCTAGTAAGACCCAATCTTATAGGCGACAATGGAGTGTCACATCATTATTAAGGTGAGATGATGGAAAACAGTCCTGCATTACCTTTCAACCAATGCAACTTTCCATTCAAGAAATTGAGTCCCTGAGGCGACCACCCACGTTTGCATAGCTTTTGTTTTTGCCTACAAGAGGGGGACAAACATGATGCCACCCAACTCCCTAACAAAGCCTCCTGAGACAACATGGGCACCATCTTTTTTATGGAATTTCCATTTCATGGATTTCACACATCTATGGTGAATTACATTGGCATGAAGGACACTTCAGTCATTTCAATATTGAAGTGGTCAATGTGAGTTGCAACTTGCAAGGACCAAGAGAAATGTGCACACGAGGGTCTACCAAAGAGAAATGATTCTCACCAAAAACATTTTTTTATTTGTTTATGAGTAGTGACCATCACTAAAAGCATTTTAATGTGTCAGTACTGTAAGACAAGAAAGACAGGCAAAAACTTTGGTGTCAACAGTCGCTTTGTTGGGTTAGGGAAAATGGAAAGAAACGTTGAATTCACTTTGAACAACCACTTAGGGATACAGAAAATGGAAAGAAACACACAGTATCCTGAATCACAAAAGATGCTCTCATCACTTGGCTTTTAACAGAAGGAATTCATATTATACTTTTTATGTACAAAATCTGAATGTAAAGTTTGTTAGAAAAAAAAAATTATGAACATGAGATGAGCTAAAGCTGATTGAAACCAAGTTGTAACCAACAAAGATAGCGTTTCTAGTAATTATGATTGAAACATATTTGCAATGCTTCTTTAACCTTGCCCAACAAAATCCCTACATGTTTAAATTAATGGGATTGGGCAAAGTTCATGATGAGACAAAGAAGAATAGGAGAGATGGGTTCAGATCCAAATCAGATAAGGAAATATGTTTTGGGCATTCCAGGTGAGTTCAGACATGAATTTGGTTCCCACATTGTATGGGTATGGAAATGAGTTATGCATAATCAAAACAAAATCCAAAACCATTTGATCCATCAACAAAATCCAACAAGAAATATGGCAAAACAAAAAGGAAAAAAAAATAAAAATTAAAATGAGGAAAGCAGAAGAGGCTTACCGAAATATCAGATAGAGACGAAAAGAGGAGAGAGATGCAGAGGCAGCACCGGCAGAGAGACAACGGGGGGGTCCGAGCAGAGGCAGCGGCGAGAGAGAGGGATACCATTTTCGAGCGAGAGAGACATCGAGAGAGAGCAGAGAGATCAAGCATAGAGAGATCGAGAGAGAGAGAAATAGCAGAGAGAGTGCGAGAGAGAGAGAGATAGAGAGAGGGCAAGAGTGAGAGATATCTAGCAGAGAGTGAGAGTGAGAGAACAGAGAGCAGATAAGAGTGAGAAAGGCGCAGGAGAGAGAGGGAAAAGAGGCGCGTTGGTGGCGGGAGAGAAAAAAATTGGTGGGAAACTTTCCTTCCAATTTTTTTCTGAGCAAAAAATAAAATTTTTGTCAGTAAAAATTAATTTTTTTTAAACAAGAACAAGTAGAAAATTCTACCAATCTTTACCGATGTTTTATATTAAACATCGATGATAAATTTTCCAAAGCTACATTTCATCGGTAAATAAAAAATTATCGGTAAAAGACTCTGATTTTTAATTTTCCTAAAAATGAAATTAAACATTACCGACGTTTTACAAAAAATGTCGCTAAATGTTCATTTTACAGACGTCATATAATTCGTTGATAACAGTCTCTGATAGTTTTACCAATGTAAAATAAAATAAAATAAAAGATTTTCTATATTTTACTATATTTTTCTCTATTTTACTATTAAAAATAAAATAAAATAAAATACTATATTTTACCGACTTTTTATTAAAAGAAAATGTCGGTAAAAGGTACAATTTTACCGACGAAATTAGAAAACGTTGGTAAAATCTAACTTTTACCAACGAATTTATGAAAACGTCGCTAAAAAAAAGTGCAACTTATTGTAGTGAAACATATGAATTTAATGCGTTCGGATGCATTAATTTTTTGCGATCATGTGGCTGCCTATATCTAATGTGTTAGACCCTAGGTTGTTTGCAATTTGATGTCTAGCATAAGCATCATAATTCAACTCATCACATAGTTTCACATTTCACAAGTTTCATCTTGAAAATCACTCTTTTGAATTAACCATGTTTTTGCTTCATATAAAACTCTTTATGGTTGATTTAAATCTTGATTTTAAATGTGTTTTATTGTTAAAATATTTTACAAAAACACCTTACTATTCTGAGTGTTCACTTGGTTTTAAAGTTATACTTTTCAAAAAGCTTCTGAACTTCAGAATTTCAAAACTGACCATACTGTCGGTCGGAATTTCGGTCAGGTATCGGCTAACCGAAAATGCATCTGAAGCTGACCGAAAGCATTTCGGTTAGAAAACCAGAGAGCTAGTTTCTAGACCAAATTTCACTATCGGTCAGAATTTCGGTTAGGTAACGTTTAACTGAAAATTTCGGTCAGCCGAAGTTTGGAAAGTTTCAAAATATGACCGTTAGCTTGTGACCGTTGGGAATCTCGGCTAGCCGAACTCTGGATTTCGGCCAACCGATAGGTAGCCGTTGGGCCAGTTTTTCTATAAAAAGCAAGTTCATTCCAAAGTATTTTATGATGATTGGAGAGGCCATGTTTTGTGTTTTAAGAGCCCAAGCCAAGGGAATGAATTAAGGGAGCTTAATTGGTCCAAATGGAAAGCTAAAGTTTGATTACAAGAAGTTAAATTCTAGTAAGCCTTAATTTCCTTTTTCATGTGGTTCATGCTTTGTTTTAAACCTTTGGAAAATGTTTTCTAGCATGTTAACTATGTTGTGTGGAATCCATATACTACACATGACCCAAATTTCACTAACATATTTGTGAAAGGTGAGTCCTCATTCTCATGCACTCACTCTCCATTGCCCAATACAAAATGCCATTATTGTGGTAATGAAGGGCATTTCAAATTTGAGTGCAAAGTAAGAAAAAGTCATTTGTCTAAACCTATCTATGAACCTAAAAAGGGAAAATCTAATTCTATGAAGGTTAAGGCATTTAAATCAAAGGAAGACTATAGAAAGTTTCAACAAATTAAAACATCTCAACAAGAGTCTCCTAAGATAGATTTTAAAGAGACTAAACAAGTAAAAAATGTTCAAATTAAATCTATCAACAAGAAACCTCTCACTTTACCTCCTTTAACCTTGGAGATGAAAGAAATTTTGAAAAAGGTTGAAAGATTAAAATTAAAGTTCAAAAGACAAAAAGAAGGAGGAAAAGTTAAAAGAAATGAGAAGAACACAAAGAAAACACAACACCAACCACCAAAGACTAATCATCATTTTAAAATTCTCAAACCTCAAAGATTTGATGATAAGTCTAAAAGATTTCAAAATATATCTCCTATAGTTGGTGGAATCTCAAACATAGGCTCAAAGGCTCAAGACCTTAGATGGATACCTAAGGTTAGGCTATTAGAAAAATACTAAGGCCTTGTAATTATAGTAGACCAACCCCCTCTCATATGTTATATATTTTGTTGGTCCTAAGTCTAAATGTTTCAAACCTTCTTAGTATTTTCTATATGTTTAGAATTTCCAATTGTTTGAGAATTATTTGTTGAAAATGCATTTTTGAATTCAAAAGGTACTTTATATTAAAATGCATATGTTTGATCAATTTAAATTGAAAAGGATTTTCTTTTATTTTGATTATTTTTCTTATGATCCTTTAATTATTCTTCATAGTTAAATCAATCATAATACACCCTAACTATTGATCATAAGTCAAAATTTTAGTCTCTGCAGTTTTAATTCATAATTCTGCAGAATTCGGCTGACCGAAAACACTCTCGGGTGATATAAACCCAGCGCATAGAACTATTCTGTTCTGTTTTGTTTCTTCTTGACTCATCTTCAAACCTAGGGTTTTCCATCTCCTTCTCCAAGCTGCTGCCCGTCTTCCAAGATCAAGATCTCCATCTCTTTTGAAAAAAAAAAAAACGAGTCCGATCATCCTCCTCAGCTGAGCGTCTCTTTTGATTGAACCCTCACGAGCTCACTATTCATCTTTTGTTCGTTTGGGAGCAGTGGATCACTGGCTTGAAGATTTTCTACATCTCTATTGTGTTTTCTCTAGCATTTCCAGAGATCCTCCAGGAGCATTCAGTCCTTCACCCAGTCAAGCTCTCCAAATCGTGTGTTGCCTCTCCTACTACTGTGCATGTTTTCGGAGACCCAACATCCATTTCAGGTTCAGTTTGGGTGGTCTTTGGCTATTCTCTCACTATGAATGGATGCATGTAGATTCAGAAATCATTTGTAGACACTTTTGTCCAAATTTGAGGAGCTAAGATCAGTGATTATACCAAGCTTTAATTTCTGCACACCAAGTGTTTGACAGTTTGTCTGAACCACTTTTTCATCTCATTTCAGCTTCTGTCATTACTCTTTTCAAGTTACATCTTTGTGCATTTGATCTCATCCTCTTTGTCTCATCATCTTTCATAGCTGTGCTCTAAAATTTTTCAAAAAATTCCTACTTGGAACTCACTGTGCACTCCACCTGTTTGTCAAAATGCCTCCAAAATCGAAGAAAGCCACTACCAGTCGTCCTC
The DNA here is from genome assembly GCA_012931725.1 of Litsea cubeba. Lineage (NCBI taxonomy): Eukaryota > Viridiplantae > Streptophyta > Magnoliopsida > Laurales > Lauraceae > Litsea > Litsea cubeba. The sequence goes on from CM022944.1 coordinate 38,788,147, forward strand.
TTAAGAAAGGAAAATCCACAGCTTCATCTAGTGGGCCCATTGAGGAAAGCACTGATGGTAGTTCATCCCCATCTCCTCCACCTCTTTCAATTGAGTTGAAACATGACTCAAATATTTTGCAAGTTCTTCATAAAAAGCCCATTGTTGTTGAGAGGAGAACTGTAGTAGACAAAATTCTTACCAAGGGCTATGATATGAATGCGGTAGTTGGTAGAGTAAGATGGGAAGGGATTCTACATTGGGGAAAAAATGCATATCCAACTATGGTAAAACTCGTGTATGCATCCATCTCCAACACTGCTGTTAGTAACAATGCTTGTTCTTTCACCATCTCTTTTGTGGATAGGGATGAAGTCATTACTCCTTAGAAAATAGGTTCAATCATGGGTATCCCTTGTTCTCAGAATGGTATATCTTTTGTGTCTGATTCTCCTTCTGAGGATAAGAAAATTAAAGCTACCCGCGACATTTGTGGTTTTGACTGTCCATGGGACAACAAAAAACACCACTTAATTCATCAAATGTTCACATATAATGTTTATCCGAGAGGTGGGAATAGGACCGAACTCACTCCCTATATGGTTAGCGTCCTATCCAAGGTAGTAACAAATACTGCTATTTGTCTACCTTCCATCATTTGCCATACAATCATCAAATTCCACAACAATCCAACTCAAAAGAATGCAATCCATTTTGGTTATTTGATGACCCAATTGGCTGTCTCTCTTGGCATGTCCATACCCCATGAGCAACCCATCCTCAAGACTCCATTTTCATTGACCAATCTGAATCAGATGAACCTTATTCCAAATCCTCAGATTCCCATAGCAGATGATCCTCCCTTGGCACAAGAGCCACCTGTTTCTCCACCTCCTATTCATTGTGCCCCATCTTCTATCACACTCCTAGTCCTGGTCCTTCTTTATCAAGCACATCTCAAGACTGGAGGGTAGTAATGGAGAGAGATATGGCTTAGTGAAGAAGAAGCAGAAGAAGCAAGCAAAAACTATGAACAAACTATTCAAATATCTCTCCAATATTTCCAAAAGCTGCAGAAGGGATGATGTTGCTGGTTCACCTTCTCCATCTCCTCCATCTCCAGACTCAGACTAGGCAGTCATCCTTGTTTTTCACCACATTTTGTTATGATTGGTATATTCTTGGTGGTGTATTTTTGTTGGAAAAAGGATGGAATGTTTTGTTTAAGGATATTATTTATATTTCTGCTTGTGTTTATGGATGGTTTATAATTAGGTTTATGTCTTTGTCATTTATCAGTTGTAAGACTTTCAATTTCATTTTATGAATGACATATTTTGATCTATGAATCATCTCAATGTTATCAATTATGAGGATATCAATATTATGTTACTTTGAAAGGTATATTTCTTGCATATGAGTCTTATTTGCAGATTTTTAGCAATTTGATGTCAATGGGGGAGAAGAAAGAAAGATAGGAAGAGAAGACAGAAAAAGAGGAGAATAGAAACAAGAAGAAAGAAATGTAGGCGCTAGGGGAGAAAAGAAAGAAAAAGGGAGAAAGGAGAAAAGAAATATGAAAACACCATTGCTAGAACAATGGGGGAGAGCTAGAAAAGCTAGAACAGTGGGGGAGCAAAGGAAGAAAGAAAGAACAATGAAGTAGCCGAATGGACTGCTGTGAAATGAATGGTTTATGTGTAATGTATTCTTAAATGTTTCTTAGTCTTTTTAGTGTTGTTTGCCATCAAATTGCAAAGGGGGAGATTGTTAGACCCTAGGTTGTTTGCAATTTGATGTCTAGCATAAGCATCATAATTCAACTCATCACATAGTTTCACATTTCACAAGTTTCATCTTGAAAATCACTCTTTTGAATTAACCATGTTTTTCCTTCATATAAAACTCTTTATGGTTGATTTAAATCTTGATTTTAAATGTGTTTTTATTGTTCAAACATTTTACAAAAACACATTACTATTCTGAGTGTTCACTTGGTTTCAAAGTTATACTTGTCAAAAAGCTTCTGGACTTCAGAAATCAAAACTGACCATACTGTCAGTCAGAATTTCGGTCAGGTATCGGTTAACCGAAAATGCATCTGAAGCTGACCGAAAGCATTTCGGTTAGAAAACCAGAAAGCTAGTTTCTAGACCAAATTTCACTATCGGTCAGAATTTCGGTTAGGTCACGGTTAACGGAAAATTTCGGTCAGCCGAAGTTTGAAAAGTTTCAAAATATGACCGTTAGCTTGTGACCGTTGGGAATCTCGGCTAGCCGAACTCTGGATTTCGGCTAACCGACAGGTAGCCGTTGGGCCGGTTTTTCTATAAAAAGCAAGTTCATTCCAAAGTATTCTATGATGATTGGAGAGGCCATTTTTGGTGTTTTAAGAGCCCAAGCCAAGGGAATGAATTAAGGGAGCTTAATTGGTCCAAATGGAAAGCTAAAGTTTGTTTACAAAAAGTTAAATTCTAGTAAGCTTTAATTTCCTTTTTCATATGGTTCATGCTTTGTTTTAAACCTTTGGAAAATATTTTCTAGCATGTTAACTATGTTGTGTGGAATCCATATCTTATTTAATCTTTGATTCATTTGTTTTGGATTCCACCTCTTGATTCAAACCAAGCTATATTTCAATCTTTGGTAATCATGCCTTTGAAAATCTTTGATTTCTTTTGTAGCATGTTTTATTAACTTGTTTGAATCCTTCATTGTTGTTTTCAATCATTTGAACTTTAGTTAAATCTTGTTCCTTGAAAACAGCATTGGATTTGCATTACATGTTTAGTCATACCTTTGATACAACTTGAATCTTTGATTTTCATATCTTCTTCAAGTTAGTTTTATACATGTGATTAGTATCATCTTCAATCAAATCCTTGTGTTAACTTTCAAATGCTTTTAGCATACATTGATTAAACCTTCACTTTCAACTTGATTGAAGTCTTCACACACACACACATCATTTCCATTCATCCTTGCATCTCTTTGAGTGTTGTGTGAGTTTATTTTCACTTTCATATTTGCCTAATTAAGAGGCACTTTATTAGAGCTTAATCTATTTCTCTTCTAGTGTGTAGACACTTTCTTGAGAAAGAAAATCATTGTAGAGGTTATTGCTTAGCCTAAGAAAAGCGTAGTGTATAGGTTGTTGTTTAGCCTAGAAAAACAACTTTGTAAAGGTTATTGCTTAGCATATTGCAAAAGCATAAATAGGGAAATCCGGTGGGGTGTTGAGCACAAGCCGGTAGTGGATGTAGGCATTGAGGCCGAAACTACTATAAATCATTGTGTAATGGTGAATGGCTTGTGGTGATTGATTTGTTTATCTTCCGCACTTACTCACATAATCATCACTAGTTAAAGGTAAATTGAAAAGAAATTAAAATTGGTCATTAATTTATAGATCACCCTATTCACGCCCCCGCCCCCCCTCCCCCCCCCGCTCTAGGGTTAAGATCCCTTGGACTTTCATAATGCTCTCTAGCTTTTGTGACAATCAAGGAATAAGTAAAAGATGAAATCCTAACGACTTAGATCGACCATTATAAAAATAAACTTAGTAATAACCTTTAAATTCAAACATTCATTATGCTTAATAGTGAACAATGTATTGTGCACTAGTTGAATGTATCATAGTCACGCGACCACGGTACAATCATGACAATCGAGCCCGTTGATTTGGTTGGGCTCAGTGATTAAAGCATCCACGTAAAAAATTTCTTTCATCGGGTCTAGAAAATCCCTTCATTGGCGCGCTATTGATAATAAATTAGATCTTGTAATAGTTGAATGTACGTTGGCCATGCGACTGACAAAATCAAAACGATCGAGATTGTTGATTTGGTTGATCTTGTCGATTACATCATTTGGGTAAATTTTGTACTTGATCGGGTTTAAAAAGTCCCTAAATCGCAATACAATTGATAGTAAATTATACCTTGTGCACTAGTTGAATGTACAGTATCACCAAAGCCGGGGCATAATCATGACAATCCAAATCAATGATTTCTTTTTAATTATTGATTAAATTATTTGCGTAAAATTTTAGCTCGATCGGGTTCAAAAAACTCATTCATCGAGGTGCAAAATCATTAGGAACATGATTTGTGATTGCTGTACAAGTTTTATTTGCTGGATTTTTGCCGACTAAATATTTTAGTCGGGAATTACTGAGAAACAATGGCCAACCAAATAATTTAGTCGGTAAATATGAAGTGAAATTCCCGACAAAAGTATTTAGTCGGAGTTGATCAAGTACCCGCGATTACTTCCCGGGAAGCGAGTTGGCGCAAAAAAAAAACACAAATTTGCCGACTAATTTATTCTTTGGTAGGGAAAATATTTGATTTTGCCGACTAAAAATAAATTAGCAGGCGAATTTGTTCAATTTTGCCAATCAATATTTATTTAGTCTGTAATTGTTCGTTATTTGCCAACTAACATATTTTAGTCGGGAAATTTAGTCGGGAGTGGTATGATTTGTTGTAGTGAATGAGGTTGGTTCTTGTATGGTATGAATGGAATGTTTAATGGAGAATTAGATCTGAATAAGAAAAATAATGCCCCGTGACTGATAGTATGTTCTGCACCATCCTCTCATCCCAAAGATACCTCAGCAACCAGTGTTCCATCTAAGTGGTGTTAGATCATTTATGATTAGATCACTAGCCTTGCTCATATTGTGTACAACCTCCTTGTCAGTATGGGGACTGGGATGGTCCTTAGCTTCCCAACTCCTAGGGCCCATTTATCATCAAAGGCTTGCACTTGTTGCCCTGTTCTTATGACCCATATCTTGTTGCCACGTCCCAATGTCTTCAAATTCTCGACATAAGTTTTCAAGAAATTTATACTAATTTCACTGAACTAAAAATAAATTTAATTTGTAGCCAAAACTTTATAATAAAAATGTAACATTAACAACAAGTGTTCATAAAATTACTAGCACTGAAGAACGAAAAATAAATAATTTACCTTCTTTCCTATACCACCTAGTCCTTAGGCATGTTACAGGCGCAACATCAAAACGAAAATTTCTTACTGTATAGCCTTCCATATGATTCCTATTTACACAAACAAGAAACAAAAACTGAATCATATCATAAATAATTTAAGATAAAATGGGAAAAAATCAATAATTAAAAAAAATATGTTTCAAAAATAAAAAGAACAAATGATCTGGTAAAAAAAAAATCATGATAGTATAAACAATGGAGCCCCTGGTAGGCTAGTGAACGGGTAAGATTGCTCTATCTAAAATGACTATTGTGTGGGGATATTCCCGAACTCACCGGGATCCCTGTCATGTGCATCATCCGCGACTCCAGCACCAGCTAATCCATCTTGGCAGGCTCAGTCTCGGCAATGGCGTCAGCCTCCAGCTCGGCCAAGTGATTCTACTTCGGCCATACGCTCATAAGCCCCACCTCGGCCAGGACATCCCCAGCCCGGCTAGGGAATTCAGCCCGGTTTTCCACTTCGGCATCCTTACGAGGTCTCCAGCCAAGTCAAGGGCGCTCCCAACCTCTGCACCAAGCACCCCAGGTCGCCCCCAACCTCGGCTCACCGATGTCAGCTCCCCGGCCTCGACAACACACCCTAACCTCGGTCAGGATGCCTAGCCAAGGCAGGGGTTGACAGCTGCCCTCCCTTGGACGCTCTTACACGCTACAGCGTGTGCGATAAGACAAGGGCACCGCCCATACACATCTGACAGAGCCTCCCATACCGCCCATGCTTCCTGACAGATAGGCGTCCACAAACACCAAGGAAGGCTACAATAAGACTACACCTCCCTAGTGCCTAACAGAGTGGGCTATGATGGAACGGCTAATCATCTCATTGTCTCCTCTCTCCCTCTCTCTCCCCCTCTCTCTCCAAAGTCAACTCTCTCCCTCTCCCAATCGATATAAGGAGCAGGCGTAGAGAGGAATGGAGGAGGAGATCCAACCCACCATACACAAAACCATATGCCAGATCCCTTATTGTCGAGAGAACCACACACTGGTATCATCTCCTTCCCCAAAATCTCTACCCGTAGTCTAGTTCTCATACTGACTTAGGCATCGGAGAGCCCTGCGCTGCCCACAGCCAGGGTCCTCTGACCCTTTTTTGTTGTTCTTCCCCTCTTCCAGATTAAAGGCAGGCATTGGTGTTCAACCAAAGAGCTCCGGCTACACCCCCTATCTTTGTGAGTGATATTTTATGCGCTTACAACTATAAATAAACTTCTAGTATAAAACAAACCTCAATAATACTGTTGGTTATAAAAGCTAAAAAAATAAGGGATATAAAACATAAATAGTTCATGACAAACATTGAAAATAGCCCAATCCAACTCCACGCTGGATACTGTTTACCTTTTATGGATCATATCTAACACCAATCTCGAATCTGATCTTGAGCATTTGCTGGCATTCTCAGTTGCCCAAGTTTGTACTAATTATTCACTGAGATTTTTTCATTTACGCAAGTGCTTATCATTGACTTAATCAACATCATGATATAGATGAAACAGAGGAAAAGAAAAAAGACGAAATACGTGTTCCAAATTCTGATTCATACCATCAAAACTTCTCTGATCCATCAAAGACGAAATAGAGAAAAAAAGTGGAGCATCAAAGAAGAAACAGGAAAGCGCTAAAGAGAGATGAAAGAAAATGCACCTGACGAAGGCAGTGGACTCCACATTGAAACGTTGAGATCATAATATGAAGGTAAGAAAAAGAAGTGGAGGGGGTACCGAGAAAAACGCATGTAGACTCATTATGAAGTCCCCGTTTTAAATCGGGTGTGACCTGACCTGACCTGCCTAACTATGGTCAATAACTAACCCGTGATGACTGGACTTCGGTCTACCGTAGGATAAGAATACTCTCTAGAGCAATCCAGCTCCGTGGGGTCCTCCGGTCACCGATTGATAAGTGAATGTCTTTTCACACAGAGGTCATGTGGCAGGAACAAATTTCTCCTGAATCGAAACACATATCCATGGTTGGATTGGGTTCCAAAGAAACCCATTTACTTTAGGGCCAATTTGGTAATTTATTATTAAAGTAAAAAGCGTTATATACATACTTGTCAATTCTGATGGGAATAGTCAAAATTTTTCGTTTGACTCCTCTGTCCAGAACGAAATCGGGCAAAAAGATTTGGGTTTAAATTCCCATCATTTTGGTTGTCCATTTTAATTCATTTCAGTTTATAGCATAATTTATATTTATATTTATTTATCTATATATATGTATATATATATATATTTATTATTTCATAAAATTACTCCAAAAAGTTTTATCAAATTTATGAAATACCAAGATATTTCATCTTGGATGTTAGACCGAAACAGAATTGACAACTATGGATGTAAAGAATCATATCAACACTGCATAAAAAATAGGATTATGATAATATTTTGTATTTAGTGAATTGATAGAAAATCTTTTTTATTTTTTTTGTTAAAAGCGAATATTTTTTGGCATGAGTGAAAAAAGGATATTATTTTTTTACTTCTTTTTTTAAAGAAGGATGAAAGACCTAAAATTACCAAACGGATATTGTGAAATAGCCACCGCTAGTGTCTAGCAATTGTGAAATAACAATCCAATGTGCTATGGAAACAATATTTGGCTCATTGAGGAAAATATGGCATACCAATGGATCGTGAGTTGGACCAGCGGTACCATGTTGTAGACTGCTGACTGTTGAAATTGAAAATCTATTGGACTTGCTCGCACTGGACATTATTATCATTGCCATGCTTATAGAAGTCAACTCTATCCATGGGAAGCATTACCATTTCTAATGGGTTCCATCCAAAGAGAGTCCGAGTACATGAACCTGAAGGAAGATGAAAGAGAATTAAAATTTCAAAAAGTCTAATGGACTAACTCATTGAGTTAGTCCATGTAGCATAATTCTTAAAATTTTAACCTCTTCCTTGCCATTAAAATTTTTATTGCCTGTTTTTATTCAATGAATAACTTTTTTGGGAAAGCATCCTTTTTTGCTGCAAAGTTTTTTGTTGTGGGCCTAGAAAAATAAAGTCCAGCGTCAGTACAATAATAACACAGGGCAATTCACCGTACAGAGGTCCTCTTTTCAATGTAATATGATTTCATCCTTCGTATTTTTACAAAAGCTAGTAGAGAGGTCACATTGCTCAGCTTCACTGTCATAATTGATAAATGACTTTTAACATGCCAAAGCCTTTTCACAAGGCTTTGTAGCCAGAGAACTGTCATAATTGATAAATTGAATTTTAAAACGCCAGAGTCTTTTCACAGGACTTAGTAGCCAGTGTCCCGCATAGGGTACATCGACGATTTGGATTGGTTTAGAGGAGAAGTCATTAATTAATCCCAACTTATTGATTTTTTATTTTTTCAAATTGAACCGAACACCCCATGTGCTCAAACCAAACTGAACCGGTTCAATTACTCTTTTTTTCTTTTTTTTTTATGATTTTTTTCACAAAAAAACTGCAGTTCAAACTTGGTCCACCAAATCGAATGATGAGAAGCTGTAATGAACACTAAAATATATTTCATAATTTATTTCAACTAAGGAAGAATATATCAAACGATAGATGAACTTTTTCAATCCATCATCCGGTCATGTGATTGAATGGCCCATGCCAGGTTCGGCCAACTTTTCAGGCCAATGAACTGAAGCGGTTCAAATCTTTTGGTAAAATAAACGAACAAAATGGTCAGACACGTACCTATTTCTCTACATAAAACCTTGACTAGACTACATTGCTTCATCCAGACCAATGAATTCAACACAAAAGGAACTAGTTTTTTTTTTTTTTTTTTGCCAGCAACATGGGTTCGAGTGGAATGTAGCCCCAATTTTGAACTAATTGAGATGGATCTTTTCATAGTTCATTTTCTCTTAGGTCAGACCAAACCCCTCGGCAGTACTAAAAAACCAATAATGCACATTTCTTGTATAACTTTCATCAAACATGAAATATGTAAGTAGAATATACAAGCGCTTCCCCTAAGGCTAAAATAGTCAAAAGTCAATACTCAAGTTAATACATATGATCGGTTGGTTTAGACAGTTAACCGTGGGTTCAAACCGATGACCGGCCAAGGCGGTTTCAATGATTTTCAAACCGTTGACCGAACCGATCTAAGTAAAATCGATCCGAAACGCTCGGTTCGGTCGGATCGGTTCGATTTTGCGGTGATACTGGATTTTTTGTGCAGCCCTAGTCCTGTATAGTCATGTCTTATCGAAATCATATATTGACTAGTTAAATCACTTGTCTCGGCAGAATAAGGATACGGCCAGCTTCAGATTATCTGGTGTCTTGTTTTATAAGAGAGAGTTTTTAAATCATATCCAAAATTAGTAGGGGTGGAAGGCGATGGTGGGAGCTTGAATGATCCCAATATTTTCAGAGCTCACTTATTAAAAGTTTAAACCATTAAAAATGACCATTCATATATAATATGCATAATATTCACTTGGAGGAGAGTTTTCTTATAGAAGTAGACTACATGTAAAGTCTAACTCTATTGGGCCCACTTAGACCCAATATTTATCGGTGTAGCTCATTCACATTCTTATTAATAACTTGAACAGGCACAATGCCGAATCTTGAAACTCATCACGCTTTTAACCATTGTTAGGTTGGACCTCAAAAATATTTATAGTTAAAAAGAGCATTAGGTTTAAAGGTGGTTTTTTTTTCCCTATTGGAGGGTTCCCAACCCTTTGTGTTGGACTAATCCCTCTGGGCCCAGAGGGAAGTCGGGTAAACTCCCATGTAGCCCCAGTGTACTAGTGCAGTTTCGAACCTACAACCTCCGAGTGCAAACCGTGGTCCTAGGTCAACTAAGCTACCCGTCGTGGTTGGTTTTAGGGTTGTTAGGGATTTTGTATTTTGCAATTTGATGGTTGCATTATCATTTTTAATCACCATTTGAATTTTCACACTTGCATTGATATAGGAAAATCAAAAACTTGAAATCTTGATTTTCACATGCATTGTTTTAAATCTTTCAGAACTTATGTTTCATGCATGTTTTGATTTTAAACATTGAATGCATTTATTTTTGAAAAGAAGTTTTGAATCAAGCATGCCTATGGTTTTAAAAAATTTCAAATCATCTTTGGCATTTTAGGTTTTATGTTTTTAAAACTCTTTGATTTATTTAAATCATGTTTCCAGGCTTGATTCCATAGCCCAAAGTTCCCTCAAGAAAATCTCTTTGAAATATACATTCTTGAGAACACTGGACTTTTACCGGCGGCCAAACCACTTTTATCGGCGGTTTCTGGCCCCCTCTAAAAGCAGTTTTTCAAATACTTTTGACCGTTGAGTATGCAGTCGACCGGGCAAGGGTCCAGGTCGACCGGGGACTAGCCGTTGGGCACTTTTTGTGCATAAAATGAAGATAATTCCTTTGCCAAAGAGAGAAACTTCTAAGCCGTTTTTGAGGTATTTGAAGCATAGTTAAACTAGTTTGTTATGCACATGCATCACATGTTTAGTCTTAAATAGTTTCATACAACTTGTGGGCCATTGATTTTCATGTCATCATCAAGTTAATATTTTTACATGTGATCTGCATTTCACTTCAATCAAATATCTTTGTGTGCCTTAGACTTTTAAATGCTTTAAGCATATTTTGATTGGGCTTACTTTTTAAACTTGATTGAAGTTTTTCACACATACACTATGAGCATTCATCTTTGCATTACATAGAGTATTGTGTGAGTTTATTTTTCTCTTTCAAATCCACCTAATTAAGAGGCATTGTAAATTGAGCTATAATTATATATCTTCTAGTGTTTGTGTACACACTAATTTGAGAGAAAATTTTCTTGTTGTAAAGGTTATTGCTTAGCCTAAGAAAAGCATAGTGTAAAGGTTATTGCTTAGCCTAGAAAAACACATTGTAAAGTTATTGCTTAGCCTAGAAAAGCATATTGTTAGAGGTTATTGCTTAGCCTATTGAAAAGCATAGATAGTGGAAATCCGGTGGGGTGTAGGATCACAAGCCGGTAGTGGATGTAGGCATTGAGGCCGAACCACTATAACTTCTTGTGTGATGGTGCATGCTACGTGGTGATTGTGTTAGTTAGCTTTCGCATTTAGTCTTCTTATCATCACAAGTGACTAGTTATTTTAAAGAAATTAAAATTGGTCAGAATTGGTTACTATGTAGTAGCTCACCATATTCACCCCCCCTCTAGGGTAAGGATCCCAGACTTTTAATTGGTATCAGAGTTAGGTTACTCTATTAAAGAGCTTAACAACCCAGAGTTGATCCTTAATCTAGGTTCCCCAATTTGAAATCCTATCGGAGTAGGACTTTCAATTGGTATCAGAGCCTCGTGCTCTATATTAAGATATAGTGTTTTAGAACTCTTGATTAGGTGTAAAAACCTAGAGTCAAAACCCTAGTTGTATATTTTATGAAAATCATTAGAATGGATTTCACTATTTTAGAATATGTAGATTCATGTATAGATTCTTCTAGACCCCTCCTTCCCATTAATGGAGATTCAAACTTTGAATTTAATGAATCTCAATTTGAATTAAAAGAAGAAGAAATTAATGAAAATGAAGATGATATTGAACAAGCTTATGATGAATTGGATACATTGTACTTAAAGCTTATCAAGAAAAATGAAAAATTAAAAGAAGAATCTAAAAAGCTAAACAAAGAATTAGTTTCTTCAAAGGATAAACTTCGAGAGAAAGAAGAAGTCATAAATTGTGTAGACTCTAAGTTTATGATCTCTTTGCATAACCTATCTAACATTAAAGATGAACTAAATGAATTAAAGATAGGAAGTGATGAACTTAATAAGGAAAACTTAAAACTAAGAGATCAATTAAAAAGGCAAGACAAAGATATTAACAACTTAGAATCCAAGTTGACCATTTGTAAGGAAAATTTATCTAATGCTCAAAATAAGTTAAAAACTCTATAACTTGGATCTAATATTATTAATGATCTTAAACTTGATTTAAAACTTGCTCATGAAGAACTAAACAACTTTAAGGGAATTGAAAATGAACTAATAAAAGTTAAAAATAAAAATTCAACCCTTAAAGAACAAGTCACTCAACTTGAAAGCTACAAACAAAAGTATGAGTGCAAATTTACCCAAGGTGAAGAGAAATTTGAAAAATTATTTAGATTGGGTAAATCTCAAAGAGATAGGATGGGTCTTGGATTTGATAGTTATATTTAACACGACCCTAACTTCACCAACACATTTGTGAAAGGTGAGTCCTCATTCTTTAGTACTCATTCTTCCTTGCCCATGATGAAATGTAATTATTGTGGCATTAAAGGGCATTTTATGTTTGAGTGCAAACTAAGAAGAAGCCATGTGTCTAAACCCATCTATGAACCCAAGAAAGGAGAATTAAACTTTATGAAGGGTAAGACACTAAAAATCAAGGAAAACTCCAAGAAGATTAAACAAGTTAAACCTATTAAAAAGGAGTCTCCTAAGATAGATTCTAAAAAGTTTAAACAAGTTAAACCACCTATAAAAGAATTTATCAACAAAAAGCTTCTCAACCTATCTCCCTTAAATCAACACATGAAAGAACTTTTGAAGAAAGTTGCATAGTTAAATTTAAAATTCAAAAGTCAAATAAAGGGAGGAAATAAGAAGAAAAGAAAAGTGTATCAATCCCCTAAGAAACAAACTCACCAACCTCAAAAGACTAATCACCAATCTAAGCTAAATTTAGTCAAATCTAAATATCATAGTGATAAGTCCAAATTCATGAAAATTTATCAAGTCAAATCTCCTAGAGTTGGTGGGACTTCTAACCTAGACCTCAAAGATGAACCCTCTCAAGACCTCAGGTGGATTCCTAAAGATACTTAGACAAACCTTAAGGCCTTGAACCTTATTGACCAACCTATCCTTTATAGTGAAATCTTATTGTTGGTCATGATACATTTGCATTTTGTTCTTTCTTAGTTACATTTATTAATATGCATTGTTTCTTTATGATCAATTGATTTTGTCTTCATGTACCTCTCTAGTTACAATTCATGGTTTTCAAAATCATTTGATTATAATTTCATCATGATAGATTTGCTTTTGCTCACATATAGTTATATCATTTGTAATGTATCTCTATATATGATCAATTGATTGTGGTTTCAAAAGCTTTAATAGCTAGATTATTCATGATCGATTGTTGTTGAAAAACCATTTGTGTGGATGTCATAGTTAGATAATTTTGAAAAACAAATGATTTAAATCAATTTAGATTTTCCATGGATTTCTAAGTTATACTTTCATATGGAAAATTATTATTTTGAAAAACTAACTTGTATGTGTTTCAAATAAGTTATATCATTTAAAATACAAGTTGAAAAATGATTACGTGTTATCTTCAAAATCATCCTCTTTATGCTCATTGTTGGATTTTGTTTATTGAAATGATTTGAAGATTGTTTAATGAAGATGCTCTTTAAAACATCATTAGTTATATTTATCAAAGCATGTTCCATGTATTCATTTCCTTATACATATAGTTATATCATCTTAAAAAAAAAGGAAAATGAATATTGTTTTAAAGAATTTGAATCTTTGCTCATTTAGTTACATTCCTTTTATGAGCAAATTGAATTGTATGTTTTGTGGATCATGAAATAGACTTACTTTCGATACATAGTCTTGTGCATCTTTTCATTACATAGTGATAATGTTTCATGATTCTTATAGTACACTTGCTAGAGTGGAGATTTTACATGTTAGATCTTGATTTTAATTAATCATCTCTATGCAAATGTCATTTAGTTTCATGTATGGTTGTGCTCTTAGTTTTTTTTTTTTTTTTTTTGAAGATACCATACTAGAACTCTCAAATCCATCATTTATGCTTTCTAGTCATTATTTTTGAAATGGATGGTTATGATGTTGATTCATGTATATTCTCTTAGTGATGTCATCCTTATTCATGTTTCAACTTCATAGTAGTGTTCTTGATCATATGAACCTCTTTGAAATCCATTCCTTGTATTTCATAGTTATATATATTGTTTGATGGATTTCTTAGATGATGAATTCATATGATTTGACACTTTGTAAATTGCATGTTCTACCAAGTCATATTTTTTCAAAATGCAATTTCTCATGTTCATCACTATGCTCATTAGTTATATCATTAAAAGTGATGAATATTCATTTATGTTGCTTGATGGAAGTTTGTGTTTGCCTCATCCTTGCTCTTAATCATGTTTCAAATTCAATTGGTTTCAATTAGTATTATTTCCAATTGATGTCATATCTTGATAATGTGATAGACCATGTGTACATTGGATTGAACTTGTTAGTAATATATCTTTATTCCATGTCACATTCCATTAGCATCATAATTAATCTTTTTGTTTGAACTTCATTTCACTCATCTTGCATACATGATAGTCATATTTAATGATTGGATGAAATTATTTCAAATTATTCATAGCATATGATTTTCATAGTTATATTAATTGATGCTATGTTGAGTAAATTCCCATTGCTTTGCGCTTGGTAATTTGGTCATATTGAGCTTTATAGTCAATGGGTATCTAATCATTCCCTTGAAGTTAACCCTCAATTGGTAAAATCAGTCTTCTCAATGCACCAAATAGTTAAATCTTTGTCAATAGTTTGACAAAAGGAGAGAATGGATTGAGGGGGAGTGTAAACCTTCTAAGGAAAGTATTAGTTTTGATCAAATTCATCATTGTATTGGCTCTATACCGTTATAACTTACTACCCATACATGATACCTGTTATGTAATTTCATTTTCGATTTCTTTTGTTAACAGATGCTACTAAAAAATATTTTCCTTATTTCATGTGTGTAGGTACCTTTGCAATTTAATGTCAAGGGGGGAGAGAGTGTACAAGTAGTCTAAAGGGAGAGAGAATGCACATCTTGCCAAAGTGCATGGTCGGAGGGGGAGAGTTGAAAGAAAGAGAAAGCTTAGGAGCTAAAGAAGATGCTTGACCAAAGAAAGAAAGTTGAAAGGCTGAAGAATGATCAAGCACCACGCATCATGAAGAATGAAGAAAAAGAACTAGAGCCCAAGCAAAGTCAAAGGAGCATCCAAGAGATTTCAAGACATGTCCAGCTTAGGGGGAGCTGAAGACTTAGTGTGTAAATTCTGTGATGAGTGGGTTGCCATCAAATTACAAAGGGGGATATTGTTAGGGATTTTGTATTTTGCAATTTGATGGATGCATTATCATTTTTAATCATCATTTGAATTTTCACACTTGCATTGATTTAGGAAAATCAAAAACATGAAATCTTAATTTTCACATGCATTGTTTTAATCTTTCAGAACTTATGTTTCATGCATGTTTTGATTTTAAACATTGAATGCATTTATTTTTGAAAAGAAGTTTTGAATCAAGCATGCCTATGGTTTTAAAAAGTTTCAAATCATCTTTGGAATTTTAGGTTTCATGTTTTTAAGACTTTTTGATTTATTTAAATCATGTTTCAAAGCTTGATTCCATGGCCCAAAGTCCCCCCAAGAAAATTTATTTGAAATATACATTCTTGAGAAAACTGGAC
This sequence comes from Litsea cubeba, assembly GCA_012931725.1. Classification (NCBI taxonomy): domain Eukaryota; kingdom Viridiplantae; phylum Streptophyta; class Magnoliopsida; order Laurales; family Lauraceae; genus Litsea; species Litsea cubeba. Next base: position 38,803,694 of record CM022944.1, read on the forward strand.
TTTTACCGGCGGCCAAACCACTTTTACTGGCGGTCTCTGGCCCCCGCTAAAAGCAGTTTTTCAAACGGTCATATTTTTTACCGTTGAGTATGCGGTTGACCGGGCAAGGGTCCAGGTCGACCGGGGACTAGCCATTGTGAACTTTTTGTGTATAAAATGAAGCTCATTCCTTTGCCAAAGAGAGAAACTTCTAAGCCATTTTTGAGGTGTTTGGAGACAAGAGAAAGGGGAATGAGCTAAGAGAGACTAAGGGGTCATTTGGAAAGCTAAAGCTTGGTTTCATCGAGTTAAATCACTAAGTAAGTTTTACTTTTCCTAATCATATGTTACATGCTTTGTTTAGATTATTGGTAAATGAATTTTAGCATGATAGCTATGTTGTGTTGAATCCATTACTTCATTTAATCTTGATCTAAGTTGTTTTCGATTCTTCACCTTGATTCAAACCAAGTTTGTTTTAAATTTTATAAATCATGCTTTGCCAAAATCTTTGAGTTATTTTATAGCATGTTCCATTTACTTGGTTGATTTCTTATTTGTTGTTTTGAATCACATTTGAACCATTGTTTTGAAAACAACTATGCACATGCATCACATGTTTAGTGTCACGCCCCCAAAAGTGAAACCGGGGATATGCGTGAGATTAGGGATAATTAAAATTTTCTAAACAATAATTAAAACAACTTAGCCCCAATTGTGTCCCAACTGGATCGAAGACCGCTGTGAGGTATAAACATTTCCTCAAAAATAAACAATAATATCGAAAGCTTAATAATTACAAGTGGTATCTGAAAGATGTATAGTTTAAGAGCAATAACTGAAATACATTAACTAAGATTTAAGTTTAATAGTTTAACCAAAAGTATTAATTACAATGAAAGGCCACGGTAAAACTTGGGCATAATCAAAAGATAAACAAAAGAAAACCAAAAGACAAATCTATTCGAATAAACATGAAGGCTCTCGTGTACGGGGTCCATACGGCTATATAGCATCGTCCGTACAATAATCTAGGAGTTCATCAGACTGATCCGTCTGAATCTCCTCCATCGTCTCCTCCTCGGGATAGAAGGGCTCGGTACCTATGCACCAAGAGTAGCATCGTCAACACGACAGATGGTAAGCAATATATATAAATGACAACAAGATATGCATATCGAATCAAAGTAGACAAGAGACAAGATCAATAAAAACATATGCATTTCAGACATAAGAAGTGCATAGTATTCGAGTTATAGACAATCTATATAAACATCTAGCAAGATAGGCAATCCACATATGCTACTTACCACGAGATAGTATCATTGCCCTCCCAAATTCACATTGAGTCGTGGTAGAGATATCAAGAGGCACAGGATATACCCGACAAGCAAGAGGCACAGGATTAAAAACCTGGCAATAAGAGGCACGAGTAGTAAATCAGCAACAAGAGGCACGGTAATGACCCGGCAAACAAGCAAGATCCATCAAGTAATAAGTTGTACTGCGCAGACGTTCATCAAGGTCTTAACACAGATGGTGCCCCATCCGTGTTTGGCGATATACAGCGAGTGGTGCCCGACACAAGATTCCTAGACAAACAATAGTGAGGGACTAGGCTTTCTTGCGTGAACAAGATTCATTAACAATTGAGAGACTACTATCCATTTATCAAATCAAGATCAAGACAAGACAAGAAAACTTCATTCAATACCCATTCCATAGTAGTCCTCATCATGCTTTTACAATCAAAGCCACCTAGTCTCAACACTTCCATTAATCGATAAAACAAGATATCAAGGGGATCCTAGGTCATCCTCTAGGTTCATCATGTCATCCCAAACCAAAGCAAGTAAAGCAATCTATGGAACATGAACATTTCATGTAGAAAGTACCAAACGATACAATTCGGAGTCAAAATGATAAACAATCCAATCTAGGTGCAATGTTATTACCTGTAATCTCGTACAACTCTACTCAGTCAACAAAAGGAATAAGGTTCACGATACCCGTATGAACAATCTTCATGCATAGATATAAAGAAGGGTATCCCATTTTCCCATACCGTTCAAGATTGATATAAGCTGAAAACCCAAGAAAAGAGGGATAATGACGAGGAAATGTCTGCCCAACACATCCCTCATATCAAGTCAAATGAGTCTAAAAAGGTAACCAAGATTCCACCAAAGTCCATAGACTAAGGGACAATACCTTTTAAAAAGAGGGAATTCGGTCAAGAAAACCAAAGGGTCAGTTAGCCGACAAGTTCGGTTAGCCGAGGGTGAACCGACAAAGTGACCGACAACACAAAATGCCCAAAAAACAAGCCCTCTGGAATTGGGACCGACAAGTCGCTGAGTGCAGTTCGGTGACTGAGGGTCGACCGACAAGGTGACTGAGGGTCGACCGACAAGGTGACCGAATCCACAATTCCATTAGAACAAAATGCAGTCCTCTGGAATTGGCAACGACAGTCACCGAGGGTCAGCCGAACCACAGTTCGGTTAACCGACAACCCAAGTTTGGTTAACCGAACTACTCTAGAATTCTAAAATGAATTCCGAAACAATTCAAAACAAGGGAGTTTCACTCCCTTTCTTCATTCACACCTGCAAACAAAGAGAATAGGGCCTTGCCCCCTCCACAAGCATCCATACCCCCTCTCATCAAGTCCAATAAACCTATCAATTTATCATTTACTTTACAATTCATTTCATTAAGCAATTAAGCCAATTTATCATGTTTTCAATCCAAATTAATCAATAGTAGGGCATAAGGTCATCTAGACATATTCAAGCATCAATTCAAGAAAGAAACAACATATCAAAGCATAAATATATAAATTAACTTGCCTTAATGGAGAGCTAATCCAAAATCAAGAGAATTAAGAGAAGTCTTTCTTTTTGAGCTCAAACTTGTGTAAAAGCTTCTTAATCCCAAAATCACTCTACAAAAGTGAATGCAATGGGTTGGAGTGAGCTATCCTAATCCATTTCTAACTAAAAGGAAGAAGAAGAGTTAAGTCTAAAAGCTTTGGGAGCCTACCTTTCAATGGGTTGTGGATGAAAATCTTAGAAAAAGAGGTGGTTGTGTTCCTTAGAGCTTAAGGAAGATGAAGTGATGATTGGCCGGTGAAGATGGAGCTCCGGTGGTTGTCAATGGCAAGGAGGCAGTGAAGAGGAAGAAGAGTATGAATAGTAGTGAAATGGAGATAGAGATGAGCGAAGGAAATGAGTCAAACGAATGACTTATATTAGGTTAGGATGAGTGTGAAAATATGGGTTTAGTCCTTGGTTCACTTACATGGATCTTTGGGCCTCTTCCTCACGTCGAATCAAAACGTGATAGAAGACTAAAGTTTATGAAATGATGACGAGACCTATCTGATACACCCCAACTCACAAAAACTCATAATCTCGATTAAGCCCCTGGAAACTTCCCGAAATTACAAACCACCCCCCTACTGTACCCAAATGTACTCCGAATCACGTGAGATTTCACCCATAAGATTCATTCGTCAAACCCGACTCACTAAGACTCTAAACACACTTACTCACTAATCACACAATTAACTATAATTAATATAGGCTAAGGGTCGGGATGTTACATTTAGTCTTAAATAGTTTTATACAACTTGAGGGCCATTGATTTTTATGTCATCATCAATTTAGCATTTTTACATGTGATTAGCATTTCACTTCAATCAATTAGCTTTGTGTGCCTTAGACATTTAAATGCTTTAAGCATATTTTGATTGGGCCTACTTTTAAACTTGATTGAAGGTTTTCACACATACACTATGAGCATTCATCTTTGCATTACATAGAGTATTGTGTGAGTTTGTTTTTCTCTTTCAAATCCGCCTAATTAAGAGGCATTGTAAATTGAGCTATAATTGTATCTCTTCTAGTGTTTGTGTAGACACTAATTTGAGAGAAAAATTTCTTGTTGTAAAGGTTATTGCTTGGCATAAGAAAATGATAGTATAAAGGTTATTGCTTAGCCTAGAAAAGAACATTGTTAGAGGTTATTGCTTAGCCTATTGAAAAGCATAGATAGGAGAAATCCGGTGGGGTGTAGGATCACAAGCCAGTAGTGGATGTAGGCATTGAGGCCGAACCATAATAACTGCTTGTGTGATGGTGCATGCTATGTGGTTATTGTGTTAGTTAGCTTCTGCATTTAGTCTTCTTATCATCACAGGTGACTAGTTGTTTTAAAGAAATTAAAATTGGTCATAATTGGTCAATAAGTAGTAGCTCACCCTATTCACCCCCCCTCTAGGGTAAGGATCCCGGACTTTCAAGGGTTGTTAAATCAAGAGCTAGGTGATAAGTCTATAAAACTGCATTCCAACTACATTATTTCATGTTATTTTAAAGACTTGTGTAGGGTAATTTCATTGATTTGCATCGAGTTTCATAAAATCTTGCATTTAGGCATTTAAGGTTAAATTCATGTCAAAATAGTTAAAAATTAGAAAATTGCATGTTTTATTGAAATCATTCTCTTTGAATTATCCTATTATCACATTGATTCTTTCAAAATTCACATGTAAACACGCATGATTTATTTGCATCACTGTGTAGTTCATGAAATTTCAGTCAACGTGATATACTCATAAGCATGCATGCGTATAGAATTGGGCTGATCCATGCATTGCATTATTCCTTTGATTTTATATTGTTCTTTGGTGCAGAAAATTCAGATTTTGGGGCCTATGAAGAGAAGATCGGAGAGAAAAAAGAAAAAGAAGAAAAACTTCATGACGAAGTCAACTTTGGGACCCACACTACCTTGGGCATAAATAATTTAATTCCAATGTAGGGATGGCCATGGTGGGTCCCACTAATTAATGTTGCAAAATTTTAGAAAATTCCTCTTTTATTTGTTGAAGATATTTGAGTTCTCAAATTCAAAATTGAAGTTAAAGAAGGAAGGAAGACCAAGATACTTGAAGGCTAAGAAAGCAAAACAATCAAGAGGAATAAAAAAAGAAAAGTGAAGCATGCATGAAACCCAACAATTATGGGACGTCCAAACATGGGTTCTCCCATGGGTTGCACGCCCCATGTGGGGCCACCTTTGGTTCAAATCTGAAATAAAAATAAAATTCTAGATTTCAGATTTGGAGTTTTCTTTTAAGAGAAGTGAGGCCCAAGTGAGGAGTTGCAAAGCTAGCAAGGGAAAGTTCCAATTTAGAAAGATTTTGAACCAAGCAAGTTTCAAGGTTGGAGACAATTCTAAATTCCCAATATTCCTGCACAAAACTTCCTAAATCCTAACCTAGCTTAGACCCTACAAAACTCCCTAAACCTAAGCCATTACAAGAACTATAAATAAACCCCACTTGTTGTTGCACGTGAAGGACAAATATAACCCATGCAAGCCAACCTTTGACATGTGGGCTTGTGGCCAGTGGTGGACCCAGGATTTTCATTTAGGTGGGGCTAAACTTTTGCTAAACTTTTTTAGACTTTTTTCACATTAATAAGACAATATATATATATATATATATATAATTTTGCTAAACAGTAAACACATTACCGCATTTGTTAAAACCACCATTTTTGCATGTAAGTGAGTACATACAGCTGCTTTAGATTTACCAGGATATTTTTTACTTTTTTTTTTAGTTTTTGCATAATCCAAGATATGAAACTAATCTCTAGCACTTGCTGGTCCATGTGTGCAAATGGAAAATCCAACCATACAATAGTCACATAATTTGTGTTAACTCTAGTTCTGCAATGTCCTAGGAAAGTCTTCTTTCTATTGGAGAGTACAAGGTTGGTCATATCAATTTCTTAAGTGGAGTAGAATAGTAAACATCTTGTAAGATCCAAAAGATGTGCAGTAGTCCTTATCACCATTTTGGTGTAGCCACATGAGCATCATCATATACTCCCCATGTGATCAACTCCGAATAAATAGTCATTCAAAGTCAATACATAAATGAAAAGAGAACACAGATATTAAATGCCGATGAAGTCTGATAAGGCAGCCATCGCAGGAAAGTCTACAAAACTTGCCTCAATACAGGCTGAGGTCCCAATCACCAGATCTCTATTAGTTATCAATTCACAGGTGATTAAACTAATAATTAATCCTAAATCCAATTAAAAGCAATCAATCCACACAACAAGAAGGACACAGGATTTTATACGTGGAAAACCCTACTCGGGAAAAAACCACGGGCCTTACTGTCTAGGCCAATAGACAACCAAGCACTATTGTAAAACAAAAGTTACAAGAGACACTTACAACCCTTCCCAGTTGGTAACTCAACCTAAGGACTGCCCGAATCTTGTCAACAGCTCGTCAATCACCTTCAACCGTGCTTGAACAAACTCCTCGAAGTCGTCTTCAAGGATTCTCTACTTCAGGAGAGTAGTATGGAATCAAAACCAAAGCTTGATCTTCAGCACAGCAACTAGAAGCTTTGGATGTGTCACGCCCTCGGACCGAGGTCTCATTAAACGAGGCCTTAATCCGGGGTCGTGGCGCGACGGGCCGGAAAATTCCGCCCGCACACGCTAGTTTCCCACAGGTTTTCCACGGTAAGGATCCCCGAAGTCCGATCCAACAGTGATTAATAAGAATCACATTCATACGAATAACTTACGCGGAAGCATTGTAGCAAACATAAAAGTCTCTCACATATGGGTATAAGATGAGAACGCACGAGACTAGCATCAAAAAGAGAAACATTCCATTGGTAGGCCCCAAAGTTGGTTTCAAGTTAATACAAAAGTAAAGTTAGCCAATAATTACAATTTTTCCCCAAAATGAATAAGCCAACAATGGCTACAACAAAATCCCCAAAAAGTATAATATCTAATCCCCAAAATGTGATCGCAGCTCCAAAACAACCCGACGTCTAAATGACATCATCGGGCTGCTACTCGCCCTCCACAAGAACTATAGGTTCCGCCTCGAAGTGCGCCTCAACCGCGAGGAGCTCGACGTCTGGCACCAAGCAAACAGGGTCAGACACGACGGTCTGGCAAGCAAATATAACAATAATAGGATGATAGAAAGGTAAAACATTAAATACATGAGAGCCACGATTAAATCCTGAATAATAGAAATGACGAACTAAAAGATAAACATTTTAATAGTTTACAAATCCAATGCTATGATAAGTGAAATAAACAAGAACCATAAGATAACCATTAAATGTATAAAAACATTGACAGACCGCGAATAGCTAAATTCTCCTATTACCGAAGTAACGGGAGCAGACAAAACCGTAGCCACTACTCGTGGGACCGGAACGAACATAGTCGTTATCAAACAGAACCGTAGCCACTACACGTGGGACCGGATATAACCATTGCCATAGTCGGTACAAACAGAATCTAAACTGCAGCTGGTGAACAAATTAAAGATTTCAAGTCTGATGATCAGTCCGACAAGGTAACCTAAGCTTAGTGGTGCCATTAGAGTAAAAGTTCAAAACCTCGAAGTAATACAAATCCGTTCATAAGATACATTTCCAAAATCGATAAGAAAACTACTCCGAACAAATACATATTGACGAATCCGAGCAAAATAGGTGAGTAGTCTTATCAATATCTAAAGATGTGGTAAACCACATCAAAGCATTCAAAAGATTGATGAAATAATCCAAACAAAAGTCTTTTTACATGGAACGAATGTATGATGATTCAAAAGTCTAATGTGGGTCGTCTCGATATACATTTGACCCCTTTATTGTCATTAATAGAACGTAATTTGGTGCCACAGAAGATCCTTGACAATTACAAGGGATGAAATGTACGTTGAGACTTGAAGGATTCCCCCAAAGGGTTTGTTCCACATTCAAACCAATTTACATAATGGTCTCATGTTTTAAAAGAACTGATTGGGCTTTAATATATATATATATATAGAAAGGTTGGGCTGAGTTGGACATGACTCTGGGCTTGAAATGGACCTGAGAAACACTTCAATAAGTCCCCTTAGAAAAATGATTAAAGCCTCTTTGAATCAGGCCCAAATCGGGCCTTGAACCAAGCCCAAAACAGCCTTAAAATATGGCCCAAACAGTCCCTAAAACAGGCCCATACAGACCTTGAAATGAGCCCAGAAATCAGGTCTTAAAACAGCCCAATATCAGGTCTTGAAACAGCCCAATATCAGGTCTTGAAACAGGCCCAAAACAGTCCTCAATTGGGCCCAAAACAAATTTAGAAATGGACCCAAAATCAGGTCTGAACCAGGCCCCCAGGCTGGGCTGGCTTCGCTCGAGCGACCCAAGGTCCGCTCGAGCGAAGCCCAGACAGAGCCTGGGTCGCTCGAGCAGACTGGGCTCTGTCCAGTCCGGCTGGTCTGGCTCTTTCTCCCCTTTTTCCATCTTTTGAGATCTTTTTTGATCCTTTTTCATTCCCTTTCTTTCATACACATTTCCAAGAACATTAGGACCCTTCCTTGACCTCCCAAACTCATCAAATAACCATTCATTAACAATCCAATTAACCAAACATAATACTTTGAAATCAAAGTTTTCTTCCTTTGAACACAAACACTTAATATAAAGAAAGCTAAGTTGCAAGATGACCAAAGTGAAAACAAACTTTCAATACATTGTAAAACAATAACATGAGAGGAAATCAAGCATAACATTACTCCATTTGTTCAAAACAAATCCATGAGTCATGAAGAAATTATAACATAGAAAGAAAAACATGAAATGGAACTTATAACATGGAATCATCATATTAAGTGGAGTATTCACTTGCCTCAAGTCTAGATGAGAGGAATATTACTCCTCAAACAAAGCTCTAGGGTCTCAAGCTCCCAATCTACAAAAACCCCAAAATTTTCACAAAGAGAACCCTAAAAATCAATATTTGTAAATCTCCAAGGAAAGTTCTTGCATATGGGATGAAAACACTCCAAATGAAGAGGAAAACAAAGATCTCAGGTTTGGAAAGCCATTGCTAACCTTGAAAAGCTCAAACGAAGAAGAGAAGCTTGAATGAGAACCTTTCCCTAGCTCAAAACCTTTGAAAAAGGTGTCTTTGGAAAGCTTCGAAGATGAGGAAGAACTTTAGGAGATCAATCCTCCAAGAAAACTCCAAGAGATTGGTGTTTCAGATGAGAGAGAAAGTGTTGGAAGAGAGGGAAAAGCCCTAGCTCCAAACCGTGCAGAAAAAAAGAAATGAAGGAAGAAGAAGGGAGTTCCACTTCTTATAAGATGGGTTTTGTGGGCCCCGATCTTTACAAGTCTAAAAATGACATTTGCGGGCTCCGAATGAAAATGACGAAGAAGCCAAAAACGATCAGCGAAATTTCTACTTTCCAAAAAGTATTTTTGATGGACTGCGCTCCTGCCTGGTTCTAGTGAGGTCGGCGGACGTGGGAGTCCGTTGGGTCCGACCCTTTCGTAACCGGGGGGCAAAGGCGTGCATCAACATTTCTTTGTGTGGGTGTGCCAGATTTTCTATTTTTACTTGGAATTGCAAGTGGCTATCCGGAGATCAACCTTCGCAAGTAAAAAAGAAAGAAACTTCTTTCTAGTTTTCCATTGCACATATATTTAAGAAAAGAGACATTTTCTTGATTTGCAGTGAAAGGTGATTTTTTTGGCATTTATAGCCCATTTTGGCGTTTATAGCCGATTTACAATCCTTATAAATAATGAAAGACAAGAGTTGCGATTTTTGTCTCTTTTAAAAAAATACAAACTACAATGAAAAGCAAGAAAAGGAGGATCTAACTTCTCAGGAGATTGTGGAGGACCCGTTCAGATTGACGGTCGCAAGCCATATGTGGACTTCGCCAACATCCATGCAGATGAGAACAGAGGATGCTATTGATTCGCTTGGCTTGGCTATAACCTCAGGTTTTTAGAGGACAAAGACCAAAAGGAGGTCCTATGTCCAATAAAAAGCCAAGTAGATGGGCTGAAAAGCCACGTCTAAGCCATTGGAGGTAGAAGGAGAAGGCAAGGACCTTGGGGGGGTACCCCCAAGGGACTTTTGTCATCTTGTAGCGGTGGTCGGTGTAGGATTTCCACAGAGTTTTCTCTCTTTGATGCCTTTTTCTGTCTGAGTTTTCGGATTTTCTGCAGTCTGTTGCTTGTTTTCTCTGCTGTCTCCCTTTCTTCTTGGACAGCTCTCCTAATTATAGGCTTTTAGGTAGCCATTTAGGAGGGTTTATGAGCCTTAATTGTCATAAAGCTACATAAAGGGAGGAGTTACAAGATTGAATTCTTTAGTTTGTAACTCCTTTTTCTTGGCTTCTGATTGGCCGGAGGAGATTGAGGGCTTTTAATCGCCTTTAATCGCCATGATGGGAGGAGTTTCATGGGTTAAATGCCATGAATCTCTTGACTTGTAACTCTCGGATGCTTGCTTCTGATTAGTCCATCCAAAGAAATGGATTAATGACTGTAATAAAGCTAGTCAGTTAATCACATTAAGTGGTCGCCGAGCAGTTGAAGAGTCGCGGGTCGTACCGCGTCTTTTGGGATTCTTCTGGCGATGATCATCGATGGATCTTCATGTAGATCGACATCGGATGACCATGTAACTTCAGGTGTTGGTTGCCAACAACGGGTCGGTGCCATCTGTCCTGTCGATTTCTCGATCGGTCGGGTAGAAAGCACACTTTTTTTGGTTGACTAGTTGGCGATCAATGTTGATTTTGATACTCTTGATGATTAACCCGTGTTTTTGATGGATGTCAGAGGATTTGGTGTCTCAAAAGTATGAATTTTGGAAAATACCAGAGGCCGGATGCTTCAAATCGGGAAAAAACGGCGAAAAACGGGGTTTCCGGGGCCCACCGGGCGATCTCGGGCCCCAGGGTCGCCGACGACCCTGGCGGGGTTTTCCCCCTTTTGTCCCGTTTTGTGTCCGTTTTTGCTGTTTTTCGATTCTTTTTTCTTCTGTATTTTTCCTTGACATTTTTTATCATTTATTGGCCAGATTTCCTTGTAGAAAGCCTGATGAGAATCCTTGCATTTTTTTTTGCAAAGTTTCCAATTTTCTAAGAAAGCCGAAGACTTTGTTGCGCAGAGTTGCCGATTTTCCGTCAGAAGCTGAAACTAGGACAAACGATGTCGGAATGACCTGAAATTTGGGGTGAAGCCTGCTGAGCAATAAATAAGACCAACCATAGGCTTTTGTATGAGTTTTGAAGCCGTTTGGGGTCCTATCACCAGTAGACTTGCTTTTGTCGCGATGAAGATGTCGGGGTTTGATGTGCGGTCAACCGATGTCCGATTGACTTGAAATTTGACAGGGAACCTATTGGAGTCATTTTAAGATGATCCATAGGCTCTGTCTTGGAAACCATGGTCCCGGGGAGCTTCACCGCCAGAGGCCTGATTTGGCTTCCGAGCGTCAAACTATGGTCAAATGTTGTTGAAATGACCTGAAATTTGACGTGTAGCCTTTTATAAGCATTTTGAGGCCGTCCATGTGCTCTATCTGATGAGTGATGGCCTCGGTGGTTCTCGCCGCCGAGAGGCTTGATTTACCTGTTCGAGGGTTGATGTAGGGTCAAACGTTGTCGGTTTGACTCGGAACTTGACGTGGAGCATTTTGGATGTATTTTGAGACCATCCATCGGTTATGATCAAAGATTTGGTGTCTTTGATGCTTTCGCCCCCGGGAGCTCCTTTTCAGCTGCCGGAGAAGCGAAGTTAGGCCAAATGATTTTGAAATGGCTCGAAACTTCTTGTGTACTCCTCTTTTGGCTGTCTTGAAGGATCTTGCAGTTTTTGTTTGATTCTGACAAGATTTGATTTTTTGGAAGTAACATTGCCTATTTATAGCCGGTTGCGACTTCATGTAGCTCTTTGGATCTTGAAGAGGCAAAGTGACATTTTTGTGTCAACAATATTTTTGTCAATTTTTGAAATTTTCAAAATTTGGGTATAGATTTTGTGTGAAAGGTCAGTTTTGCCCTTTTTCCTCGAAAAACGTGATTTCTGATCATTAAATCAAGATGGTCAAAACATGAAAGTTGATAATCTAAATGAAATGCGTCAAAATGCACAAGATTGGGATTTTACGAAAATCAAAGTTAAACTCCACAGATTCACACACAACCCACTGGCGCCCCGGCCCGCGTCAAGCATAAGTCGACGATTCTCGAAACTTCCCTAAAGCTAATCAAACATTCTAATCTAGCTTAAGAAAATAAGCTAATCGTCCACTAACCCCACTTATCAACTAATCACGGTAAAAGTAAAATTAAATATTCCAAACCTGGGTCGGGGTCTGACAGGATGGATGATGGATCTCTCAGAATCTTCTCAGATGAGTTGTATTGATGAGAAGTACTTTGGAATAGAGAGATAAAGACTATAAATAAGCCTAAAAATGAGCCTCAAGAGTTCTAGTGAGATTGGAATAGAATAGGGCTCTTGAGAGAAAATAGGAAGTAGTTTCCGGATGGGAACTTCAAACTCGCCCAGGTTCGCTCGAGCGACCTCTTCTTTGTATAACATGGGTCGAGCGAATGCAAGGTGAAGCTCGAGCGAACAGGCTTCTGTCTTGTGTTCGCTCGAGCGACCTCTGTCAGGAAAGATTTATCACGAGGAGACTCTGAATTCTTCTTTTCCTGTAATTGTGTTCTTTTCTGATTCCTTAATCCAAGCAGTCCATTCTAAATTAAAATACAATTGTGAAAGAACCCAATTTTGTCCATAACCAATGAATTAGCCAACAACTAGAATCCTAACAATCTCCCCCTTTGGCAATTCATGGACAAAACCCCTAATTACAGAAAAATGTACCCATACAAGATGGAAACCAATCTTCAAACAAAATGTCTAGACTTCATAAATCCTGCAAAAAGAAACCTTGTTCACAAGATCAAATGCGACATCATAGAAATATGATAAATTTCTCCCCCTTTTTATTCATAAATTGACAATGGAAATAAAAAAAGGTGAGTGATAATAAGAACAGTCCAAAATATAGATTCTATGATAATAAGTAAGCATAAGAACACAGGAGCAAAAGTCAGCAAAATATCATCTACACAAGCAAGAAGCAGCAAAATATAAAACAAATCAGTTGTTATCACTGATTTCCAAGGCGAGCAAGGATCGCAGCAAGTGCTTCATCAATAGAGTTGAAGCGCATGTCAAATACATCCAGACGACCATCTACTGCAGAAAACCTTGTATCCATATGAAGTTGCATTGCTTGAACTTGCTCTCTAGAAGAGTAATCTGATCTTGATTTCCTTGTTGCTCCCCTTGAACAGCTGCACCTGGTGCAATATCTTCTGCCTGAGCCTCTGCCCCTTGAACAATGGGTGGAACATGAGCGGAGGATTGAGCCAATGTTCTAGCATTGATGGGGTTCCTTATCCTCTGTGACAGCTCATTTGTCTTCTTGGGAACTTCCCTCCACAAAAGATACTCGGTGATAAAAGCCGCAAAAGGCAGAATGGAGTTACGCTTCGCAGAATTCATTCTAAAGAAAAAGTTCAGAATGACTTGAGGGATGTTCACTTGTTTACCAGTTCCAATATAGTAGAGGAGATAACCATTCTTGTGGCTAACATCAGATGTGTGTCCTCTAGGCTACAAATTGTGACAAACAAAATGATTGAGGAATCTATATTCCTCAGTCAAGTTTCCATGGGGAAGAATACCCCCTGGCCACAGAGTGTCTTCACCACACAACAATGTACCAATGCTATCATAGTCGATCTGAGCCTGTGTGTTTTCTGGAATAGGATATCTGGGCTCTCAATAATTGGAATTTCAAGAAATTCAGAGATTTCTTGTGCAGAGAGGGTAATCCATTTTCCTCGAACAAATGTCTTCAAAGAGGTTTCAGACACAGGTTCCAAGTTGCAGTAGAATTCACGAACCCAATATGCATATACTTCCTTGATTTCAAAATTAAATAAGGAATACCAATTCCTAGTAGATAAACTGTGACAAACATCCTTTTCAAGGAGAGCCTCATCAATCTCTCTCTCAGTTTCAACAGTTCATTTCCTGAATTGTTCTTCGAAAAGAATGGATTTGGCCAGAGATGGAAACCGATATCTGTCAAATTGTGGCTGAGAGGAAGAAGATGCAGCATGAGACCTCTTTTTAGAAGTCATGGAGAGGAGTGATAAAAACTCTGAATCAGATCAACAACATAAAAGAGAACACAGATTATGAGTACTTCAAATGGCACATCATCAAGCACACAGTGTGTCAATGATCCTGTAAAAAAAATCTGAAGCCAAAATGGATAACCATTCAATCAATGTTCCATAAACAAAATCCATAGTTGAATCAGTCTCCTTAACAGGCAATGTTCGAAGCCAACCTTGTTCCAAAAAGAATTTGCCAAATGTTAACAGGATAATCTCAATGATGGCTTATGGCAAACAAATCCCATAGAATGAGCATTCCTTTGTTCAAAATAGCAATCCAGAGAGGCTTTCAATCCAATCAACATTCCAAATCCTTAACCACAACCCAAATGAATAGGAAACACAATAGAGAAAAGATGAATGAAGGGCAAGAAAGGGTAGTAAGAGCAACAGTAATTTACAAAAAAATGGGCAAAACCGAAATCCAAAAATCAGTAATCTTCATTCGAAGTTGAAAAATGGAAGGAAGAGATTCAAATGAAAGGATGAGAAAGTAGAATAGTAGTATTTACCTTGGTGAAATAGACGAACCGAGATGGCAGAAAGAGGTTCCCAAAAACTTGAAGAAACGAAAATGGGGTCTAGGGCTTGGAGGAAGAAGAAACAGAAACGAATGAAAAAGGCCCGGTTATAAACGCTGTAGGTTCGCTCGCGAACTTGAGTGACCGCTCGAGCGAATTGCTAGGCATAAAATTTTTAAATGGGGCGTGGCAAAAATTCTCTAACGTCTATTGTTTGGTCAAATAACTCCAAAAAGGCACAGTAAATAGTGATTTTCATAAATTTAAGCGCACAGTGAGGTTGTGAAAAATATGACCAAGAGAAAAGAAATTTTAAAAACAATAAAAAATGTGTGGGACCTACTCCCCCTAAATCTCCTCGAGATGAACGTAAGTGTTTTATAGGGAGCAAACCCATCAACAAAAAGTTAGGCAATTTAACAATTGAGCTTAGTTTGCATGCCCCTCTTTTTTTTTATTTATTTCTCTCTTTTTTTTTTTTTTACTTTTTTTTTAATTTTCGTCCCCCCCCCCTTTTTTATTTCTCTCTCTGTTTTTTTTTTACTTTTTTTTTATATGGGGCAGATTAAACCATCATGGGTGACTTTCACACTATCGAAAATGGTAGCCTTCTCCAAATGAAAATTACCAATCAGGTGGTAGCTATCACACATAATCGTAGGTAGCCCTTATCCTCTGGTTTAATCTGATTACCTTAACATCTCTCAAAGAATAAAGACGAAGAAAGTCATGAGTGAATCGAAAAATACGATCCGTGAAGTGCAAAAAAAAAAAAACAATCTTGGTCAAGTGAGAATTGTGAGTGTGCACTTAAATAAACAAAAATGTATGGAGATTAGGGAATAAGAGAAATCCCTAGTGATTTATGTAGAGATTCAAACCGCGTTCCATCCAATGGTTTTGTAAAAAATGTATGCCAATTGTTTATCAGTAGAAATATGATGCAAAGAGACAATTTCCTCCTCCACAAGATCACGTATGAAATGGTGCCTTATGTCTATGTGTTTAGTTAGGGACTGTTGTACTGGATTTTTTGAAATGTCGATAGCACTCTAATTATCACAAAACACAATCATTGTTTCTTGAGCAAGTCCATAATCTTTCAGCATCTGTTTCATCCATAGAAGTTATGTACAACAACTTCCAGCAGCAATATATTCAGCTTCAGCAGTCGACAAAGATGTCGAGGTTTGCTTCTTACTGTGCCAAGCCACCAAATTATTTCCAACAAAGAAGCAACCACCAGAAGTACTTTTCCCATCATCAACACACCCAGCCCAATCAGCATCCGAATAACCAACAATTGAAGTGTTGGTATCCTTGGACATCCAGATGCCATATTCAATGGTTCCATTTATATATTTCAGAATTCGTTTGGTTGCTTGAACATGAGATAGTTTTGGTTTAGACTGGTATCTTACGCAAACACCAACACTGTAAGTGATATCCGGACGACTTGCAGTAGGTAGAGAAGACTCCCTATCATACTCCTGTTGAGCTTTTCATCGATGTCCATGCCATCTTTATCAAGGCTGATTTTGACAGTTGTGCTCATGGGAGTTCTTGCATGTTTCGATGACTGCATGCCAAACTTTTTTAGTAAATCTCTAGTATATTTCGGCTGAGAGATGAATATACCAGAAAGAGTTTGCTTGATTTGTAGACCTAGAAAGAATGAAAGTTCACCAACCATGCTCATTTCAAACTCACTAGCCATTTTTTGAGCAAATTTATCTGATAGGAGTTCGGAAGTTGAACCGAAAATTTTATCATCGACATAGACTTTTGCAATAACAATGTTTTTCTTGCTTGTTTGATGAACAAGGTCTTGTCAACAGTCCCTCTTTTAAAATCATGCTCAATCAAAAACACTGTTAATCTTTCATACCAGGCTCTTGGTGCTTGTTTGAGACCATAAAGGGCTTTTCTTAACTTGTAAACATGATCAGGAAAATGAGGATCTTGAAATCCTTTTGGTTGTTCAACAAAAACTTCATCATTTAAAAAACCATTTAGAAATGCACTTTTCACATCCATTTGAAACAATTTGATGTTCAAAAAGCAAGCAATAGCAAGTAACAATCTAACTGACTCAAGTCTAGCAACAGGGGCAAATGTTTCATCAAAATCAATGCCTTCAACCTGAGTATACCCCTGAGCGACTACGATTGCTTTGTTCCTAATCACTTGATCCATCTCATCGGTTTTATTATTAAAAATCCATTTTGTACCGATGACGTTTGTGTGAGAGGTTCTAGGAACAAGCTTCCAAACATGATTTCTTTCAAATTCAGCAAGTTCATCATGCATAGCATTAATCCAACAATCATCAACAAGAGCATCTTTAACATTCTTTGGTTTTAAAGAAGAGGCATAACATAAGTGACTTACCTCATCACGTACCTGTTGTCTGGTTTTTAAAGGAGCTGAGATCTCACCTATCACTTTATCTAGTGGATAATCTTTGAGAACTTGTCCTTTTTGGGATCGTGGATGTACAGATGATGAAGTTGCAACTTTTCCAAGGATTGATCAGTAGTTTTTGAGCTTTTTGTAGCACTTTTCTCTTCGAATTGACGAATGATATCCGGCACAATTGATTCTGATGATTTCTTTGGACTCGAAGATGTAGCAGTTGCATTAGTTTCCTTTTTCGTCTCAGTTTCAGATTCAGGTGGAGACGAATTGTCCTCATTGTTATTCATAACCTGTTCAGAGGAGGGAGTAAAAGTCATACCTTCATCATCATCAGAAAAATAATCAGATGTACCTGCATCATCTACAACTACATTAATGGACTCCATGACGATTGATTTTTTAATGTGAAAAACCCGATATGCTTTACTTGTCAAAGAGTAGCCAAGTAGAATTCCATCATCACTTCGAGAGTCAAATTTAGTTAAGTGTTCTCTATCCCGTAAGATATAACACTTGCTGCCAAATGTACGAAAATATTTGATGTTTGGCTTGACTCCAGTCCATATTTCATATGGGGTGGTTTTTGTGCTTCGTCGAAGATAGACACGATTAATCACATAAACAGTTGTGTTTACGGCTTCAGCCCAAAACCGTTGCAGAATATTTTTGCTATGCAACATAACCCGTGCCATTTCTTGAACCACTCTATTTTTTCTTTCAACCGCTCCATTTTGTTGTGGCGTTTTTGGTGCAGAGAATTCATGTTTGATGCCATGTTTTGTGCAAAAGGTAGAGAAATTGGGATTTTAAAATTCAGATCCATGATCTAAGCGAATTTTCAAAACTCCTCCAAATTGTTTTCCTTTTTCTGCAATAAGCAAAGACCATAAGTCATTAAAATCGAACCCAAGTTATTCTAGAAAAATCATCAACGGTTAAAAATATATATTATTTACCGCCAATACTTTCAAACTTAGTAGGGTCCCATGAGATCCATATGTAACAACTCTAGAGGTCTTTTGGTAGTAAGAGAGTCAATCTTTTTATGTGGAGCTCTAATTTGTTTCCCAACCTGGCATGGGCCACAAACACTATTCGGGTCTTTATGAAGTGTAGGTAAACCCCGAACAAGTTCAAGTTTTGATAACTTTTCTAAGTGTTTGTAGTTCACATGCCCTAGCTTTGATGCCACAAGTCAATATCACTTATCATTGTAGAGTTGCAAGATATATCATTTTCTGTAGCAACCACATAACAATTATCAGAATTTCTTTTACATTGTAACACAGATTTTTCCTTTTTGTCAAACAATGATGCACTCATTAGCAGAAAAGTGAACTTCATATTTGTTGTCACATAATTGGCTTATACTTAGAAGATTTGTCTTAAGCCCATCAACCAAAATTTTCAAATGAGACATACCTGGAATTGAGACAGTTCCTTTACCAATGACCTTTGCCTTGCCTCCATCTCCGAAACGAACAGTTCCACCATCATAGTTGTCAACGGAGGTAAATAATGCTTTGTTCCCTGTCATATGCCTAGAGCAGCCACTATCCAAGTACCACACATCCAATTCAATTGCACTGAGTGCAGTTAGGACCACATTACAACGTAGGTCAGATTTACGAATTCAGATGGTTCTGGTCCTGACCTGTTGAGGAGAGACGTATTGCTTCCTCCGCTAATTTCGTTGAAAGTTTCTAAATTTGTTGCAATGTGGTCTTATGTGTACTTTAATCCCACAAAAGTGACATATGGGAACAAATTGTGATTTAGACACATATCTATTATAATGATTTGGCGAATGTGCAGTATTTGAATAATTCGAAGGCATAACAGTCATAGTAGGTCCTTGAACAAAAATTGACTTAACTTTGTCCTTTGATGAAGAAGCTCCATGAACAAAACCAAGTCCTGATTTTGAAGAAGTAGACTGTTGGTATCCAAGAATCTCGTTGAGCTTTAATGATCCTGTATTCATCCGACTTATTGAAGCTTTTGCTGATTCCAACTCAGAAAGAGCCATCTTCAATTTTCCAGCTAGATTCTCTTTTTCAGAATTGTAAGAGTTCAGCTCTTTTCCCAAGAGTACTAATTCAGAATCAGCCTTTTGAATTTTTTATTGCATACGATCATTCTCTTGACCTGCAAGAATCAGCTTGTCAGACAAGATGGTGCGTTGATCTTCTAACTGCTTTACCTTAGACTGAAATTCGATCAATGTCGCTTGCAATGATGTATTCTTTTCTTCAATTGCCTTCAATTTTAAGGCTCTTTTCTCGCTAAGTTTTGACATTCTGATGGATTCTAGAAAAAGCTTTTGATAATCTTCATCATCTTCTTATTCTCCATCAGAAATTTCTTTTATATCTAAATCATCCTCTGACTTAGATTCCTGCACAGAAGAGTTAGAAAAGGCCACGAAAGCAACATATTTTCCAGACTCACTTAAGGGTGAATCAGGTTCAGATTCTTCTTCATCAGATTCTTCATTCCAAGCAACATTTAAAGCCTTACTTTTATTCTTTTCTCTTCGATTTGCACACTTTGCAGCAGTGTGACCATATCCTTGACATTCAAAGCATTTGATTGGCTTTGGTGTACCCTTAGATTTATTTTGTTCCGATCTAGGTACAAATTTTCCTTTTGAAAGTGTCTTTGGATTCGAAGAGTCCTTTTTGATAAAAGACTTTTTGTTTTTCCACAGCTTCTTAAATTTTCTAGCATAGTAAGCCTCAAGTTGTGCATCATCTAATTCACTACCAGAATAATAATTTTCCAGATCATCAACTGAATTTGAAGACACAAGTGCAATGTCCTTCCCCTTTTTCAGTTGACAATGATTTACCTCGAAGGTTTGCAAATTTCCTACAAGTTCTTCAACACTTATAGAATTAAGATCCTGATGCTCCTCAATGGTAACTACTTTTGGACGAAATCGTTCTGGGAGGGACCTCAAAATTTTCTTGACAGTTTTAGATTGAGGAATAGGTTCTCCCAGGTTAAAGCATGAATTCACAATCTTGGTGAGTTTTGTGTTGAATTCATCAAAAGTTTCAGCATCTTTCATGCGAATCGTCTCAAAAGTGGTTGTCAAATTTTGGAGTTTGGTTTGCTTGACAGTGTCTGTTCCCTCATGAACAGTTTGCAATAGATCCCAGGCAGCCTTAGCAGTAGAGCACGCAGAAATTCTATGAAATTCAGTTGTAATAATTCCATTGTAAATTGCATTAACAGCTTTATTGTTGCAATTGGACCTAGTCTTTTCATCAGCAGACCATTGGGCTTTGGGTTTAGGTCTAGTCTGTCCTTCAACAACAATAGTGGGATCAGTGTATCCCTCCACAACTATATCCCATACTTGATCATCTATTGCTCGAAGAAAAGCAATCATTCTTACTTTCCAGTAAGGATAATTGGTTCCATCTAAGAGAGGGGGCTTGTTTGTAGGCGCTCCTTCTCTATTGATATCCATTAGAGATTAGTGAAAATAGATCACACAACATATTAGTGCAACCTGCTCTGATACGAATTGAAAAACCTGCCTTAATACAGGCTGAGGTCCCAATCACCAGATCTCTATTAGTTATCAATTCACAGGTGATTAAAATTAATAATTAATCCTAAATCCAATTAAAAGCAATCAATCCACACAACAAGAAGGACACATGATTTTATACGTGGAAAACCCTACTCGGGAAAAAACGACGGGCCTTACTGTCTAGGCCAATAGACAACCAAGCACTATTGTAAAACAAAAGTTACAAGAGACACTTACAACCCTTCCCAGTTGGTAACTCAACCTAAGGACTGCTCGAATCTTATCGACAGCTCGTCGATCACCTTCAACCGTGCTTGAATAAACTCCTTGAAGTCGTCTTCAAGGATTCTCTACTTTAGGAGAGTAGTACGGAATCAGAACCAAAGCTTGATCTTCAGCACAGTAACTAGAAGCTTTGGATGGATGATGGATCTCTCAGAATCTTCTCAAATGAGTTGTATTGATGAGAAGTACTTTGGAATAGAGAGATAAAGGCTATAAATAAGCCTAAAAACAAGCCTCAAGAGTTCTAGTGAGATTGGAATAGAATAGGGCTCTTGAGAGAAAATAGGAAGTAGTTTCCGGATGGGAATTTCAAACTCGCCCAGGTTCGCTCGAGCGAACATGAGGTTCGCTCAAGCGACCTCTTCTTTGTATAACATGGGTCGAGCAAATGCAAGGTAAAGCTCGAGCGAACAGGCTTCTGTCTTGTGTTCGCTCGAGCGAACATGAGGTTCGCTCAAGCGACCTCTGTCAGGAAAGATTTCTCACGAGGAGACTCTGAATTCTTCTTTTCCTGTAATTGTGTTCTTCCCTAATTCCTTAATCCAAGCAGTCCATTCTAAATTAAAATACAATTGTGAAAGAACCCAGTTTTGTCCATAACCAATGAATTAGCCAACAACTAGAATCCTAACAAAGTCATTGTCCTTGGAAGCTATCTTGGACTGGAGAGTGGAGATTGACAGCAATAAGAGAATGCTGAGGGAGAGAGGAATAACGACACCCATGTTGGTGTTTTGAATGCACTGCAAGGAGAGAGAGGGACTAGGATGATTTATAAATAAGGAGAAGAGAAAGGCGCTAATGCATTGCAGAATGCAGTGTGCATGGTGGTGTGGACTATTTAGACATGTGGGGCGACCTTTACACATATATGGGGCATGGTTCCAAGGCTCTAGGGATCGCAAGATTGATCTGGGCTACCGCCCCAGGTCATCATAAGGTGGATCCTCCCCTGCCTGTGGCAGCCACCTTCCCATCCCTCCATCACTTTCTTCATCTTTCTCTCCTACCATCACCACTAACCCCCAAGGCAACCACCAACTTGGGCCCGCTCTGCCTCCGTCACCACTCTTGCATCACCTTCTAGCTTCCAAGTTCCTTTTACTTCAAGTGCACACATCCTCATTTTTTCTAAGTTGTAGAAGACAATCATGGTAGGTTAGTTTTCTTTGTTTTCTAGGCGTAGGGGTGATTCCTTTGTAACTTTATTGGTTTTATAGAAAATCATAAGTTAGAAGAGTGATGCATTTTTTTATTAACGTAGAGGGGATGTTTTTAAAGTTAATTGCCATGTATTGTAACCTTTTTTTATGCTTTATTTTTTTCCGGATACATTGCATGCTTGGATGTTTAAGAATTCATCTTTGAGATTAATATTAAAAGGACATCGCTTTCGTTCTTCTACGGTGTGGATTGATGACCCATATACGGAAAGAGAATGTGATTATGTGTACCTCCAATCATTAGGAGAAGAAGGATCCCCAAAGCCTAGGAAACTCTGAATTTTTAATATTTCCCAACACTTTTACTTTCTATGAATTTTTATTTTATTATTTATGCAATTGGTTATTTTGATGTTTTTCATGTTCTTGCAGCTTACTACTTAGGACTTTTAGATTAGGTTTTTAAGATTAGGTATTTTTATTGGTTGTAAAGGACTGTAATTGATTAATTTTTAAGTTTAGTAGTGATTAATTTGTATAGATTCTTTTAGGCTAGCATTAGATTCTCCTTAGGACAAGTGTGAGTTGATTGTCAGTTTTTCGCTCCCCATGGATCGACCTCAGACTCACCAAAATTATTACTGCATCGTGGCACTACGCTTGGGTTTTTTTAATCACTAGGACAATTTAATCTGGTTGAATTTTTGTGTAACCATTATCCATAAAAGACCTCTCCATCTAACCCACCCCTAATAATATGATTGCATCCAAGTGAGCCCCACAAGCCAGATTGCAAATACAATATCCGATTTGCGTCGAGGTAAAGATTTTCCTTCTATTAAATGGTCCTCATTCAAAATGAAAACTTTTAGAACACTTATATAAAATATTATAAACAAATATATACTATTTTATAGAGATTAATTTGACAGTGAACCTATATAACATTGAGGTGAAGTTTCTAATAAAAAATAGGGCAGTTCTTTTCGCATACTAATAATTCCAAGGCCCCCAGATGTTATCTACACATTAGAGATAGAAAAAAGAAAAAAAACACAAAGAATCACAAAAGAGTTCTACGGTAGTGGGCCCACTTATAAAATATTTTAATCATTGGAAAACATTTCCTCATGTAGTGTACAATCATACTCACGTTTTTACTAAAATGGCCCAACTACTAGCGAGACAGAATGCCCTTATTGCTTCTAAAATTCTCAAAGAGTAGAGAATGTTAAAGGACGCGCAGCAAGAGGGCATAAGATAAATGACCCAAAATCTATCCCTAGATTTCTCTTCTTTGACAAAGAAGAAAGAAAGTTGAGGTGACCCTGTCCCTCTGTCTTTGTAATTTATAAATTTTTCGAAAGTTGTCCCTAAGTGAAATTTCTAAATCCTCATCTTAATTAGAGGATTTGTACATGCTAAGGAGGTTTAAATCCTGAGAATTTTTATGAATTCCCAACAACACAAATTCTAGTATGAAATTCTTTAAAGGAAATAGGCCCTTGAATCTGGTTAGTGGTGTTTTTCTACTTAGGACCGGATATGGTGGAAGTTTATGAGAAAGTTTCAGACCATATCCCCTTAGCATTCCAAGTGCTCTATTTGATCCATAGAATTCTTAAAATTTAAATATTAACCCAAAAGTCATGGGTTTGAGGAAATCTGGCATAGTCACGTCACCATTATAAAATTCTAAAAATATTGGAAAAATACATACTTTTGAACCCATGCTTCACTTCAAACTAATGGACTATAAATGAGATAGTAAAAGAAATGACCAACCCTCATTCACATAAATGAGCATGAATACAATCAAGCAATATCTAGTGTAGCTTAGGCAGTTTTTTTTTGTTACCCAGTTTAGGCAGTTAATGCACCTTTTCTATTTTAATTTTTAAATCCAAGAGGCGTTAGAACAAATAGATATGTAACAGGCAAATGCCAACCATCAAATATAGACTCATTTAAGAGGTATTACAGCAATGGATTTAATATAAATCTATTATTTGTTGTCCTAAAAAATAAAGGAACTACAAACCTTTTAAAATAAAGCCCTACAAAATAACTCAAAAGGGGCATTTTAGTATATATTTAAATATTTATATATATTATATTAAATGAAGAAAAAGGAAGGGCTAGTCCTCGTACTATCCAGGCTTGACTTCTTCACATTATGGCTTAATGTTCTTCTTTAATTCTTAGCATTTTCAATATTTTTGAATTTTTGAATATCATCCTAGCATGTAGCTTGTTAACTCTGAGGCAACTTTACATTACAACAATGAAGAATCAATCAAACAACATCTGAATGTCCACAATTCGAAGTCTATTTTAACCTTGTGGGATAGAATATTTATCCCTAAAAATGGCCTTCTAAATGCATGCTTCTTGTACTTTGTAAGGTAGAAAAGTCAAAAAAAGGCTGCAGTTTTTTTTTAAAAAAAGAAGACAAAAGGCGTTAGGATAAAAAAAGTGACAACAGGCGCTGTCAGGCGAAGTCCTCCAGAGAGGTACCTGCAGTTTTTTAAAAAAAAAAAGAAGACAAAAGGCATTGGGTTAAAAAAAGTGACAACAGGCGCTGTCAGGCGTAGTCCGTCCAGAGAGGTACCTCGCTATAGCGAGGGTACACCTCGCTATAGTGAGGGTGACGCTAGAAGCAGAGTTGGTTCCGGACTCTAGAAATTGGAAAAATGACTCTATTCTTAGTGGAATATTATTAGGTGTCTCTTGGACGAATTAGGGGCTATATATTGGGTGTTTCTCACAACCCAAGAAGACACAGATCATCTCTCAAGTTCTGAATTAGTGATCTAATTAAGAGAAATATTCTCTAGAGATTTCTGAAGAGTTGTGCTGCCAAGTACTCTAGAGAGTCAGGTTCTTCTGCATCCCTTGTAGAAGATCATCTTCTTACGTAGAAGATTTGAGGAGTCAAGCGCTGGATTGAATCTGTTGCAATCAACGGTGTGATGTCATTAGAGCGTGATGCGACACAAGGTAACTTCAGTCTTTAGATAAAAGATATCTAGGGAAGAAATCTGAGTTTCTTGTAATTGCGAGATTCATAGTGTTTGATTAGATCCAGTTCGGATCGGTGGTTTTTCTCCCGGTTAGGGTTTTCCACCTTAAATTTAGTATCCTTGTGGTGTGTGCTTGTGATTTTATTTCCGCTGCATAGATTATTATTTTTTGCATACTAGTGGGTTGATTTATTGAGTGGACCAATCTAGAGATCTTGAACCCTAAATCTTCAATTGGTATAAGAGCGGGTTACACTAATTTGTTGTGTTTGATCTGAGGAGATTTCTAGAATGGTTTTCAATCGAGAAGGGACATCAACTTCTAAGCCCCTTTTGCTAGATGGTTCTAATTATGCATATTGGTAGCAAAGGATGATTAGGTTCCTTAAGTCTATTGATGATGATATTTGGGATATTGTTGAGGAGGGCTACTCCAGACAACAATTGTGGTTAGTGGACAAACTGTTCCTAAACCTAAAGCTGAATGGACAAAGGATGAGAAGCATGCCTCCAATTGTAATAACAAGGCAGTGAATAGTATATACAATGGAGTGTTTGCTGAAGAGTTCCGTAGGATTTCCACTTGCAAAACTGTAAAAGAAGCATGGGAAGTCTTACAGACAGTGTATGAGGGTACAGACACGGTGAAGCAATCTAAATTGCAAAGGCTGACTAAAGAATTTGAAAACATCGTGATGGAAGAAGATGATACATTTGATCTATTTTATGCAAAGTTGAATGATATTGGCAATTCTGTTTTCAATCTGGGTGAGGAAATTCAATAAAACAAGATTGTCAAGAAAATTCTGAGGCCTCTACCTTCGAGGTTCGATTCTAAAGTTGATGCTATTAAAGAAAACAAGAATCTTGATACCCTCAAGGTCAACTCGCTGATTGGAAATCTTCAAACCTTTGAAGCAAACCATTTGGATAAAGGAAAATCAAAAGAGACAGGTATTGCTTTGAAAGCCAAGTTAAAATCAAGAAAGAAACCTGGAAAGAAAACTGAGTCTGATTCTGATTCTGAATCTGAGGCTGAAGATGTTATGGCTGAAATGTTTAATTGCTTCAAGAAGTACATGAAGTCAAAACAAGTCAAGTGGAAGAGTTCTAAATTTGAGAACAAGGATTCTGCAAAAGGAACTAAGTGTTTTGAGTGCCACGACTATGGTCGCTATGCTAATGAGTGTGCCAACAAGAAAAAAGAGGGTATTGAAAAAGGCTCTCAACACAACTTGGGAGGAAGAGTCATCAGAAGAAGAACAAGATCCTTCAATTGAAACTTCTGAAACTGTGAATGACAAGTTTGTGGCTTTCATGGCTAGGTTTCTGTCTGACAATGATACTAATGAAGATAATGATGATGAGATGTCAGATCAAGAGAAAGATTATGAAGAGTTGTATCATACTATATATGCTGATTATGTCAAGATAACAAAGTATGGCAACAAGATTATTATCAAGCTTCAGGCTGCTCAAGAAGAAAATTTTGAATTGAAAATTGAATTAGAGTAAGCACTTGAAAAGGTTCATCTCTTGGAAAGTCAGAAGATTTGCATGGCTGAAACTTTGACTACTTAGGGTCAAAAATTTAAGAAGGCTGAACAAGAAATAGTAAGTCTGAAGAAAGAGATAGTGAAAACTGAAAAAGAAGATTTACAAGGAAGATTGAAGATCACTCTGTATGAGCTAGAAGTGAAACAAGCTTCACTAAACAAGATGAATACTGGTTCAAAGACTCTTACAATTATCTTGTGTAGTTAGAAGTCTAAGTTTGACAAAAGCGGTATCGGTTATGATCATGGTGCATCCACTTCAAATGCTAAAGGTAAAACAATTTTTATTTCCAGTGTTGCACATGCTACTCCACATATTGTAAATTCAAATAATGTGTCGAGTAGTTTCAAGAAAAGAATGTGTCACGCGCTGCACGTACATCCACTTGTCACCATTGTGGAAAGAAAGGAAGCTTTCGTCCCCATTGTAAGAAGCTGCAAAGTCTACCTAAGACCAAGCAATGGCGAAAGAATTTTTCTCCACCCAAGATGACTCCAATTTGGGTAAGAAAGTCTGATTTACCTAAGAAGTTTGCTCACACTATGCTGAAAGCTCAAAATACACAAGTGTGGGTGACTAATTATAAAGAGCCTCAAGTCAAGGAGGTCAAGCTCCCACCCCCAGTGCTGATACGAAGATCATAATGAGGGGGAGTCAAAATTGAGGGGGAGCTAGTACTGCTGGATCCAGATTGACGAAAGCTGCATGATTATTTTTGTTTATCAATTATGGACAAATTCAGGGGAAGAAGAATGAAGCCCAGAGGAGTTCTACAAGCTAAGGCAATTCAAGATCTACAGTGCTGATTTTTTTTTGTTTTAAAATTCAATGTATTTTGGGTTTTTCTTTTGGGTAGATCATATTGTATTAGGGAGATTTGTCCAACAATTGCCAAAAGGGGGAGATTGTAAGGTAGAAAAATAAAAAAAAAGGGCTACAGTTTTTTTTTAAAAAAAAAAGAAGACAAAAGGGGTTGGGTTAAAAGAAGTGACAACAGGCGCTGTCAGGCGAAGTCCGTCCAAAGAGGTACCTCGCTATAACGAGGGTACACCTCGCTATAGCGAGGGCTGACGCTGGAAACAGAGTTGGTTCCGAACTCTAAGAAGAAATTGGGAAAAAAGACTTTATTCTTAGTGGAATGTTATTAGGAGTCTCTTGCACGAATTAGGGGCTATATATTGGGTGTTTCTCACAAACCAAGAAGACACAGATCATCTCTCAAGTTCTGAATTAGTGATCTAATTGAGAGATATATTCTGTAGAGATTTTTGAAGAGTTGTGCTGCCAAGTACTCTAGAGAGTCAGGTTGTTCTGCATCCCTTGTAGAAGATCATTTTCTTGCGTAGAAGATTTGAGGAGTCAAGCGCTGGATTGAGTCTGTTGCAATCAACGGTGTGATGTCGTTAGAGTGTGATGCGACACAAGGTAACTTCAGTCTTTAGATAGGGGATATCTAGGGAAGAAATCTGAGTTTCTTGTAATTGCGAGATTCATAGTGTTTGATTAGATCCAGTTCGGATCGGTGGTTTTTCACCCGGTTAGGTTTTCCACCTTAAATTTGGTGTCCTTGTGTGGTGTGCTTGTGATTTTATTTCCGCTGTGCAGATTATTATTTTTTGCACACTAGTGGGTTGATTTATTGAGTGGACCAATCTAGAGATCTCGAACCCTAAATCTTCATACTTAATTCGAAAAGAAAAAGTCTTTTTGTATATACAACTCTTTGAAGTCATGCAGTGACTTTGGTTCTGTGAATCAAATGATGAGTCTAATGAAAAAGGTATACAGTCTTGTGAAATATTCAAAATAAACTTGTACTTATCTAAATAAGTTAACCGTTCTCTTTGATTTATGTAGGTATCTTCTTAAAAGAATAATTTAAATAAAGAAAAAAATAAATAAAATGGGATGTAGCTAATTTTTGTTTCTTTGACAGACTACCCTTAGCAGGATAATGGCATGTTATTAGAGGTTCTTATGTGAGATCTTATATCTATTTGGATTTGTATATTATACGTATATCACGTTGCAGTATTATGGGATTAATTCTGTTTTGTTTTTTTCTTTTTTTGGAATAGGATGAAATTTGATATTGCAGGGAGAAACTTGCAGCACACTTATAGCTCAGCCGTACACCGGATGACAAACAAGGTTCTAAAAGGCCTATTGGAAGGATATATGTAAGGGTATATATTAACAAAAATCTTTTGTTTAATGTGTACGCTCTGTGCTGGAATTATGGCTTGGTGTTCAAATTAATATGCACTAGTAATCTTATATGTTGATTTTTTTCTATATTTTAAAGGATAATTAATCTTATTTAATGTTGACTGCATATGCATAATAGCTAGTCCGATACTCCGATGACTTTTTTTTTTTCTAATGACGATCTCATATTCATGACAAGTGGTGTACACAAGTCGACCTTGATGATCTCATATTCTCAAAATTTTATGCTAAACAATTTGAAAGTCACATTGCCTTGCGTGAATAGTAAGAAACAGTCACAAAGTTTACGAGAGAGCCTCATTGTTCTTTTCAGAGAGCCTCATTGTTCTTTTCATACACTTCAATATACAATTTACAATCAAAATAGAAATATAACGAAGTTCCCTCCAACCCACTCTTACTGCAGCACTCAATGAAAACTATAATATAAAATGGATCTCTGAAGTGAGTTGTGGCGTATGTGATGTTCCACCACTCATATCATCATGCAATGGTCTACAAGAAAAATTGAGGTAGCTATCCAAACTAAACTAGGGAGCAGTGTCCATCGCATTGATTGGGCATCAATAGCTCTTCATCAAAATCACACAAACTTGATAAAAAAGCAAACTTGTAGATATCTTGCAATGCTTTCGAAAAAGCATGATGTCTCACTTGAGATGATCAACATTCTTTCAGTAAAATTTATGAAGAGCATTTCCTGAAATCAACAATTTAAAACGGGACCAGTTAGATTGGAAAAAGCTTGTTAGGATTTTATTCTCATGTTGGCTAATTCATGGGTTGGACAAAACACTGGGTCCATTGAGTTGCATTTTCTATTTTTTTAGAATGGACTTTGGTTGTGTTGTCGGAAGAGTTGAAGTGAAGAAAGAGAAAAAAAATAGAAGAATTCTGGAAGACAAACAAGGACCCGATCGATCAGATGTGTAGAGCTCCCAGTTAACGGTGCTGACGGGATAAACCCGAGAGACTGGCGAGGACCGATCGATCGGACCTCATGACCAATCGATTGGATGATGGGAATTTTCCAGAATTGGGCTGCAGATTTGTTTCTTTTTTAGATTGGTGTTACCCACTTTGAGTCATATTTGTGTTCTAATAATGAGGCACGGATTTGAGGCTATATAAAGGGTGTTGCTCTCAATCCTAAGGGTGCATATTGAAACATCAGGTAATTCTCTCATTATTCTGAGGTGAGAAAGCCCAATGAGAGACTATTTGATCCTCTAGAGCCATTGAGAGGTTGTGCTGAAGATCTGCTTTAAAAGGTTTGCTGCTTCTACTCTCCTGTAGAAGATTATCCATCTTAGTTTACAAGGTGCTGCTGGATCAAATGCGAGGAATAGTATACGGCGGGGAAGTCGTTGCAACAATAGAAGTTGTGCAAGAACAACTATAGTCCTTAGGTCGACGTGCTGACTAAGAAAGAGTTTCCACGCAAAAGATTGTGTCTGCCTTTTTGTGGTGATTGTTTAGTAAACTTATTTGCGGGTTCCATTTTATTTGGTCTTTGCTTCCACTGTGCATTGGTTTGTGGAACTAGCATCCATTATGGTAAACACACTTTCAATTGGTATCAGCGTCGGTTACACTATTTTATTGTGTTGATCCAAATATTGCTGGAATGGATATTTACCGCAAAGGCACTTCAACCAATAAGCCTCCTTTGTTGGATGATACTAACTATGCTTATTTGAAAGCCAGAATGGTTGCTTTTATAAAACCATATATCTTAAAGTTTGAAAATCTGCTATGAATGGCTATTCCTTGCCCACTATTACTACTAATGGGGTAACTGGTCTCAATTCTAAGGAACAATGGACTAAGGAAGAATAAATGGCTACTACATGCAACTCCTACGTCAAAAAGGCCAAAAAATGACTGCTAAGGGCGGTCGGACGGGCAGTCGACAAAATCATAGTCGTTTTTCTAAAACGACTGCCATTGGCGGTCGAAAACTTGTCAGATTAGCGACTGTCTAGGTTATTCATTTTTTTTAAAGACGGACATCGACAGTCGAAAATATTTTAAGTCATTTTTTAAAAATTATATAAAAAAATGACTTATCATTCAATTAACGATTGTTTGGAGTAGTCATTTTATTAGAGGGTTTTTAAAAAAAATATTTCATAATTAATTTTTAACATTTATATTTTTTAATAAAAATCCTATAATTCTCAAAACTGTAAGTTAGCATCAACCATACAAACATCCATTATCCATTAAATAAATAACTCAAATATCTCAAATAAGCTAATAAATCATCCATCCACTTAAAACTTAAACCATCAAAGTATCTACAGTAAATGATAGAAAATTAATAAAAACCACGTTCACGTTCGGTATTACTAATACCACTATCACACACATTAGAGTAAATACTACAAATAAAGTCATCTAACAGTAAATCATGTGGGCTTTGAAACTAGCCAAACACGGTTCTATATGTGGGCCATGAAATGATGTCACCCACGGTGAGATCCCTGGAAGTCTTTTCTCCACCCAAGAACTCTACGTCAAACTTCAAGATCTCAGCTACAATGAACCTATAGCATCCTTCCTCCTCAGTTGACAAACCGAGAACGCGTCTAAAGGCAATGGTAATCTCTTTTCGCATGTAATGCAATAGCCTGCACGTACCTTGGCATATATTAGTGTTCGGTTGATTTGTACATGCCACTTGACATGAGGAATTATCCTGAGCTTACAAACAAGATATATTACAAATGCATTGTGTTTGTATTTCATCAATCAAGAAAATTAATTAATTTATCGAATCAATCATGTCAGAAAAATAAACATTGTACCTGAGATGAACTACCATGATAAGTTGAAGGTCGTACTTGTGTCCCACCTTCGGTAAGAGTTTGTTTCAACTCATCCATTTCCCTTCGTATGCCCATCTGATCCTCCTTCAACCTTTTCACCTTAGTTTGAAGATGTGTATTGCATTCATGCTCCTCCTCCAAGGCTCTTTTATAAGGAGCTGAATGTTTTATGGTTGTTTTTGAAACAGTGCCTAAGCCACGTACGAGTCCTCGGCTATCATGACCAAAGACCTATGAAAAAAAAAAACGAGTATATCATAAAACCCACAAAATTAAAGATTACTAACATTAAAAGATATTATGATCAACAAGCAATAAAAAGATGCCTTTGTAATTGCATCAAGGTCTAAATCCCCTTGCGCCACTAAGCTGTCAGATTCATATGCAGTGATAACATCATCCTGCAATAACAAAAAAGGATAAATAAGAAGCATAAACACATTTTGGCAAACATTAATGTATACTTCATAAAAATGTTCCTAAGAAAAATCTCTAATGTAAAAGATTTCTCGAAATTTCGGCATACCCTGTACATGTGACATTTATTTATTTTTATACAACCTGCTAAGTACCTGTACATGACAAAAAAACACTTCATATAAACAAACCAGTGCCCCAACACACTACAAAGTCATTCACCACTACGTCATCACTCATACACCATTCAACTATAGCACATCAATGCCCCCAACAAACTAGAAAGATGCACCCAAAAAGAAGATATGTGCACAAATCTTACCAACTCTGCAGCCACTCTGGCCTATCCCTTCCTGCCCGTTGTGTGCGGGCTCTTCAACTTTGACCTAGCAATCTTCAAAATCCCTTATTTCAGAACTACACACGGATAGCCCACACAATAACTTCAACCCATCTTCTCCAAAATGATACCTTCTTTTATATATGAAAGAAATTGCAAAATCAGTTCATTCAAGTAAAATGTCAAACACATTCAAGAAAGCTGAAGAGCCTAGAAAAGAGGGTGGGGGGGGGGGGGGGGTACACCTATACCCTAGAAAAGAAATTGAGGCACAAATCGAAATATATGTAATATTCCTACATGGTTGTGACAAGTTTGATAAATATGAGGACATTTTCCTTTCTCTTGAAGATATAAGAAATAGAATATAACACAGAACTAGAATATGTTATGGCCTATAGGCCAATGAAGACCAATCAGTTCTTTTGATTCCTAGGCTGGTTGACAAATTTGTTGGTTAATTAACTTAAATCTTAAAAATGCAACACTACTGGCCCTTTGTCGCAATGGCTAAAAAGGTTAGAGGTCGCATGTGCTTGTGAAAAATAGGGGTTTTGTCTGTATGAGATGAATGGAGAATTTCAGTTGATTTATTTGAGCACTAATGCGAATATGTGAAGAAACCAAATCATTTTTAGGAAATCTGTTTTACAGAAAGATGAGGAGATGTAAATACCTTCGTAGTAGCAGGTGTTGAGGAAAGGGAGGGAGATCGAGTGGGAGAGAGGGAGAGGTGCCACTGCAGATCGAAGTCGATGTGCCGCTGCAGATCAAATATGGGCGTAGGGGGGAGAGAGGGAGAAATGGGGAAAATCGATAGGGTAGGGGGGAGGGAGGAAGGGAAAAAGGGTGAAAGGGAGCGCGGGTGTCGAGAATGCCCAAATATGCCCGGGATTTCTTTTTTACATTAACAACTGCCAAGGGAAAACAATGGATTATCCATTAAAAAATAATGACGGCCCACATCAGTCGTTAAAACCAAAGCGTAGCAGTCATTCTACAGACTTTTTGACGTAGTTTGAAAATCTGCTGTGAACGACTATTCTTTACCCATTATTACTACTAATGGGGCACCTGGTCTCTGTTAGTTTATGTGGTCTCAATCCAGTAGATGATGTAATAAATTGATTTATTTCTTTATTTAATCTAATCATGCTTTCCTTTCATTAAATGAATGGTGTTTTATTACCTACTAGCACATAACCAATACAAATGACATAATGGTTCATGGTTCATGAGATAAATCGGAGTCCATAAGTATACTAGATGTAATACATGTGTATGGATGAGATCCATATACGGGAGATATGTATAGCAAAACTTATACTTAAAATATCTTCACAACCAATTATGAGATTGGCATCTCATCTGATAAGGTTGCAACACTTTGATCACTATGAGATAGTATGATTTATCTCAATCATCATAATGTAAGATTTTGGATCATAGTGTTGGTACATTAAATGTATTGAAGGACCATGAGAAGCACCTTATGAACACTGTCTTTACTTTAAGGTCTGCTCTCATAATTCCCTAGCAACAGGCTCTCAATTCTGAGACATTAATGAACTCAAGTTTTTATCTATTCATTTGCTTTGAGTCACCAATGAGTGAGGCCACCTGTAGGTCAACACCTCGGTGATTTGGGTACGTGGTAGTAGGACTATGGGAACATTCAATGGTCAAGATGGAATCTATCCTTAATATCTCATTGTGCAAATTAGTGGATTTATCATTGGTAAGTGCGCACCCATTCTGATTAAGAGTTAATTGGAAAGGTACCTATGATCATTATAATTAATTAGGGGTTCAAGGATAATAAGATATGGATCTAGTTTGGAATACAGGTCCAATTGATCCGTGGATATTGATGGAGGGGCCTACTTATGGTCATAGGGAAGTTTAGGGTCTTCTATGTAATATTCCTAAGACTGGAGTTCAATTGCATTTATATAGTGGAGTTATTTGCAATTAACTGTGGGCTCGGATTACACACGAGATAGTGGGGTCGCGAGTCCCAGTTGAGCCAGCTTTCTAAGGAATCTCTAGTGGTACCCACGCTAGCCCAAGTTATTAGAAAGATACTATTTCTAGTTGAACTCTAAAAAGAAAGTTACATTTCTATTTGAAGTGAGACTTCTAATAGTGGTAATAGTAAACTTACTACTTTTAGTAGAAGCGAGACTTCTATTTTAATTAGAAAAGGAATTAGAAAGATACTAATCATGTTTGAAGTGAGACTTCTAAATGATGATTTAGTAAGTTACTAATTGTTAAAGAAGTAAGACTTCTATTTCAATTAGAAAGAGGAGGTTGCTTAAGTGCTATAAAAAGAGGAGAAGTGTTTTGGGCGCCCCATGCTATTCCCAATATAGGGATTCACGCCTAGCCCTTGGTAAATTGCAAGTGTTGCACGTCCAAGGCTCCCTTATGCAATAGTTGCACACACCCCTTCTGTAAGACCCCGACCCGAGAGACCTCAATTAGAGTTAATTAAGTTGTATTTTAGTTCTAAGTGTGTTTAGTGGTTTTTGGATTAGTTTGGGGATTAGAATAGCTTTTATAATAGCTTTGGGGAATTTGGAGAGCCTTTTTACTTGTGGGACCCTTTGGGGGGTTCTTGTTACGAATTGTGTGAGATTGGGGATTTACCGATGATTTCCAAAAATTGTGTTTTAACCCCATTAGACTTATCTTGTTAATCCCTACAACTTTCATGTTGACATCGTTCCCATTTGAGAGCCCTAAACCCGACTTTTCGTAATTTGAGGGCAAAATGGTCTTTTCATCCAAAAATCTGGGCACCAATTTTAATGTCACCAAAATATGCAAAATATATACTTTTTGGAAACTAGAAATTTCGCCGATCAACTTTGTCTTCTTCGTCGAATTTGTTTGAAGCCCCGAATACCATGTTTTGAGCCCGAGAAGTCTTTTAAGTTGTGGGCCCCATTCCCACTTACTATATATAGAAAGCTTTTTCTTCATTTTTCCATTTCTGGAAAAAACCCTAAAAGGAGAAGAGATTTCCAGCCCTAGGGTTTTCCTTTGCCTTTTTCTTGCTTCTTCATCTTCAATCTTCCACCAAACTAGTGCTAATGGAAAAATAGAGGCTACAATCTTCTTCCTCGTCTCAAGGGCTTCATCTTGACACCATTTTCAAAGAAAACCGCCCACTTCAAGGCTTCCTTTGGACAACACCTTGCTTTTTGAAGAACTTCCTTGTAAGTGATCTTCCTAAAAGTTTTAGAATCTTGTTTGTTTAGCCCTAGGGAAGCTCCATTTCGTTTATTGGAAGATTTCGTTTTGTCTTGCTTGGATTTTGATTTTCTAGGGTTGGATTTGGGGGTTTTTGTATAGGTGTTTGATTGTGGGCTTAAGAGGTGATTAGAGCTCAATTTGATTTGCATTGGACCCAAGGCAAGTGGATGAAATGATTCTCATGTGTTTATCATGTTTTATGCAAAATCTTGATTTATCTTCATTAATAGTTTTAATGGTTTATCATGCTTGATAGTTTGGTACTATTGATTTTGAATGATGATTTGATGAGATGAAGAGGTCAAGGAAGAGCCCAAATATTCATGAAGTTATGATTGGAAGAAGGGGAAAGAAAGGAAATGGATAGGAGTTGGACAAGAGAGGAATTCAACCAAATGGGTTGAGATTCGTCGCTGTCCGATCGATCACCCATCAGGTCCGATCGATCGGACTGTAAATAACTGAGAGTGTCTCAGAACCGATCGATCGCCCATCAGGTCCGATCGATCGGACTGTAAATAAGTGAGAGTGTCTCAGAACCGATCGATCGCCCATCAGGTCCGATCGATCGGACTGTAAATAACTGAGAACGTTTCAGGACCGATCGATCGGCCAATGAGTCCGATCGATCGGACTAAAATAAGATGAACTGCAAAATAAGGGGGATTGTGTGACTGTTCTCCAGATTCATTTCGAGCCCATACTCAAGTCCAATTCAGCTCTATCCCTTCTCTTCGTATTTGAAGGCATTGAACCTGTATGATGCATTTAAACCCATGAAAGATTTGGGTAAATTGTGATGGGTTGTAGTGGGGAGGTATTGTTTGGAGCCCCAATGTTATTTAAGGACTTGTAAGGCATTGCATGAAGTCCGGAGGAAGGAGGAACCTCATCATGGAGATTCTATGAGATTTTCTAGATTGACCAATGTGTATAAGGACCCGGAATGTCCCTAACTCTTAAAGAGTACCAAAATTACATCATGATCGACATACGGGACCCTATTCACATTGATTCAATTCTAGAAACCCCATTGTTAGCCTGTAAAGGTATGGGAAATTCTTTGTATTCGATTTTCAACCAAACTCCTATTTTGGGATTTCAACCCACATGATATGACTAGACTGTTCCAAGAGTACTATAAGAGATGTGCTTAGCTTTTGCTAACCTGTATATGTCAACTTGAGATGAATGTGTATTTTGTGCCTCTTGGTACCCCATTTCTTACTGTGCATATGATTTGATTTATCTTATTTGACCTATGAGTCAGCACCACTGAGCTTGGACGACCTCGTCGATTTGATCCACCGACTTGAGGTTCATTCCCCTCCTGATAGTCAGCTGCAATCTGGAATGTGCAGAGTTTTTACCCGGTTCGCTACCGTGGTCCCACAGAGTATATATATGTATATTATAGTATTTATCGTTGTCCCTCCTCACCTTGTGTGACTGAGGTCAATGATCCTGTAAGGGTATGCGCTCTCTTCACTTCGGTGAGAGAGGATGTAGCTCTGTGTGGTTGCCATCTTGACAGTTCCTTATCCTTGGTACCTCTACTGTTTCATATCGTTCATGTTGCTATTTAACAAATGATGCATTATCTTTTATGAAATTCATTATTTATACACAGGTTTTCTAAACTCTTGCATAGTATCATTGTTTTTATTATTGTTATATCTTTTGACCCACCTGCCAGACCGTCGTGTCTGATCCATTTATTTTGGTACTCAGGTCCCGAGCTTATTGCCATTGAGGAGGAGCCTGAGGAGGCGGTCGGTGAACCGTAGCAAGTGATTGAATGGCAAGCCGACGATGTCATTTAGACATTCGGCCTTGCCTCGAGAACGACACATTTTAGGAACTTGTGATATCTTTATTTTGGATTTTATTTGGTTGCATGGTCTTTGTTGACCGTTATTTTGGGGGCATTAATCAACTGATCTTTTGTAAATACACTTAACTTTACTTTTGGGGAATTATGCTTATGATCATTGCTCATTCTGATATCTTGTCATGTTAATCATAGATCAGTCTTGTTTATGGAATGGAATAACATTATTATGATTTACTACACGCTTCCGCAATCTTGAGAATGTGTTTGATATGGTTATATGTGAGATGATGTGTAAAGATAATCCTCACCGTGGAACCCTGTGGGAAATCACGTGCACGGATAAATGTTCTTTTAATTCTGTGTGCGGTTTAGCAAAAGAGATGCACGTGGTGCGGCATCATTAGCGTCCCGATCCCGGACTTGGCTTTTCCCCTAATCCCGGTCCGGGGTCGCGACACCTTCCCCTCTCCATCTTTTAGTTCTCTTCTAGTTCCTCCTTAGAGTTTCCTAGTAGTTTTCTCTTGAAGATCCCACCCATCTTCTTGAGAAAAGAAATCTGATAAGGGACATAGCGTGGAAGACAATTGGGTATTGGAGATTCTGATTTGATTAGTGAAAAAAGTTTCATCATGAAAGAAAGACGCAACTTCTCCATTAGAGCACAACCGAGCTCCCAAGGTATAATCTACTTCCTTGTATGTTGTGGATATTTTATGCTGATCTTGTTAATGAGTTTGAGGATTGGATCCCGGATTGAGTTTGTAACCTTTTGGATAATGGATCCCTGTATCAAGTGAGTCAAAAAGTTTTTGAAACCTATCCAAGAGGCCCACCTAATTCAATAATTGGTATCCGAGCCATACCTTATCTCTAATCTAATTAGATCAGTTGACTAGATCTAATCTTTGCATGAGAAGTGAAGAGGATGGATCCTAGGGCTTTGTAAGGATCAGATTTGTTGATAATATGCTTGTTGTATCTTTAATGAATGAGAAAGAAGTGACTGGTTCAGACAAAGATGAAGAATTTTGTAGGTTTTTCCGCCCTAGGTCGCTCGAGCGAATTTAGATTCGCTCGAGCAAACCAGGTTCTGGAATGGGTCCGCTCGAGCGAACTGATACAAAAAGTTTTTGTTTTGGCTATCCAGGATTTTTTATCATGAGATGATGAATGAAATCTTCCTAAACCTAGTCCCTACTATGTTCATGATACTAACTTTGCAGGTTCATGTCATCTCCATATGGCCCACAAGTCTTTTACTTTCTTTAATGATTGTATGGTTTATTTTAAGGCTAAATGTAAAGGGCATTATGGTTTCCTTGGTTTCTCGTTAGGGCAAGGCATGATGAATTTCCCTTTAGCCCTTTTATTTCCATGTTTAGATTACCATGTATGTCTCATCGTCGAGGCATAGGAATTCTTGTAATTTTCTATTATTTGTGATATTCGAGATGAAGGAAAGTGATGTTGGACTCCTAATTATAGAGTTTGAAGATACCAAAAGAGCTTTAGAGTTGCCTAAAGAGTTTGAGGAATCCCAAAGTTTTGGAAAGTCTAGAAGTCCAAAAAGTCTATTCCGCTTGGGCCATGTGGAGGAGAGGACTAGTTTCTAATTGTAGCACTTTCTATTTTTTTGGATGAATGCTTTATTTAGAATGTTTCCAAATTTGATCCAAACATAGCAAGTTGCTAAAATTGGTCAAATTAAATTAATTTTTGGAAAGAGTTCTAATTAGTGTTGATGACCCATGAGATGGACACATTGGTAACACTAATTTAAGAAACTGGACTTTCCTTAAAATAACTTGACTTGGAACCAATCTTTGGTCATATCATGAGATGATTTGATGTTTATATATATGGGCCCTAATACCTTAAAAGGAAATCCTCAATTCTAAAATATTAAGTGGGAGCGGGGCATTTAAATTGAGAAATCCCCATGGTTTTCCACCATAGGTCCATTGTAAGGAAAGTATTAGCCTTGCGCCATCATGAGTATGGCTGTTCCCCCACGGAGGGCTTTTATTTGTCTGGTTACTAGATATGGATCTCCTTTGGATAGTATTGGTAAGACGTGGTGGGGGCCCACTCCCAAAGGAGGAGCTGCCTAAAACGGTTAGTCACGTAATATTAGTTGGTGGGTCACACTTAACTAAGATAGTGATGTAGTATCCCCAAGGATTTGCCTCATGTATTTTAGAAACCAAAGCTAATCGGGAGTCATACATTATTTGGTATGAGATACCTAGATAATAATGAATGATGGGGATCATGGATAATTAGTCTTAATCCTAATTTTGACAACTTTGATCCGCACCAATCTATATGGCATTTGCACTACCCAAGGAGGCATGCCCTAGGGGATTGAGATTCCGATGTATTCTAAATTTAGTGGTTATGAGGATTCCCACATGAATTTGGTAAAATACTGAACCCAATGTCATTTATATTCTTTTATTGAATGTATGGTAATGTGCAGCAATTTATAAAGCATGAATTCAAATACTTTCAATCCACTTGTGACCATCCTCAACCAGAATAAGTTGATGGGACCCAACTATATAGACTGGGAAAGGAACCTGGATATTATCCTAACAGCTTTAGGATGCAGATATGTCTTTACCATACCCTCCCTTCCCAAGCCTGACCCTGATGCACCACAGGACGAGAAAGACCTTTACACCAAGTGGAGCAAAGACAATGAGATGGCCAGATGTTTTATACAGGCATCCATGTCTAATGTTTTGCATCAACATCAATCCTATAAGTCAACATACGATATAATATCGAACTTAAAGGAGATGTTTGCAGACCGGGTCAGGCCTGCTAGGCAGGCTGCTATGAAAGTGTTGATAAAGACTAAGATGACTGAGGGAACCCCAGTACAAGCCCATATACTAAAAATGATGTTAGCATTGAATGAGTTAGATGTGCTGGGTGCTACGGTTGATACAGAATCGCAAATCGACATGATCCTTTAGTCACTACCGGATTCATTCAACCATTTCAAGATTAATTATAATAAATTGGAAATGACTTTAGCTGAGCTGTCTCGCTAGCTGGTAGTGGCTGAGGAAATCATGCAGAAAAAGCAAAATGCCCTCATGACAGAAAAGTCATTTGCTAGGTCTAAGCCGAAAGGCAAAGACCGGGATAGCAAGAAGAAATCAGTCATCAAGGGTCTTAAGGTGGAGAATGGTTCTACTAGTAGTATGGCCAATTAAGGCCAAAGATACGGGAACAAAAGGAGAGTGTTTCCACTGTGGTATGACAGGACATTGGAAAGAGAATTGTCCAGATCTTCTGTCTAAAGAAAGGACCTCAGGTATGATTGACTCACTTGTTTTTGAAGTAAGTCTTGCAACTGGTACTTAAGAATCCTGGTGTGTAGACTCCGATGCAACTAATCACATATGTAATATGTTGTTGGAGTTCCAGAAAACCAAGAAGATTAATGGTGAAGAAATCATTGTTAACCTGGATAGGAAGACAAAGGTAGAAACAGTGTCGGTGGGAGTAGTAACTTTGTTATTATCAGATATTAAGTTGATTTTGTCAGATACATTATATGTGCCGTATTTAAGACGGAACTTTATTTCAGATTCTAGTACAGTTAAATAAGAGTTATTCTATTACTTTTGGTACTGAAATTGTCATATATTCTGACAAGGTAATCAATGGCTTTTATTTGTGAACTCCCACAATGTATGAGATACATGACACTGAAATTAATAATAGACCATCATTAAAGAGGAAGTCACCTTTATCTAATCCAACAGAACTTTAGCACCTAAGAGGCTAGGTCATATAAACCTAAATAGGAATGATAGGCTAGTGAAAGATGGTATCTTGCCTTCATTGGTGGTAGAACCAATGTCTGTCTGTAAGTCCTGTCTGGAAGGCAAAATGACCAAAAGACAATTTTCATCAAAGGGCAGTAGGGCCAAAGATTTATTGGAGTTAGTGTATATTGATATGTATGGACTCATAAATATTAGAGCGAGAGAAGGTTACGAGTACTTCATCACTTTCACCGATAATTACTCAAGATATGGATACATATACCTTATGCACCGTAAGTCCGAGACTTTTGAATAGTTCAAAGAGTTTCGAGCGGGAGCGGAAAAGCAATTAGGTAAAAATATAAAAATTCGATGAGATCAAGAAGGAGAATATATCTCCACTGATTTTATGGGATACTTATCAAAAAATGGGATTTAATCCCAATTGTCTGCTCCTGGTATGCCTCAACAGAACGGAGTAGCAGAAAGAAGGAACCAGACTCTTTTAGATATGATTAGGTCTATGTTGATTTTCTCAGGATTACCTAAATTTTGGGATATGTTTTGGAAACTGTAATGTATATACTAAACCTCATTCCATCTAAGTCTGTACCTAAGACTCCTCGGGAGTTATGGACCGGTCGAAAGCCTAGTTTACAACATTTTTAGGGTTGTCTGGCACATGTGCTGAAGGTGAAGACCGATTAGTTGGAATCGAAGTTGGAAGTATACACATTTATAGAATATCCCAAAAGAACTAAAGATTGGTTATTCTATAATCCTAGAGAGCAGAAAGTGTTTGTCAGGCACCAATGCGATTTTCTCGAGGAAGATTATATAATTAACCGGAAATCTCTAGAAAAGGTTATCTTGGAAGAAATTCAAGAGCGATTAATTCCAAATCCAAGAATAACCAAACTTTAAGAAAATCCGCCC
Organism: Litsea cubeba; assembly: GCA_012931725.1. Lineage (NCBI taxonomy): Eukaryota > Viridiplantae > Streptophyta > Magnoliopsida > Laurales > Lauraceae > Litsea > Litsea cubeba. Next base: position 38,845,938 of record CM022944.1, read on the forward strand.
ATACCTGACCTAGTAATTACATCAGTGCCTTGTTGTAGTTAGACAGATATGGAGCATTGTCAGGACCACTGACAGGTTCTCAGTTTTGGGAAAGTCTTACGAGGAAATCTTGGAAGAACCGGAATAAGATCCCTGTAACTATGATGAAACAGATAATGACATAGTTTCGGGACGTTGGCTAGATGCTATGAAAGCTGAGGTGGAGTCTTTATACTTCAATCAGATCTAGACACTTGTGGACTTTTCTACCAATATTAAAACTATTAGGTGCAAGTAGGTCCATAAGAGAAAGAGATGATTAGATGTAAGAGTTAAGACCTTTAAAGGCCAGGCTTGTTGCGAAAGAATATACTCAGAAAGAAGATATCGATTATGAGGAAACCTTCTCGCTTGTAGCCATACTCAAGTCCATCCGAATACTCTTATCAATTGCGGTTCATCTCGATTACGAGATTTGGCAAATGGATGTCAAGACAACGTCTTACGACGAAAATCTTGAGGAAGACATCTATATGATGCATCCAAATGGTTTTATAGCTAACCAAGTGTAAAGAGTTTGCAAGCTGCAGAAGTTCATTTATGGACTAAAGCAGGTATCCCGGAATAGGAACATCCATTTTGGCAAGGCAATCAAGTCATTTGATTTTTGTTAGAATACGGATGAGTCATGTGTGTACATGAAAAGTCAAGAAGGTAGGGTATTTTCTGGTATAGTATGTCAATGACATCATTCTCTTAGGGAGTGATAGGGATGTTGTCAACAATAAAAGTTTTGGTTGGCTAAGATTTTTTACTATGAAAGGAGAAGCCAGCTACATCCTAGGGATCAATTTCCATTGAGACCGTAATAATAGGATGATAGGTTTAACCCAACATGCGTACATAGATAAGGTGCTGGTACGGTAAGCTATGCTTTAGTAGTAGATCGGATATCTATCACGCAGTAGGCCTAGTCAGCACATATCAGTCTAGCTCAAGTCCTTATCATTGGACTGCTGTAAGATGTGTTCTCAAATACTTGAGAAGGACTAGAGATCACTTGTTGATTTACAGCAGTGATGAGTTGATTCCAGTCAGATACATAGAATCTGACATCATGTAAGATAAGGATTCCAGGATATCCACTTCTGGGTATGTGTTTATGCTGTAGCCACTTGAGAAGCAGTTAAGGAAACAGTAAGTCTCAAAAGATTCCTTATGGAACTTGGAGTGGTACTTTTGGCAGGACAGCCGCTCACAGTTTACTGTGATAACAGTAGAGCAGTCGCTAAGTCCAAGGGACCCAAAAGCCAAAAAGCATGTATAGAAGAAGTTATACATGGTCAGACAGATTGTGCAGAGAGGTGATATTGCAACCACCAAGATAGCCTCTGTAGACAATCTGGCAGATCCCTTGACTATGCCTTTGACCGCCAATGTCTTTGAGCAGCATGTAGACGGAATGGGCATGAGATGCAACCCTGACTGGCATTGAGCCCTAGTGGGAGATTGTTAGTTCATGTGGTTTTAATCCAGTAGATGATGTAATAAATTGATTTATTTCTTTATTTAATTGATTTATTTCTTTATTTAATCTAATCATGCTTTCCTTTCATGAGATGAATGGTGTTTTATTACTTACTAGCACATAACCAATACAAATGACATAATGGTTTATGGTTCATGAGATGAATCGGAGTCCATAAGTATACTAGATGTAATACATGTGTATGGATGAGATCCATATACGGGAGATATGTATAGCAAAACTTATACTTAAAATATCTTCACAACCAATTATGAGATTGGACATCTCATCTGATAAGGTTGCAACACTTTGATCACTATGAGATAGTATGATTTATCTCAATCATCATAATGTAAGATTTTGGTTCATAGTGTTGGTACATTAAATGTATTGAAGGACCATGAGAAGCACCTTATGAACACTGTCTTTACTTTAAGGTCTGCTCTCATAATTCCCTAGTAACAGGCTCTCAATCCTGAGACATTAATGAACTCAAGTTTTTATCTATTCATTTGCTTTGAGTCACCAATGAGTGAGGCCACCTGTAGGTCAACATCTCGGTGATTTGGGTACGTAGTAGTAGGACTATGGGAACATTCAATGGTCAAGATGGAATCTATCCTTAATATCTCATTGTGCAAATTAATGAATTTATCATTGGTAAGTGCGCACCCATTCTGATTAAGAGTTAATTGGAAAGGTACCTATGATCATTATAATTAATTAGGGGTTCAAGGATAATAAGATATGGATCTAGTTTGGAAGACAGGTCCAATTGATCCATGGATATTGATGGAGGGGCCTACTTGTGGTCATAGGGAAGTTTAGGGTTTTCTATGTAATATTCCTAAGAGTGGAGTTCAATTGTATTTATATAGTTGAGTTATTTGCGATTAACTGTGGGCCCAGATTACACATGAGATGTGGGGTCGCGAGTCTCAGTCGGAGCCAGCATTCTAAGGAATCCCTAGTGGTCCCCATGCTAGCCCAAGTTATTAGAAAGATATTATTTCTAGTTGAACTCTAAAAAGAAAGTTACTATTTCTATTTGAAGTGAGACTTCTAATAGTAGTAATAGTAAACTTACTACTTTTAGTAGAAGCGAGACTTCTATTTTAATTAGAAAAGGAATTAGAAAGATACTAATCATGTTTGAAGTGAGACTTCTAAATGATGATTTAGTAAGTTACTAATTGTTGAAAAAGTAAGACTTCTATTTCAATTAGAAAGAGGAGGTTGCTTAAGTGCTATAAAAAGAGGAGAAGTGTTTTGGGGGCCCCATGCTATTCCCAATATAGGGATTCACGCCCAGCCCTTAGTAAATTACAAGTGTTGCACGTCCAAGGCTCCCTTGTGCAGTAGTTGCACACACCCCTTCCCTCTCCATCTTTTAGTTCTCTTCTAGTTCCTCCTTAGAGTTTCCTAGTAGTTTTCTCTTGAAGATCCCACCCATCTTCTTGAGAAAAGAAATCTGATAAGGGACATAGCGTGGAAGACAATTGGGTATTGGAGATTCTGATTTGATTAGTGAAAAAGTTTCATCATCAAAGAAAGATGCAACATCTCCATTAGAGCACAACCGAGCTCCCAAGGAATAATTTACTTCCTTGTATGTTGTGGATTATTTTATGCTGATCTTGTTAATCAGTTTGAGGATTGGATCCCGGATTGGGTTTGAATCTTATGGATAATTGATCCCTATATCAAGTGGGTCAAAAAGTTTTTGAAACATATCCAAAAGGCCCACCTAATTCCAATAGTCTCAATTCTGAGGAGCAGTGGACTAAGGAAGAAGAAATGGCTGCTACCTGCAACTGTAGGGCTTTAATGATATTTACAATGGAGTTAGTGTGTCTGACTTTCGTAGAATTTCTACTGGTAAAATTGCAAAAGAAGCTTAGGATATTTGGTCGACTGTGCATGCGGGTACTAACATCGTCAAACAGTTGAAACTTCGGAAGTTGTATACAACCTTTGAAACCATTAAGATGGAAGATGATGAAACTTTAATGAGTTCAATGCTAAACTAATGCTATTGTCAATGATGCTTTTTCTTTGGGAGAACCAATCCATAAAAACAGAATTGTCAAAAAGACTCTGAGGTCTTTCAAAAAGGTTTGATGGAAAGGTTGTGACCATAAAGGAGAATAAAAATTTGAATACTCTGAAAATTGATGAGTTGGTTGGCAACCTTCAGACTTTTGAGGTAAACCTTATATCTAATGGGAAATCAAAATCTAAAGGTGTTGCTTTGAAAGCTTCCAAGGAATCATTCAAGAAAACTGCTAGTTATTCAAATTCTTATTATGAGGAAATTGATCCCTAAGTGGCTGTTCAGTTTATGAAGCAATTGAGATTGTTTATGATGGGGAAGAAAACTGATTTGAAAATTCCTAAAAATGATGGGAAGAAAAAAATCCGCTAAAGAGATTCAATGTTATGAGTGTCAAGGTTATGAATACATTGCAAGTGACCGCGATAACAACAAATCAAGGAAGAAGGCTTTCAATTTGACTTGGGATGATAATATTTTTGAGGATGAAGAGAAAAAAACTGAGTCTAAGAAGCCTGATACATGCACAAAAAAATTCATGGTGTTTATGGCGACTTCAATTTCTACTACTCCATCAGTTTCTTGTGATGATAGGACTAATCAAGATGATAGTGAGTCAGAGACAGAACATGACTGGAAAGCTGAATATCAAACATTGTTTAAAAAGACCATGAAGATGCTGAAGATGAATGAAAAAGTATCAAAGAATTGGAAATAATCAAAAGAGAAAAATATCTCCCAGAAAGCTGAATTATTTGAGGCTCTTACAAAAGTGAGTCACTTAGAGTAAGAGAACAATAGTATGGCTGTTAAACTGACTGCAGAATCATAGAAGGTGTGACATGCTTGATTCTTATATGAAGACTTTGAAAGCAGAGAATACTGATCTGAGTGCAAGACTCGAGATAGTTCTATCTAAGTTAGATACTACTAAGACTTCATCGAAGAGGATGAACGCTGGATCGAGAAAGCTAGATGACATCGTGAGTAGTTAAAAGGCAAATACTGACAAGTATGACATTGGCTGATCTTTGTAGAAGATTGTTCATCTTGGTTGACAAGGTGCTGCTGGATCAAGTGCGGGGAACCGTGCACGGTGGGAAAGTCGTGGCAACATGAGAAGTTGTGCAAGAACAACTACAGTCCTTAGCTGACGAATTGACTGAGAAAGGGAGATGTGCGTGTATCTTATAACTGTTAAATATTTTTTTATTTCAGATCGTGGTTTTTCTCCCTAAATAGGATTTCCGATGTGTATTGGTTTGTGGAACTAGCATCCATTCTGGTAAATGCACTTTCAAAACTATTGAAAAGCATAGCACCAATGAGCTGCAAACATTGGAATCATCAGTTGCCACCTAGTCTACACAATAGAACCACCTTCCAATGTTTTGAGTGACCAAAATGCATGATTTGAGGGAACGTTATTTGATAAATATTCTTTTACTCACCTTTTATTTTTCAATTTTAAAAAATAAGATAAAGTGACAAAACTTAAAAAAATGCAATTACATGAAAAAAACATATATTTAGATCTTCATATATCAAGTGTAAGTAATTCAAATATTTACATACTAAGAAAAGTTCCAGCATTTAGATAACCTTGAATACTTAAGCTCAAGAGTTATTTTGTTATTCACTATAACCAATGATGTTCATTTAAAGTATAAGTTAGAAATAATTAGATTCGCATATAAAAATATAAATCAGCAAAAGTATAATAAGAATACCCCTTTTTCACTAAAACTCAAGATGAATCACCATTCTGTTTCTAATAAACAATCTAGGACGTGTCAAATTGATCAAATGTTTTATCTACTAGGCAAGCTTTCCTGGTGAGAGTAATGGGACATCCACAAGTTGGACCTTTTATCCGCTACCAATTTATGCAAAAGGTGGGGGTGTCAATCTGGGCCGGGCCGCCCAAACCCGGCCCGGGCACGGCCCGAAAAAAGCCTGCCTGGGCCGTGCCTGGGCCTGTTGACTTGGTCAACAGGCGGCCCGGCCTAGCCCGTGGCCAAACCTGGCCCAGCCCGACATGGGCTCAAAACCGTGCCGTGCTGGGCCTGGGCCTCGGAGCCCGCGGGTGGCACGGCATGGCCCGGCCAGTGCCCAACGACTCTTTTTTTGAAATTTCCCCCCCACCCCCCCAAAAAATGGCCATATTATATTTTTCACATTTTAACCCCCCCCCCCCCCCAACAGCTAGAAACGGTCAAATGGGGGGGGGGGTGGTATTAGTGTCTTTTGATCATTCTTTACCTTTATACCCCCCCCAACTACTATAAAACGGTCATATGAGGGGGTATTTTATGTCATTTTATCACTTAGAAATTCTATAAATAGCCCTCATTCCTCTCATTTCTCTACACATCTACTCTCTACTCTCTCATCTCTCATACTCCCTCTAAAGCTCTAAGCTCTCTTAAGTCTCATTCTAAAGTCTAAGCTCTCTCTGTAAAGTTTTATAAGAAGTGAGGGTGACTTCTCTAAAGTGGAGGATTCAACTAAGAAGGACTTCTCCATTAGCTCTCTCCTCTCTTATAAAGGTATTTATTATCTTTAATTTTGAGTTTTATTTAGTAATAATATACATAGTAATATTATATATTAAGTCTCATCTTCTCCCCTTTCTTATATAAATTATCATAAAAAACACATTATATATAATTATTTATTTAAGTTTTTTTAAATCTTTTATTTAGAAAAATGGCTGGACCATTACAACCTTTCAACCTTGACTTCTCTCTAAATGAGGAACATCCTGGATTTATTAATTTAGACCAAGACCAAGGGACAGAAGTAGAAAGCAATAATCCCCAAGATCCTACAACCCAAAAAAAGACGAGAAAAACAAGATTGACTTCTCCTGTATGGGCTCATTTTGCTAAAATTACTATCCCATGTCCCAAATGAGGAACAGAGGAGAAGGCACAGTGCAAATATTGCAAAGATCTCCTCAGTGCAAAATCATCAAACTGCACTGGCCACCTTAAAAGACATATGAAATCCCATTTGGAAAAACAAACAGCCCCCGCTAACGATGGGGCAAGTGAGGGGAGGATGATTCAAACCCAAATTTCTCAAACAGATTCATCTAGTGGTTTGGGAGTTTCCAGCTATGACCCTAATAATGCTAGATATTAACTTGTTAAGTATATAATAAGTAGTCAGCAGCCCTTTATACTTTCCAAAGAATGATGTTTTGAAAGATTTTTGAGGTCTGCCTTTTATCCTGGATGGCAGAAAATATCTAGAAATACTGTTAGAAGTGATGCAATAAAAACTTTTTTGAAAGAAAAAGAGAATTTGAAAGATCTTTTTGCAAATATACCTAGAAAATTGGCTTTAACTTCAGATTTATGGACCTCTAAACAAAATGTGGGGTACATTGCAATTACATCATGTTGACACCAAAAATGTCACTTTGCCTCTTCAAGATCCAAAGAGCTACATGAAGTTGCAACCTGCCATAAATAGGCAATGCTGCTTCCAAAAATCAAATCTTGTCAGAATCAAACAAAAACTGCAAGATTCTTCCAGACAGCCAAAAGAGGAGTACACAAGAAGTTTCGGGCCATTTCAAAATCATTTGGCCTAAACTTCGCTTCTCCGATAGCCGAAAAGGAGCTCTCGGCGGCAAAAGCATCGGAGACACCAAATCTTCGATCAGGGCCGATGGATGGTCTCAAAATACTTCCAAAAGGCTCCACGTCAAGTTCCGAGTCAAACCGACAACGTTTGACCCTACATCAACCCTCGAACAGCTAAATCAAGCCTCTCGGCGGCGAGAACCACCGAGGCCATTACTCATCAGATAGAGCACATGGACGGCTTCAAAATGCTTATAAAGGGCTACACGTCAAATTTCAGGTCATTTCCACAACATTTGACCATAATTTGACGCTCGGAAGCCAAATCAGGCCTCTCGGCGGCAAAGCTCTCCGGGACCATGGTTTCCAAGACAGAGCCTATGGATCATCTTAAAATGACTCCAATAGGTTCCCTGTCAAATTTCAAGTCAATCGGACATCGGTTGACCGCACATCAAACCGCGACATCTTCATCGCGACAAAAAGCAAGTCTACTGGTGATAGGACCCCAAACGGCTTCAAAACTCAAACAAAAGCCTATGGTTGGTCTTATTTATTGCTCAGGAGGCTTCACACCAAATTTCAGGTCATTCCGACATCGTTTGACCCAGTTTCAGCTTCTGACGGAAAATCGGCAGCTCTGCGCGACAAAGTCTTCTGCTTTCTCAGGAAATTGGAAACTTTGCAGAATAAAATGCAAGGATTCTCATCAGGTTTCCTACAAAGAAATCAGGCCAATAAATGGTCAAAATGTCAAGGAAAAATACAGAAGGAAAAAGAATCGAAAAACAGCAAAATCGGACACAAAACGGGACACAAAGGGGGGAAAACCCCCCCAGGGTCGCAGACCCCTACGACCCTGGCCCAGGGTCGCCGGCGACCTTGGAGCCCGGGGTCGCCGGGAAGGCCCCGGAAACCCCGGTTTTCACCGTTTTTTCGCGATTCGAAGAGCCCAGCCTCTGGTACTTTCCAAAATTCATGCTTTTGAGACACCAAGTCCTCTGACATCCGTCCAAAACACGGGTCAATCATCAAGAGTATCAAAAACAATATTGATCGCCACCCGGTCAACCAAAAAAAGTGTGCTTTCTACCCGACCGATCGAGAAATCGACAGGATAGATGGCACCGACCCGCTGTTGGCAACAAACACCTGAAATTACATGGTCATCTGATGTCGATCTACATGAAGATCCATCGATGATCATCGACAGAAGAATCCCATAAGACATGGCACGGCCCGCAACTCTTCAACTGCTCGGCGACCACTTAATGCGATTAATTGACTAGCTTTATTACAGTCATTAATCCATTTCTTTGGACGGCCCAATCAGAAGCAAGCATTCGGGAGTTACAAGTCAAGAGATTCATGGCATTTAACCCATGAAACTCCTCCCATCATGGCGATTAAAGGCGATTAAATGCCCTCAATCTCCTCCGGCCAATCAGAAGCCAAGAAAAAGGAGTTACAAAATAAAGAATTCAATTCTGTAACTCCTCCCTTTATGTAGCTTTATGACAATCAAAGCTCATAAACCCTCCTAAATGGCCACCTAAAAGCCTATAAATAGGAGAGCTCTCCAAGAAGAAAGGGACAGACAACGAAAATCACAGACAGAAGCACAGAAATTCAGAGAAGGAAAAGAGAGAAAACTCTGCGGAAGTTCTACACTGGCCACCGCTACAAGGTGACAAAAGTCCCTTGGGGGGTACCCCCCCCCCCCAAGGTCCTTGCCTTCTCCTTCTGCCGCCAATGGCTTAGATGTGGCTTTTCAGCCCGTCTACTCGGCTTTTCATTGGACATAGGACCTTCTTTTTGTCTTTGTCCTCTAAAAACCTGAGGTTATAGCCAAGCCAAGCGAATCAATAGCATCCTCTGTTCTCATCTGCATGGATGATGGCGAAGCCCACATATGGCTTGCGACCGTCAATCTAAACGAGTCCCCCACAATCTCCTGAGAAGTTAGATCCTCCTTTTCTTGCTTTTCATTGTAGTTTGTATTTTTTTAAAAGAGACAAAAATCACAACTCTTGTCTTTCATTATTGATAAGGATTGTAAATCGGCTATAAACGTCAAAATCGGCTATAAACGCCAAAAATAGGCTATAAACGCCAAAATCGGCTATAAATGCCCAAAAAATCGCCTTTCACGGCAAATCAAGAAAATGTCTCTTTTCTTAAATATATGTGCAATGGAAAACTTGAAAGAAGTTGATTTCCTTTTTACTTGCGAAGGTTGATCTCCGGATCACCACTTGCAATTCCAAGTAAAAATAGAAAATCTGGCACACCCACACAAAAAAAGAAATGTTGATGCACGCCCCTGCCCCCTGGTTACAAAAGGGTCGGAACCATACGGACTCCCACGTCCGCCGACCTCGGTAGGAACCGAGCATTGGAGCGCGGTCCATCAAGCTGGCACACCCGGTGGGACTCGTTATTTGAGAACACGATGCTAGAAATGAAATATTTGCATATCATATATTTTGCTCTATGCTTATATTTCTTTTCTCGATTCCTTGGCTACTTTATAATTGGTAGCCTATGTTGAATTCCGCTTCTAAAAAAAATGAGATGAGATTTTTTGTTTGGAAATTTCTAATTCTTTGAATTTATTTCCACTCTTTGTCTTTTCAAAAAAAAAAAATTTTAAATAAAAAAAACAAAAAAAATCAGATTTTTCATTTTGGATTCAAAATTGAGAAACTTTGATCCTCTCCCTTCTGGGCACTGGCGCTCACGGAAATCGCTGAGACCGTGTTCGGATCGGGGGTTGGGCCATTGTTTCTCTTCGATGAGTTCATTAAAGATCTAAAAAACATATATATATATAAAATATATAAAAAAAAATTTTAGATTTCTCAATTTGGATTCAAAATTGAGAAACCTTGATCCGTTCCTATCGTTCATCGCGCTTGCAGAAATGTTGAGCCTGTTCGACTAAGGTTTTGGGCCATCGTTTCTCTTCGATGAGTTCATTAAAAAAAATAATAAAATAAAAATAAAAATTAAAAAAAAGACATAGACCACTAAGGTTAAACCAACTGTGTTCTTTGATCATGGTTGATTCAAAGAAAAGCGATGTCCAGAGTGTGGAGACAGCTTGACTGTTCTAGGCAAGGGTCCTCCAAACGGGTTCATTAAGTAATCCTACCCTTACCTGGGGGCAATTCTATCAATCAAGATTTCATAAGACCGGGTTAGGAGGCCTATGTGTACTCTCTCGTCTTTTAAATAAATTAAAAAAAAAATTTTTTTTTTAAAAAATAAAAAATAAAAAAATTTTTCAAAAAAAAAAATCTTAAAATAAAAAATAAAAAATATAAAAAAATAATAAAAAATAAAAAAATATAAAAAAAAGATTTAAAAAAAAAAAAAAAATCTTCAAAATCCCCAAAAAAAAAAAACTTCCGTCATTTTGGGTTTAGATTGGAGAAATCTTGGTCTTCTCCTTTCTGAGCACTGGCGCTCGCGGAAATCGCTGAGCCCGTGTTCAGATTGGAGTGCCTTTTGCTCTCTTTGATGAACCCGATATTGACTTTTCAAAAAAAAAACTCGTCATCTTTAGATTCATATCCGAGAAATTATGGTTCATTTCTTTCTGAGCACTGGCGCTCGCGGAAATCGCTGAGCCCGTGTTTAGATCGGAATACCATCTGCTCTCTTTGATGAATCCAATCTTGACCTTTCAAAACTGAGAATCTCATCTCATGGATGCGGTCTCAAAACATTTGTGTCTAGCGGTACTAGTACGCCCTTTTAGGGTCTACTGTGTTGCGACCGGCACATCTGTAACTCCAACTTTATATTCTTCTTACCTCGAGCAAGCTCTGCTTCTCGATAAGTCGAATTTAAGTTCACAATTGCTTCTAGCAATCACTGGGATGCCCATTCTGGGCTTACCATACCTGCGATCAGAACAATTGTACCTTCTATGGCATTTTGCCTTCCTCATATTGCTTGGGTCATCTACCTCGAGCAATTTGAAAAGACGAAACTATAGAACTTCCCATTTATGATCATTATATTCTTGTGATTACTAATGGATGTGGTCTTGTTTCAGAAATTTTCGAAAACTAACAATGGCAGCTTCACTAACCATTACTTTCGATGAAAACAAGCACCAACTCATGCTTCAACAGAAGCAAACCACGCGCACCTACAAGCGCCCAATCAGCTGCCGAAGCGTCAACTCCCTCGGCAACTCTCTGAACTCCGGGTCGACCTCGACTCCCCGGACTATCGTCTTTGGGACGCTGGGACCATTCCCACTTCCTGAGGAACAAACTGCTCCCTCCAAGAAGCAGAAACTCGCCTCTCAACGTGTCACTACCGTGACACCAAAGGCGAGCACCAGAAGGCCTGAAGCCCGTGGCAGCCCCACGAAGCCTCGACCTGCAAACAACCAGGTCTACCCTAAGACTTGGTCCCCAAGACCTTCACCAAAAGAGAGAAGGTCCCAAACATCCACTAAGCCAGCATTCCTGGCCCCACTCAAGGAGAACCAGTTCTATCCTCTTGCCTACATGAAAGAGGAGAGACCCATCTCCGACTCGACTTCCAAGTCATCCCAGCATGAGCCGGCTTGTTCCTACAAGCCCAAAATCAAGTCATGCATCACAAGGCCTCTACAAGCACCTGCTAAGGCCTACAAACCTGCAGTTCGACCCTTCATCTCTACAGGGGCCGAACTTCAAAAATTCAAAGCTTCGCTGCAACAGGCGAAGGACAGGGTTCGCATCCTGTCCTTGCCCAGCTACAAAGAAGACAGGCTCGGCTGCTGCGCCCGAGGGAGCACATCCTTCATCGTCAAAGCCCAGTCAGAGCTGACCGAAGCTCAAGTTGCTCGTCGTATACGCCGCCGCGCGTCATACCGACAAAAGAGACTAGAGAAGCAAAGGACCCAGCCTCCCACACTTCAAGTCTCTCCCAAATGGGTCGAAAAAGAAAGACCCAACCAAGTTGCTGCCGTCCATATGGTTGGAAAAACCAGAAGGCGCCAAAAATCAGCAACAAAAATCCATGTCCGACGTCTGATGACCCGCAGCGTCTCAAGGACAAGAAGACATTCAGAAGAATCCCCTGCTCCTTCAAGCAAAGGACAGCAGAGTAATCCTTCCTCAAGCTCTTCTTCAAAAAGAATGAGCCCCAGCTCAGTCACCAGGACAGTTTCTTCGTTCGAATCACGAAGGATGAATGTCTTGGCTACAAATTCTGAGCGACCACCCCGCAATCCACCTCCAGAAGATGCGATCACCCGCATCCAGCAGTTGGAACAGGGCCAGTAGAGGATTGAAACTCTGATGGAAAACCTTCTCCTCGCCTTCCAAAATCAGGCGAACAATGAACCTCCTCCGAATCATCAAAACGACGAGGTAAATGGAGAAGAAAATGAGTCACGCGCCCTTACCAAAAAGGACGTAGACGGTATCCTCGCCAAAGCAAAAGAAGAGGATATACTCAAGGAGCATGGGATCAAGCCACCATATCCCTTATGGATGGACTCGGTCCCGTTCCCCACCAAATTCAAGCATCCTACTCTCCAAACATATACGGGGAAAGGATCAGCCAGACAGCACGTCATCCACTTCAAGATCCTGACGGGAGCTATCGCGGATCAAGATGCACTCAAGATCCGCCTCTTTGCAAGTACCCTAAAAGGTACGGCCTTCGATTGGTACTCCACTCTGCCGGAGGACTCAATCCAAAACTGGGCCATGCTAGAGACACGCTTCCTGACTCACTTCAAAGGTGAAGATCATCCCGCTACTATGGCTCAGCTGTGCAGCCTAAAACAGGGGGAGAATGAATCAACATATGACTTCATTCACAAGTGGAAAGCAATGGCATACAAATGCTCTGATGTATTGCCACAAGCGTCGCTAGTCGACATCTGCCGAAACAACATGAGAGCCAGAATCCGCTCCATGATCATCGGCAACAAATCAAAAAACCTGGGAGAACTCCTAGAAGCTTCCATGGAAGCTGAAACGGTGATTAAGGACCTCAACAGTCAGAAATCATCAAGAAAAGAGCCAACCACCATTACGACCTCAAAACCAAAGAAGAAAGAGGTCCTCAATGTGCAGACCAAGTCAGCTCCTCAGCCACCAAAGAAAGCTGAAAACAAAGCTGTTGGTAAGAGACCTGAACTCTCTGATGCCTTCAAAAAACGAGTAGAGAAGAAATACCCGTTTGATGAAGATGTTGATGAAATCTTCGGGGCTCTTGTGGCAAACGGCAAGCTGACCTTGCCTGAACCAAAAAGACCGGGTGATGTTGGCAAAACCAACGATCGTCGGTACTGTCCATACCACCAGATGATCTCGCATCCTCTCAATCAATGCTTCGTTGTGAGAGAGAAAATAAATGAGATGTGGAAAAACTGGAGTCATCACCTTTGACAAAAACTATGGGTCTGCCTCCGTCAATATGGTGACATGTGGACAAACATCAAAATCACCGAAGAAGAAGATCACTACTTCCTTCAAGGTGATAAACTCAATCCAAGCGTCCGAGGGAACTGGTTCCTTACCCGACACCAGACTGGACAACTGATATGGGTACATCCCGATCTCCTGGAAGATGAAAATTGGGAGGTCGTGAAAACAAAGCCTACAGCTCAACAGCGAAGGCAGGCTAGGAAACATCTCCTCAAGCTCAAACGGCAAGAGAAGACCCAGCCAAAACTAGAGGTCAAAGAAAAGGCAGAGGCTTCCTCTACCGCTTCACTGGAGGTAACAAAACATCCCTTCCAGAGACTTCAAAGGGGGTAAGGAAATTCACTCTCAGTGATTTCATGCCACCTCAATTCAAAGAAGCCATGCAGGAGGCATCATACTCTTGCAATTCGAGTAGTTGGATTCTCCATTGATGGATACGAATCCAGCGACACCGATGATGGATTCGAATCCAACTACACAGATGAGTGGGAGGAGGCCCTTGAAACAGGAGAATATCTCTCCGATGAAGAATGGGTTCCTGAGTCTCATCTTATGCCAGTAATCTGGTATAACCCCCTACAGCCACAAGGATCCTGGTCTGATGATGAAGAAGACCTAAGAGCTGTACAAGAAAATGCTGCTGACCCAGCACCTCTCATTACTCCAGTGGAAATCAACAATGTTGAGCCACAAAGAGATGATGAAGAAGAAGATCCGGCTCCCATGCCTGATCTTGAAGAATATGCAAGGATCTTGCAGCGACTCGCTCTAGAACAAGAGCAAGAACGCGTCAACGAGCCTCCTCGCAATCCAGAGCCTGAAGTCCCTGAAGACCACCAGGTACATCCTCCCTTAACTCCTGAAAATGGAGAAAATTGCTGGATAGACGATCCTCTCACATCCGAGGATGAGTCTGACTCCGATCAGGCAACGTCTCCCGTCAGAGCTTCCTGTAATGTGATAATTCGGGATTATAGCTCTTCCGAAGCATCGTCTGATGAGAGCACTTACACTCCGGCGACGCCTAGCAATATATCTTCTGGAGCCACCTCGTCTCACGTGACTTTCACTGAGATGACACCCTCTCAGGTTTCTTCTCCTGAGACTGTGACTTCAAAGTTCACACCCTTCCTGACTGAAGAATTCCCAGCCATTGATGCTTGGGACGATGAATTAGTCAACGAAGAAGAAAGATTGCTGGATGCTGTTCAGGACTTGTTCCCGGAAAATGCTCCATGCAACACAATCACTGAGGATGGTAACTCTGCTGCTGATACATCCTCAGCAAATGAAAAACGACAGCCTCTTGATCCTGAAGACAATCTTCCAAACGAAGACCCTTCTCAAGAAGCTCTCGAAGTTGGTAGAGGCACCCGCTCTGGCCGGGACTACCACAAAAATTACAACCAATCTTCCTTTACATATGTAAATCCTTTAGGAAAAGATGTTGTAAGCGCCCCTAGTGGCAACAATGATGAACATGCAGGCCCTAAGGAGGCTTTCAAGTATGACTTGATTGAACACTTCAAGCACATACCTGCACGTCTGCACATCCTAGATTTGTTGCGAATGTCTCCGCACACTCGTGATAATCTCATTTCGGAATTACAAAAGCTGAATGAGGATGTCGACAAACATGCCCCGCAAGTCCTCCAAATTGAAATGGATTACCGGGTCAAAAGCTCAGAAGCCTCCTCAAAGGGAGAAAAGAAGAAAACTGAGGGATCATGCATTGAATGCCTCTCGGTTAAAAAAGCAGCCAGTGCAACCATCACCTTCACAAAGGACGACCTCCTGCTTGGAGAAACCAGGCATAACCGACCCCTGTACTTCACAGGGTATATCAAGGAAATGCCTATGCATAGAGTTCAGATCGACCCAGGTTCTGCACTCAACCTCATCTCCACATCGGCTCTTGAAGAGTTGGGCATCCCACCCAGCAAACTGAGCCACACATCTGTATCTATCTTTGGATACGATGGGAGTACTCAAAGGCCTATCGGTAAAATCAGGTTCAAGTTGCAGATCGGTGATCTTATCTCTGAGGTCACAGTGTATGCAATAAAGACCCCTTCATGCTACAACATCCTTCTCGGACGCCCTTGGATCCATGAGAATGGTGTTGTCCCTTCAACTCTACATCAATGCATCAAGTTTGTTGGCGACGACGGCATGATACATCGAGTCTTTGCGGACAGAAAACCCTTCAAAGGTAAAGAAGTCCACTTCGCAGACTCACAGATGTATGAAGGTGAAAAAGAAGAAGAGGAAAAGCACACAGCATCCTTTGCCGAAAATCTCCAGAAAGATAAAGGCAAAGCTCCTCAACAATCACCGGAAGAAAACAAACCATCCGGTAAATCTGAAGAGAGCATTCAAACTCCCTTCATCATCTCCCTCAAATCTTCAAAGCCTTTGGTCATCACAACTAAAGTGAAGAAGGCAAAACAAAAGCCTGGGGGCAAATTTGTTGTCTCTTTCGTGTCTATCATGCAAGACACGGACTCGGATTCAGAGCAAGAAGACGACACATCGTCAAGCCAAGCTGACACTCAGCAAGTTCAGCCTGCTCTTACTCCAATGGAGACAACTTCTGACATAGAAGATCCTACGTCAGCTTCCTTCGTTGTTCCAGCAACTTCAACAAAGGAAAAGCCGATCTTCTTCCATAGATCGGATGCTTCTTCATCAAACTCCATGCTTGAACCTTTCCAAAATAAAGGTACGCCTCAACTATCCTTATACAGTTCTGTGGCACAAGCTATTATGAAGAAAATGGGCTATGACGCTCAAAACCCAGTCGGTTTGGGAGAAGGACGCGGTATTCTCACGCCATTGGGGCCCGTCTTGACCAAAAGCCAGCTGGAAGATTGGAGACTCTACGGCTATGTAGAAAAGTCTTCACACGGGTTAGGGTATGATCCTGACACTCCCTTGAGACAGTTGACACAAAGGCTTAAAAGTCAATATACTGACCAAGCCTCAACATCTCAAATCCATGAAGACATCGATCTCCCTGGATATCTCTTTGATGAGTCACCTGACAAAGATCCAGGAAGCTCATCCAATTGGCACGATTTCTCCGAAAATGAAGAGGAGTTGTCCGATGGCACAGACGTGTGGACTTCTGACCCCAGAAGAACCCTCATCTCCAAAAGAAGTAGCCTACTTCGACTCGGTTTCAACAGGCGATTGGGATCATCTCATAGCAAGCCTTGGGAAAATTACCGATCAAGAAGACCCGTGGAAAGGAACAAAACCTTGGTCTGGAAATGCCCTTGAAACCCCAGAAGGTTTCGTTGAGCTGGAAGCCTCCGAAAATATTGTGGAGGAACCACCTTCGAACCTTCCAACAGAAGATCCTGTTCAAAAGATAGACTTGGGAACACCAGATAACCCACGTCCTGTATTCATAAGCAAGAATATAAAGGATGATGAGTTACCCGAGTATATCGCCTTTCTTCGTGAGTTCGTTGATTGCTTTGCATGGTCTTACGCTGAAATGCCAGGCTTAGACCCCAAAATAGCAGTTCACAAACTCAATCTTCAAGAAGACATCAAGCCTGTCAAGCAAGGCCAAAGAAGATTCCGTCCAGATGTGATGGATAAAATTGAACAAGAAGTTCAAAAACTCAAAAGCGTCGGCTTCATCCGTGAGGAACAACATCCTGAATGGTTGGCCAACATTGTCCCCGTGACAAAGAAAATGGGCAGATCAGGGTCTGTATTGATTATAGAGACCTGAATGGCGCATGCCCAAAAGATGAATTTCCGCTCCCCATACCAGAGGTAATGATTGATAATACCTGTGGATTCGAGCGAATGACATTCATGGATGGTTTCTCTGGCTACAATCAGATAAAGATGCATCCTGAGGATGAAAACATACATCCTTTCGAACCCCATTTGGCGTGTATTGTTACAACTGTCATGCCATTTGGTCTGAAGAATGCTGGTGCCACATATCAGAGGGCTATGATGAAAATATTCCAAGATATGCAGCACAAGACGGTTGAATGTTACGTTGATGACCTCGCCGTCAAAAGCAAAAGAAAAGAAGATCATCTCGAAAACCTTCGAGAAGTCTTCCTCCGGCTTCGCAAACACAAACTGCGAATGAATCCATTGAAATGCTTCTTCGGCGTCTCGTCGGGTAAGTTCCTCGGATTCTTAGTTCGGAAAGCTGGAATAGAGCTTGACCCCATAAAAGTCAAAGCCATTCTAGAAATGCCCTCTCCAAGAACCTTGAGAGAACTCAAAGGGCTTCAAGGGAGATTGGCCTACATCAGACGGTTCATCTCCAATCTTTCGGGGAAATGCCGTCCATTCTCCCGGTTGATGAAAAAGGGTGTAAACTTTGTCTGGGATGCTGACTGTGAAGCTGCTTTCCAAGACATCAAGTCATACCTGACAAAACCTCCAGTGTTAGCTGCTCCTACCACTGGAAAACCATTCATCTTGTACACAAGAGCCCTTGATCACTCTCTGGGAGCTCTGCTTGCGCAAGAAAATGATCAAAGAAAAGAAGCTGCTCTATATTACCCTCAGCCGCATGCTAGTAGGTGCAGAGCATCGCTACTCTCCAGTCGAAAAAGAATGTCTTGCAGTGATGTTCGCCGTACAAAAGCTGCGTCACTACTTGCTTTCCAACACAGTCTACCTGGTCTCGAGGGTCAACCTCTTGAAGGTCCTTGTCACAAAGGCAGGTTCTCTCAATGCTCGACTGGCAAAATGGTCCATCCTTCTGTCACAATTTGATATTAGGTATGTACCACAAAAAGCAATCAAAGGGCAAGCTCTAGCGGACTTCCTCGCAGAGCATCCATTGCCTAAAGATTCTCCACTCAGAGATGATCTCCCAGACGAACCAGTCTACAATGTGGAGACTTTCTCACAAAGTGCCTCCTGGGATATGTACTTTGACGGTGCAACCAGGACAAATGAAAAAAGACAGCTGATCTCGGGAGTTGGCATCCTCTTTGTTAGCCCGACAAATACATGATTCCACACGCTTTCTCGCTACTGGAACCATGCACAAACAATGCAGCTGAATATCAAGCTCTGATCTTAGGATTGGAACTCGCCATCGAATCCGGTATCACCATGCTGGAAGTCTTTGGAGACTCTCAACTGATCGTCAACCAGATGAATCAGAAATTTGAAGTCAGGAAGCCAGATTTGTTGCCCTACTACAACAAGGCACAATCACTTCTGCAAAAGTTTGACATCTGTCACATCACCCCACATTCGTAGAGGTGAAAACATACGTGCAGATGCCCTAGCCGGACTTGCCGCATCCATGGCAATCCAGGAAGGGGAAAACATGCAAATCACAGTGTGCGAAAGGAGAATCCTTCCTCCTCTTAACACACACCAAGCAGTTGCTGAATGCCACCAAGTGGTCGGAAGTCGGATTTCAATCCTTCAAACTTCAATCGGCGACTGGAGGGATCCGTTCATTGATTACATTATGTTCGGAATCCTACCTGAAGATCCAAAAGAACGGGTAAGCATCCAAAGGCGAACCCCAAGCTTCCATTTGGATATTCCTTCAAAAATCCTTTACAGGAAATCCTTCAACGGAGTACTTCTACGCTGCTTGTCACAACAAGAGGCTGAAGAAACACTCAAAGAAGTTCATGCTGGTCTTTGTGGAGCTCATCAGGCTGGACCTAAGCTCTATGATCAGATAAAAAGGTTAGGATATTACTGGCCTACCATGGTAGCTGACGCAATGCAATTTGCTAAGCGCTGCCAACAATGCCAAGTTCATGGAGATTACATTCACATGCCTCCAGAATGGCTGCATCCTACAGCGATCTCATGGCCTTTCGAAGCCTGGGGTATGGACATCATAGGTCCTATTTCTCCCCCTTCAAGCAAAGGTCATCGCTTCATCTTCGCCGCTACGGATTACTTCTCCAAGTGGTCAGAAGCATTTGCGTTTAACGAAATGAAGACCTCATCAGTCCTTCAGTTCCTACGCACCAACATCATTTGTCGTTTCGGCATACCCAAAAGATTCGTCCATGATAACGGACCACAGTTCCGGGATCATCGATTCTACAGGTTCTGCGACAAATACAAAATCCAAAGCTGTCCTTCGACTCCATACAATCCGGCAGCAAACGGGTTAGCAGAAGCTTTCAACAAGACACTCTGCAAAATCCTCAAAAAAAATGGTCTCTAGTCACAAAAGAGACTGGAGCGACAAAATGTCTGAAGCTTTGTGGGCCTATCGAACCACCGTTCGAGGACCAACCCATAGCACACCATTCTCCTTGGTCTATGGATGCGAAGCTGTCGTGCCCTTGGAAGTACAAATTCCTTCCTTGAGGGTATCCTTGCAAAATGACTTGACTCAAGAAAGCAATGTCAAATTGCGACTCCATGAGCTGGACAATCTCGATGAGAGACGGCTCGAAGCTCAACAAAGCATTGAACTTTACCAAGCACGTATGGTAGGATCTTTCGATAAAAAGGTCAGGCAACGCGCCTACAAAAAGAGTGACTTGGTTCTTGCGGTAAAAAGACCAATGGTCTTCGCTCACAAGTCCAAAGGCAAATTTGAGCCAAAATGGGAGGGACCCTACGTCATCGACAAGGTTTTCTCTAATGGCGCATACGCACTCCTAAACATGGAAGGTGACAGATGTATGCTGCCCATCAACGGCAAGTTCTTAAAGCGGTACTACCCTTGAAGACTTACCCAACTGGGTAAGAGCAATGCCTGCACGGCCAAAAGCCGGTTTCCAGGTACACGCTCGCTAAACCCACCCTTTTTTTTTAGAATTTTCATATCAAATGTTGAAATTTCTAGAAATCTAAAACAATGCTTACTTTCATCGTTTCATTGTTCAAAAAAAAAAAATATATCCAAGTTTAGGAACCTTTCCTAACTTGACCAAAATTTTCAACCCTTGAACCCAAAATTCATGGTTTGAAACAAAATCCGGATTCAGGGATTCCACCCTAGTCCACCCTGCCTTTTACCGCCAAAATGGTTTTAGGTCAAAACTTATGACCCTCGTGTCTTTAAAACAAAAAAAAAATAGTTTTTCAAAACCGCGAGGAAGCGACGCTTAGTCGATACTCGCACAAATCGGAAGCAAGCGAACCACGTTCGACACTTCCAAAATCGCAGGAAGCGACATTTCGTCGGTACTTGCAAAATCCAAAACTGTGGAGATGCAACATTTCAGTTGATATCCACAACCCAAATTTCAAAGGTTCGAAAAACCTAAAAAAACTATGGAGACGCAACATTTCAGTTGATATCCATAACCCAAAGGTTCGAGAAACCACAAATTTCAAAAATCGTGGGGAAACGACATCAAGTCAGTACCCGCAAAACCAAAATTTTTGAAAAGCAAGGATGCGACATTCCATCGATACTTGCACCCAAATCCGCGAGGATGCGACATTCCATCGATACTCGCAACCGAATGAGCAAGGATGCGACATTCCATCGATACTTGCAATAACATTCAGCAGGGAGGCGACTTTTAGTCGATACTTGCATTTTTTGAAAACCAAACCGGCTATAAATGCCATCAAAACAGGCTATAAATGCCACAAACCGGCTATAAATGCCATCAAAACAGGCTATAAATGTCACAAACCGGCTATCAATGCCACCAAAACAAAACCGGCTATCAATGCCACAAAAAAAACTTGGATTCAAAAAAAAAAAAACGGCTATCAATGCCACCAAAACTGGCTATAGATGCCACAAAAAAAAAAACTCGGCTATCAATGCCACAAGAAAAGCTGGCTCTCATGCCAAAATTGGCTTCCATGCCACAAACAAAAACCTGGCTTTCATGCCAAAACAATCACTTGACAAAAGATTTTCACAAAATGACAACCTTTTGATCAAATCCCATTTAGCAATTACTTTTATCACAAAAAGATTCAAGTGAGCGTAGGGATAACAAAAAAAAGAGCATCCCATTTAGCAATTACTTTTATCACAAAAAGATTCAAGTGAGCGTAGGGATAACAAAAAAAAAAGAAAGTGTTCACAAGCACTACAAAAAAAAAAGTACCAAAAAATACAAATGGTACCAAAAAAAGAGAAGGGATAGTTTCTGTTATAAAAAAATATATACAGGAGCTCAATCAAAAATGGTCTCCAGCCAAGAGTTCAGCTCCTTAAGCAAGCTTTTGGCCTCATCCGTCAAGGATTCCAAGGCACGCTTCTTCAGGAACCTGCCATGAGATGCTGGGGTGGGCTGTAACCCTTCTTTCGCACTGGGAAGCTTCCCTCGAGCGGTTTTCCATTGTTTGTTCTCATCAGACTTCCTTTTGAGAACTCGATTGGCATCCGCAACTCGGTGAATCAGAGCAGTCTCCCTTTCACGAGCCTCTGTTATTTCAGTCCACTTGGCAGCGACTTGTGCCTGTAGATGCTCAAGACGTTTCCTGGCCTCATCGACCTCCCTATCAAGGATGTTAAGGTCATGTGTCAGCCCAATGATGGTTATCTCTTCTAAGTTCCTCTCTCGGACTGCCTGCTTCTTACTTTCTGTAGCCTCATCCAGGTTAGATTGAGCCTTATCCGCAGGGTCCAAGAACATCTCCTTGAAGAACTGATCGTCAGGAAAACCCATGGTCTCAAACCACTTGTCACCCAGCTCAATGATCCTATTAACGATCGCCCTGGCATCTGTGACATCCAGACCAGCCTCTTCAGCATCACCAAGAATCTCACGCACATGCTGGATCATGCTAAATCCGGCTTCCAAGTGCCCAGAAAAGAGAGTCTCAATCCAAGAGCTCAGAACTCGTACCACCACCTTCTTCGCAAAAAGAAGAGATGGCCCAGCTGAAGATTCGCCCAACTCCGTTGGTCGGCCGCTCATGTCATCATCTGTTGAAAGAGTAACAAAAGAACTCTTTCCAGTTGAAGCTGCTCCTGCTCGGGAAGGAATCTCAGCGCGAGGAATCTCCTCAACATTGTCAAAGCTGGTCCCAGGAGTCTCTACCTCTGGATTAACCTCTGGCATCCCTTGCTCTGGAAGCGACGGACCCTCCTCTGTCACTTCAAAAACTGCCAAAAGAAACATAAAAAGGTATCAATATAATCCTGTTTGAAAATCATTATCAGGGTTATAACTACAAAATACCTTCTTCGACGACTGGCGGAACACTTTCTTCCTCCATGAACTCATCGGAAGCATCATCAACATTTGCGTCCATCGATGGTTCAAAGTCATCAGAGCCCTGTGGCAAGTCAGCTGACAAAAAAAAAATGTTAGCAAACCGAGTCACAGACACAAAAAAAAAGAGCAATATTTGTCGTACCAATTGGAGATTCTGGATTTACTCCAGAGTCCCTCGGTTCTTCTTCAGGTGCCTCAACAGGATCCATCACCACCTCATCGGTTGGGACCTCAGGCATCACCAAGTCTTCCTCTGCTAAAAAAAAAAGAAAAGCAGAAACAAGAAGCAAATCAGAACATGGAAAAATCCCATGAAAAGAAATGGAAAGAAAAAAGGAAGAATCATACCTTCACCGACGGTTTCTTCTTCTCGACTTCTCTTTTCTGGAGGCTCGTCAGCATCCACTGGCACATCCTCATTGATAGTAAGAGGAACTTCCAAGTCAGGAGAGTCCTCATGCTACCCCTTGCTGCGATGATGACTCCTCCCCCTCTTACCCCGGCGGGCTCGCTTCTTAGAGGAACCTGCCCCACTGTCAGAGTCAGGTTTCCCACTTGACTCCTCACTGGATGGTCTACTCTTGCCAGTAGACTCCACGGAAGCTTGCCTCTGTGCCGCTTGCATCCAAGAGCCAAGTTCGGCTTCCTCCTGTTCTAGCTGCTCTAAAGCCTCATCAGGTATTTCACGAACAGCTTCAGAACCAATGACGCCCTGGTCACTGAGAAAGCCTATCTTGTGCTTCTCTCCAGAAAGGAAGGCCCAAACTTCCTCTCGCCGGACGCCATCCGACTTTCCAAGGCCCTTTCCAGATGCCAGCTTCACATCAAGCTCCTTCTTGGAAAGCCCCCGATATGCCGAAAAGCTCTCCGCGAACCACTTCGCAAAGCCGGCAGTCCGGGAAGTCAGCAACACAGGATAAGAAATCATGGCTGTAGTGTCTTCAGCACTATAGAAAGCCCATGCATTTCTCCCGTCCTGTAAGCCTCCAAAGCACTTCACCATGCTTGAAGGCGCTCCAACAACGCCTTGAGAAAAGCCCAGCTGCAAAGCAAAGCGAGAGGGTACATACGGCTGGATGTCGACGAAAAGATGTCTACGGTACACCATCGTGCCGACACGTATGCTGAAAAGCCACTCTCTCTCTGCATTTGTCAAGGAATAATGCCTTCCCGACCCCGCCCTGGTAGAGTCTCGGGAGGCACCAAAATCAAAAGCCTTCTTCCGCAACTCCGGAGAAAGCTTCACTGAAGACTGCCCCATCTCGACGTCCCTGAACCGTCGGATCCTCATGCGGGCAAACAAAAGTGATTCGGACACGGCTTTGCCCTTAGCCAGTCGAATCATTAAAGGATCATCATCCTATGCAGCACCCAGCCGATGGAAGCCAGGACAGTGGTATACATACCACGAATAAAAGATATGGGCTGAAAATACCCTATTCATGGGAAGCCCAAGCCGAACCAAAAAAGCAGCAGCCTGCAGTTCGGTACACAGGTAGGAGTAAAGAGCTGGCACCAAAGCAAGCTGCTCTCCAAACGCCATCTGACAAGCCGGAAAAATACAATGCGGCCTGATGTGCGTTCCATCTCCTCCAGCAAAAACAGCCTCACCAAGCCAATAAGTGAGGTAAACAGCGAGATCTCTCCGCAGTGCAATGTCAGGACATATGGCGTTTGTACTTGCACAGAAATCTCTCAACTCTTCTTGCATGGCCAAGATCTTCTTTGAACTTGGATCCTGAGCTTCGGCTTCTTGGGTCACGCTATCAGAAGACTCCCTGCTATCAGAAAAGTTGGGGAATGAAGAGCTAAAACTCTTCCAACTGCTGGATCTAA
The DNA here is from genome assembly GCA_012931725.1 of Litsea cubeba. NCBI lineage: Eukaryota > Viridiplantae > Streptophyta > Magnoliopsida > Laurales > Lauraceae > Litsea > Litsea cubeba. The sequence goes on from CM022944.1 coordinate 38,870,534, forward strand.
CTTTCAAACCCTCCTTCTCCTTCAAAAAATCATAGAAGGCGACGAGCTGAAAGTATAGAAGCCTGAACTCCTCAGACTGCCCCTTGAGGACGCTGTCAATCGGCATAAACTCCTCATAGAGTTTGCCGAGGATGGGCAATCCAGTAATGGCGCTCAGCTCCTTCAAAGAAAAACCAATCTCGCCATTCGTCACAATGAAGGTATTGGTTTGTGGGAGGAATGACTCCAGCATAGCCATGAAGGCCTCATCGGAAAAGATTACGGTCTCCCTAAAGGCGCGGACCGCATCAAAAATCCCGGCTTCCTTCAAAACGGCGCCACCAATCAGCAGGACGCGATCAGTCCACGACTTCCACTCGGAGTCGGCATTGAAACGGCCTCGAAGTCGAAAAGGCTTGATCCAATTGCTGCCGTCACCGCTGAAAATACCAAGGCCCACCGGTCTCAAATCGACCGACGGATAATCAGAGCCCTGGTAGCCGCTGGATGGCATCAACAGGTCCATATCAATAGGCGACCTCTCCGTATATCCAGGAGAACCGCTAACAAAAACCCCGGTCTTGATTACATTTGTCCTTCTCACCCAGCTTGGAGGATCTTCCCTCTTAGGGCACGTGGGGGCAAGGCTCAGAATCGAGACGGTGCGATCAAACGTCGACCGGGTAGCAACAGTCTTCTTCTCACCATCTGCTGTGAAAGAAAACTGAAAACATCTCCTCTGGTATGTCATGTCATCAGGGACTGCATCACCAAAGAAGAAGGTAGGCTTGGGCAAAACGCTCTGATCTTCCATCACCCATGGACGACTGCTTACCATGATCTTATAGAATTCCTCTCCCTTGAGAGCGATCAGTCGCTGCCTCATCTCATCTCTGTTGAGGGAGTCGCACTCTTCCAGATTTCTCTCAACATACTGGACCTTCTCAAAAGCCTGCTGAACGGCCGGATTAGAAGATCTAGAAGATCGACGAGGTACGCTTGTAGCAGGCTCTTTACCCTTGTTCGCTCTGGAGGAACCACCTGAAAAGGATGGAAAAGAAAAAAATCAAACATCAAAATGACAGAATCTCGCTAAAAAAAAATCTGGCGAAATTTTGACATGATAACGGGGCAATTCCGAAGAAAATGAACTATCCCGAAAGAAATAGAAAGCTTGAAGATGGGCTCAACATCGCTGCGAGCTCCGAAACTCCAAACTTTCGAAACCTCAAAGTCTCCGCAAAATCAGGAAGGGCTCAACATCACTGCGAGCTCCAAATTCCCAAATTTGCGAAAACTTTCAGGTATGCTATCACATCATGCTACAAATTTAATTTACAATTGAATGCATGCATGAACATCTAGGTTTGCCAAAAAAAAGAGGGGCATTATCATGATGAAAAATAAAAGAAACTTTCTCAAAAAAAAGGAGAGAAAGAAAACAAAAAAAAAAGAGGAAGAAAAAAAGGGAGATGGCCCACAGGCCACGTGGCCATACGGCCAGATCCATACGGATCTGTCCGTATGGCCCACAAACAAACAAAAAAAAACAAAAAAAAAAAGAAAAAGAAAAGAAAGCAAAAAAAAAAGGAAAACGTGTGAAAAAAAAAGAAGCAAACACATAAAAAAAAAGAAAAGAAAAAGAAAGAAACAAAAAAAGAAAGAAGAACTTTTTATTTTTTCCTACAATGGAGTTTTCTTGAAAAAGGGAACTTACTTGAAGCCATTGATGGAGAAGAAGAAAAGTCTTGAAGATCTTGAAGAAGAAGAACTCTTGGTCTTGAAGCCCTCTTGAGATTATTGCAAAAGAAAGTAATAAGAGCAAGAGATCCAACCTCCTTCTTGCTTTTATAGAGGAGAGCAAACCAAAGAAGGAAAGAAGAAAGAGGTAAGTGTTACTAATTAGTAACCTTACCAAAAGAAAGAGATTAGAAAGATTCTTTCCCAAAAGAAAGATATCTTGAAGGATTTTCTCCCCAAAAGAAATCGATGACGGATTCTTTCCCAAAAGAAAGATATCTTGAGATATCCTATCCCAAAATAAAGGGATCATGAGAGATTTTCTCCAAGTAAAGATATTCTTAGATATTCTCTATCCAAATGAGATATTTTTGGATATTCTTTACAAAAATGACACCATATGAGATCTAAGCCATTTCAAAAGCTTAAGGTCCCATGGGTTAGCCCATATGAGCCAGGTTTGACCACTTAGGCACAAAAAAAAAAATAATTATTTTGGGCTTTTAGTCAAAGAGAAATCCCTCTTACCAAGAGCATACAAAAATGGTTCCATGCCTCTTTTGAGTTGATTGGACCATACAAAAGAAAATTCCAAGCCCCATGAGCTTCCAAAAATCAAACCATCCAGCCTCATCTACCAAATTGAGCCAAAATCTTGAAATTGACATTCCACAAAAATCAAACCAAATCCTGGTCCCCTAACTTGCCACATACAGCCTGTTAGGTCACAAGACCAAAACCAAAAACCAAAACCTGATCCCCTAACTTGCCACATACAGCCTGTTAGGTCACAAGATCAAAACCAAAATTGATCCCCCAACATTCCACATACAGCTTGTTGGGTCACACGATCAAAACCAAACCCGACCCCCTAACCTGCCACATATAGCCTGTTAGGTCACAAGGTCAAAACCCAAATCCACATCCCTGATGTCATCTTCAAAACTTTGCCTCGAGATGGTACGTGATCCCTTTCACTACCATAAAATTCCCCTGGAAGCTCAAAAGGCTACAAATACCAAAAAGAAAGACTGCTCAGAGACTCTTGGTCAAGTCACAGGCTCTCCTTCAAAAATCTCTTCGAGGCACATCGACTACAAAAGTTAAGCAACTCGTCGCTGTACCTCGAGGGGGCATTTGTTGACACCAAAAATGTCACTTTACCTCTTCAAGATCCAAAGAGCTACATGAAGTCGCAACCTGCCATAAATAGGCAATGCTGCTTCCAAAAATCAAATCTTGTCAGAATCAAACAAAAACTGCAAGATTCTTCCAGATAGCCAAAAGAGGAGTACACAAGAAGTTTCGGGCCATTTCAAAATCATTTGGCCTAAACTTCGCTTCTCCGACAGCCGAAAAGGAGCTCTCGGCGGCAAAAGCATCGGAGACACCAAATCTTCGATCAGGGCCGATGGATGGTCTCAAAATACTTCCAAAAGGCTCCACGTCAAGTTCCGAGTCAAACCGACAACGTTTGACCCTACATCAACCCTCGAACAGCTAAATCAAGCCTCTCGGCGGCGAGAACCATCGAGGCCATTGCTCATCAGATAGAGCACATGGACGGCTTCAAAATGCTTATAAAGGGCTACACGTCAAATTTTAGGTCATTTCCACAACATTTGACCATAGTTTGACGCTCGGAAGCCAAATCAGGCCTCTCGGCGGCAAAGCTCTCCGGGACCATGGTTTCCAAGACAGAGCCTATGGATCATCTTAAAATGACTCCAATAGGTTCCCTGTCAAATTTCAAGTCAATCGGACATCGGTTGACCGCACATCAAACCGCGACATCTTCAACGCGACAAAAAGCAAGTCTACTGGTGATAGGACCCCAAACGGCTTCAAAACTCAAACAAAAGCCTATGGTTGGTCTTATTTATTGCTCAGGAGGCTTCACACCAAATTTCAGGTCATTCCGACATCGTTTGACCCAGTTTCAGCTTTTGACGGAAAATCGGCAGCTCTGCGCGACAAAGTCTTTGGCTTTCTCAGGAAATTGGAAACTTTGCAGAATAAAATGCAAGGATTCTCATCAGGTTTCCTACAAAGAAATCAGGCCAATAAATGGTCAAAATGTCAAGGAAAAATACAGAAGGAAAAAGAATCGAAAAACAGCAAAATCGGACACAAAACGGGACACAAAGGGGGGAAAAGCCCCCTAGGGTCGCAGGCCCCTGCGACCCTGGGCCAGGGTCGCCGGCGACCTTGGAGCCCGGGGTCGCCGGGAAGGCCCCGGAAACCCCGGTTTTCGCCGTTTTTTCGCGATTCGAAGAGCCCAGCCTCTGGTACTTTCCAAAATTCATGCTTTTGAGACACCAAGTCCTCTGACATCCATCCAAAACACGGGTCAATCATCAAGAGTATCAAAAACAATATTGATCGCCACCCGGTCAACCAAAAAAAGTGTGCTTTCTACCCTACCGATCGAGAAATCGACAGGACAGATGGCACCGACCCGCTGTTGGCAACAAACACCTGAAATTACATGGTCATCTGATGTCGATCTACATGAAGATCCATCGATGATCATCGACAGAAGAATCCCAAAAGACATGGCACGGCCCGCAACTCTTCAACTGCTCGGCGACCACTTAATGCGATTAATTGACTAACTTTATTACAGTCATTAATCCATTTCTTTGGACGGCCCAATCAGAAGCAAGCATTCGGGAGTTACAAGTCAAGAGATTCATGGCATTTAACCCATGAAACTCCTCCCATCATGGCGATTAAAGGCGATTAAATGCCCTCAATCTCCTCCGGCCAATCAGAAGCCAAGAAAAAGGAGTTACAAAATAAAGAATTCAATTCTGTAACTCCTCCCTTTATGTAGCTTTATGACAATCAAAGCTCATAAACCCTCCTAAATGGCCACCTAAAAAGCCTATAAATAGGAGAGCTCTCCAAGAAGAAAGGGACAGACAACGAAAATCACAGACAGAAGCACAGAAATTCAGAGAAGGAAAAGAGAGAAAACTCTGCGGAAGTTCTACACCGGCCACCGCTACAAGGTGACAAAAGTCCCTTGGGGGGTACCCCCCCCCCCCCCCCCAAGGTCCTTGCCTTCTCCTTCTACCGCCAATGGCTTAGATGTGGCTTTTCAGCCCGTCTACTCGGCTTTTCATTGGACATAGGACCTTCTTTTGGTCTTTGTCCTCTAAAAACCTGAGGTTATAGCCAAGCCAAGCAAATCAATAGCATCCTCTGTTCTCATCTGCATGGATGATGGCGAAGCCCACATATGGCTTGCGACCGTCAATCTAAACGAGTCCCCCACAATCTCCTGAGAAGTTAGATCCTCCTTTTCTTGCTTTTCATTGTAGTTTGTATTTTTTTAAAAAGAGACAAAAATCACAACTCTTGTCTTTCATTATTGATAAGGATTGTAAATCGGCTATAAACGCCAAAATCGGCTATAAACGCCAAAATCGGCTATAAATGCCCAAAAAATCGCCTTTCACGGCAAATCAAGAAAATGTCTCTTTTCTTAAATATATGTGCAATGGAAAACTTGAAAGAAGTTGATTTCCTTTTTACTTGCGAAGGTTGATCTCCGGATCACCACTTGCAATTGCAAGTAAAAATAGAAAATCTGGCACACCCACACAAAAAAAGAAATGTTGATGCACGCCCCTGCCCCCTGGTTACGAAAGGGTCGGAACCAAACGGACTCCCACGTCCGCCGACCTCGGTAGGAACCGAGCATTGGAGCGCGGTCCATCACATCACATTATATTGATAGTGATTGGGTGATGTAGAAAAGAATGCTAGCATTTTCTATGATAGAATTCCCACACACTGGTTCTAGGATAGGGTCTACTATCCTTGAAAAACTTAGAGAATATAAAATTAAAAATAAAATAATTTCTATAACTTTAGATAATGCAAGCACTAAAAATGTCGCAACAAGATTACTAAAAAATGCGATTCAACTTGATTTAAATGGAATTCTATTTCACAATAGGTGTGCATGCCACATCATAAATCTTATCGTACAAGTAGGGATTAAATTAATTAGAGATGATTTAAAGATTATTAAATGGATTGTAGGATACATTTTTGGTTCTGCCTCGCGAAAACAATATTGGAGGGACATATGTGTAAATTTGAATCTATATCCAAAGAAAATATCATATGATGTAAAGCATAGATGGAATTTTACCTATAAAATGTTAAAAGAATCATGTGCCTATAAAATTGCACTAAATCAATATTGTCAATTTATTTGGAGCAAGAAAATATTTTTATAAGTGATGATAAATGGACCCTTCTTGAAATAATAAGAGATTTTTTAGAAGTTTTTCATGATGCAACATTGTTTTTTTTCCGAGGTATATTACCCCACATCAAATCAAGCTTTAGCCCATTTTTATGAAATAAGTCTTACTTTTCAAAAGTATAGAGATTTTCAAAATTTTCAAGTTATGTGTGGACAAATGGAGGAAAAGTTTTCACAATATTGGACAGTCGCTCCTTTAACATTTTGTATAGCTGCTGTGTTAGACCCTAGATTGAAATTACAGGGTCTAGAGACTCTTCTTAATGAAATTAACTCTAATATGAATACAACTAATATAAATGACATAACAAAAATTAAGGCAGATTTAGAAATACTTTTTTTGGAATATGCTACCCGATTAGGCAGATCCATAGCACCCACGGTCCCAACAGGCCCTCCCCAAGTACATAAAGGAAAAAAGAAAGCCATTTGGAGTATTATGAAAAAAGCTCAAGGAAGTAACTCCTCTTCTTCCGGAGGATCTTACAACCTTAATGAATTAACAATGTACCTAGGGAACAGTCCTATTACAATAGATGATGAAGATGAAGAAGATTTTGATATTTTGGCATGGTGGAAATCATTCGGAAATAAGTTTCCCGTGCTTTCTACCATAGCCCGTGATATATTAACAATACCAGCGTCCACAGTTGCATCAGAGCAGGCATTTAGTGCAAGTGGGCGCCTTATTGACCCCAGGAGGACTATGCTTCAAGAAGAAACCATTGAGACCTACATGTGCTTGCGGGATTGGTACCAAGCAGAGGATAGGGAACAACACCTCTTAAATGATGATATCGAAATAGAAGACGAACCAGCGGCGTTGAGATATCATAGTATAATTATTTTTAGAATGTATAATAGGCTTTTAACTTGTAATTTATTTTTTAGAATGTATCATAGGTTTTTGAAGTTGTAATTTATTTTCTAGAATGTATCATAGGTTTTTGAAATTGTAATTTATTTTTTTTGAATGTATCATAGGTTTTTAAAGTTGTAATTTATTTTTTAGAATGTATCATAGGTTTTTAAAGTTGTAATTCTTTTTTCATTTATCAGAAGGTTTGAATTTCATTATATATTGATCCAAGTTCAAGCTTCAAACTTGTAATTTTTTTTAAACTTTTGTAACTTAAATTTCAAGGAAATACAATTTATTTGATGTGTTTTTACGAAGCATCATTAGTGTTATTCTACTTGTTTATCTCTTTTAATTTTTTTATTTTAATGAAAATGGTCCAAGTCCAAGAATAAAAAAAAGAAAAAACAACACTGGCCGCCCGCGAGCGGCACGGCCCAGCATGGCACGACCAAGGCTGTGCTGGTGGCCCCCAGAACTTTTGGGCCCGGTCCGGTCCGTAATTCATCACGGGCCGTGCTGGCCCATCACGGGCCCGGGCCGGGCCCTGATTCAGTGGGCCGAGCTTAGGGGCCCGGCCCAAATTGACACCTCTAGGCGGGGAGAGGCAAGATTAAATAGACATGCTATAGGATATCCCCTGTTTCAACGAAACAAGGGGGGCCTGTTTCAGCTAATCCCAAGGTGCCATCTCAGACAATTGCCACCTCAGCAAGTCAACCCTCTTCTACAATGAATAAAATAAAATTATAGGGTTCGTCTTACAAAAAGGGAAAAATATTTTTAACAAAGAACACCTAAAAGCAAGAACATATCTTCCGTTCGAACTAGAGAGCTTGGAGGAGACAAACGAACCAGAGAGCTTGGAGGAGACGAACGAAATGAACTTTTGTCTCCTCCAACCAATCCTCACCACCTCTTTTAGAACCCATTAGAGTCAGGACGTCCATTCTTTTTGCATAAATCGCGAGCAGCAGCCGTGGAGACCCATATGCATCAAGATATCTCCTCTCACCTCTCGTTTATCTCTGCTAATATTAGCAGCAGTAGAAGAAGGATCCATGCACTTTGTTCTTTAGTGCACGTTGAGCCACTTCTTTTGCGGAAAAAAGCATGAAGATCAAAAAAGGTTTTTCAACATCCTTCATGATTCCGTGGAAACGAAAACCTTTTTGTATCATTTTCCATGTTTCAAAAGCATAAATTTGTTTTAGGTTTTCTAGGCAGATTTTTGCTTAATACTGTTACAAACAGCCAAATTTGTTCTATTCACAGATGCTTTTTTATAATGCTTAATCCGTGGTTTTATGATTAGGTTCTTGTTTGTTTGCCTAAGTTCATTCATTTTCAGATATCTTTCTATGGATAGTACCCAACCCAAGATTTTTAATCGAATTCAAAGGGGACTCTTTGCACTCAAAATACCGAAAACTCAGTATTTTATGAAGGCAACCTTCTCAAATAGGATGTGTGTCACGTCCCCAAAATAAGAATTGGGGAAAAACGTGAAAAATTAAAATAAATTCAAATTCCTGTGTTTAATACAACACAAGCTTCCAAAAGTGGACCCACATAACATCACAAACCGTGGTGAGTCCAAATAAAATTTCATTAAATGCAACGGAAGCTTCATTCAATTGGTATTCAATGACCATAAATAAGATCCAACACGAAAATCACATAAACATTAATAGTTAAAGTTGCAGAATGAATAAAATAATTACTAAGGAAAGGTTTATCATTAAAGAAAGTTCATCTAAGGAATTGCTAAGATGACGTTCACTCTCATCCAGGCTCAGACGGCTCCAAAACCGTCTCCGGCATTCCACTCGGGTTCGTCGGTTGGCTCAAACGCTTGAAACGTTTGATCCTCCTCCGTCTCCTCGGTAAAGTAGGGCTCGGTACCTATGCACCAAATATTACAAAGTAAATAGCAAGTACATAATCATAGTTTGAAATTAAATGTGATAACGAGAAGAATATAGACAAGTGTGATCATATACAAGTAAATGCAAAGATATAACACGAATGAACGTATGACATAAATCCAAATAAAACAAATGGAGCAATAAGATTCACACGGAGACAAGTGTCCCCGTTGTGGGTGGTCAACCCTACATAATCGGGAAAGCCCATCCATAACGTCGGTGGTCAACCGATCAATAAACAAAAATCAGGATAACCTGTTCACATTCATAGCGGATTATAAGTGATCCGGACACATCGGTGATCAACCGTCCATATACGATCTGCAGTCGTTCAAAAATGACCAACATAAAGGAAACATATATGCATAATAGACCCGAATAATAATGCTCCGACACAAGAGTCCTAAGTCAAAATGAAGTGCTGGCCAATCCATAATCCATATCATAGTCAAATCACATACATAATTTGCCAAGCAACTTCATAGCCCATAACACATAATAGGGTATGCATCTAAAGGAATACATATCCTAAACCAACATATATATGTGTGCGAAGGTCAAAGAATAATCATAAGCCAATCCTAATGTCAGACATAAGGTCTCGTACCCAACAACCACAAGAATCTCTAAATAGATAAAAGGTCAACACATCCCTTCTCAATCAATGGTGCATAGACCCAATTAAGGGTTCTCCAATAGAGATGGGTTGAGCTCGAATCCATTAGGATTTCCCCGAGGTCATATGAAGCACTAAACCCCATGTTAGTAAGATACCACGTGCCCAGTCGGTATTTACTCAGGTCCAAAGATCCAATTAATAAAGTACAAAAATACAATTTAACACTTTAAAACCAAAGATATCATTTAATATTTAATTTGTAAATAATAATGATAAATCACAATCTTAATTTATAATTTAGAAAACCTAAGGATTTCATTTACAATATTTTCCACATTCAAAATAGCCAGAGGAGATAGTTTGGATTTATAAAATAACCAAGGCCCTTTCTCCAAATTCTCATAAACACTCAAGGGGTAAGTTAAATAAATATTCTAACATAAAGTTAAGGATTCTGTCACATTGTCACATGGGATTCCTTCATCCAAAGTACATCCATGTCCTCACTATCCTCTCTCTTATTTTATTTCAATACCTATCCAAGTCAAAACCGTCCCTGCCCACTTCATTAATACAGAACCCGGTCAAGGAATGAGAAGGCTTCACACGTGGTGTATAAGGGCACTTGGGCAGTGAGCCCCACTGATCAAGATCGAGATCACCCCCGTAAGAAAATGTCGCCCAGCCCTATACGGGTAGATGACCGGACCAGATCTGATCAAATCTCCTCACGGGCCCCACATCAAGATTAAATAAAAGACAGCAAATAGAGTAAATCAAAACTTAGGGCATAAAAATGGGTTTCTACATGCATCTAACACTAGAATCAACGAGAAACACAAGCATTAAATTTACAAATTATGGTTAAGCACTTGCCTTTCACCGGGGTTGAAGAAAACGCAATAGATATAACCAATACCCAACCCGAGATAACCGGGGCGCTCGATCACAATCCTATCGCCAATCTGAAATAAGAGCTGAAATAAGAGATGGGAAAGAAATGCCCAGATGAGCAGATCTATTATAACCCTACCCAAAACCTAACATTGGAAAGAAGAAGAAGATAACCCAAGAGTATAGATTTACTTCTCTAATGGCTTGAGGAGAGGGTTACCTGAGATAAGAAGGTCGAACCAAGAATGATGGTATCCTCTGATCTTGATTCTGATGGCCAGATCTCAAAGCTGGTATGGCTTGGGATGCTGAAAAGACGAAGAAGACGAACGATCGGGACAGGAATAGTTGCAGAGGAAGAGATAAGGATGTGCATTCGTAATAAGAGGATAAGGTTAAGAGAATAATGGGCTTAAGTCATTGGGTCGGGTCAAACTGCGGGTCAGGACATCTACCCATTAACCCAACTCACCAATCCACGCATCTAATCTAACGTGTGCCCCACTTAATCCTAACCACTTAAATAACTAAAATACATTTCAATTAACATAATAATAATATCTAATAAAATAATAATAAATATATAATAGGTGGGACCGGGATCTTAAATTCTCCTCCCCTTAGGATATTTGGTCCTCCAAATAACTAGAATTACTCTGGAAGATGCGGGTACTGTTTGTTCACTGAGATTAGAACGGTACCTTCCACGACGCCCGCCAAAGCATTTGCATTCTCATGGGTAAAAGCATACATCCTGCTCTGCTGTGGTTGGTTATGTTGTCCTTGCGCTGTCCCAAGTGGCCTCTGTTGACCCCCGTGTTGCTGTCTCTGTTGACCCTGAAGTTGCCTCTGCTGCTGTGGAGCTTGCCCCCTAAACTGCTGATTCTGAGGAGCCCTAAATTGTTGTTGTTGCTGTTGCTGCGCCCGAGGAAACTGCTGACCTATTTGTTGTGGTCCTTGCTGAGGTACTGTCCTCCAATGTTGCTGCGAAGGCGCGTTAGGAGTTACTAGCTGGGATTTTGGCAACTGACTACCGTCGTTGGGACAATCGCGAACTTGATGTCCGAACTGTCCACAATGAAGACATGCTCCAGTCTCTCTATAACACTGCTCTGTTGTGTGATTCCTCTTACCACATCGCTCACACTGTTGGTTCTGACTAACCGAGGGTTGACTTTGAAACTTTGGTTTCTTCGGGTTGCCTTGGCTAGAAGACTGCCTTGACTGATGCTGCTGAAATTTGACCTGTCTTTCTGCTGACTTCTTCCTTAGTGCACCTTCAGCCCAATATGCACTTTTCACAGTCTCCTGAAATGTAGGGCGTTGATTGTCCCCAATCATCATATAAATATCAGCTGATAACCCATCAAGAAAACGCCTGATTTTCTCTTCTTCAGGAACGACTAGTGTAGGAGCATACTTAGCCAATCTAGTGAACTGTTGCTCATACTGCTGCACTGACATATCCCCTTGCACTAAGTTCTGAAAATCCCGCTTCCACTGGTCCTTGACATATTTGGGAATAAACTTATCCATGAACTCCTTAGTGAATGTTTCCCAGGAATGTTCTTCAGCCACTGCATCTGCTTGCACTACCATCTTCACAGAATTCCACCATTGAAGAGCTATTCCTCTAAACATGTAGGCTGCCAAATTCACTCGCTGTCTCTGAGTACAACGAAAAACTGCAAAGATCTGCTCCAACTGCTCCATGAAATCATCTGCTGCCATTGGATCTTCTGACCCATGAAACTCAGGAGGAACCCTCTTTCTAAATTTCTCGTACAGGTCATTAGGATCAACTTCTCGAGGAGGCATGACCACTTGTACTGGCTGAGCTGCTCTGTCCGTTAATGCTATGATCTGAGCCTGAAATGTTGCTCTATCGTGATCTGCTTGTGCTCGTTCAACAGCTCTCTCTTCTCTTTCTTGTTGCTTTTCTGCAGCTCGTTCTGCCTCAGCTGCTTTTTGCTGCTCATTTTGAGTGGCCTGTGATTGCATAAAAGCTTGCAACAGCTGATTAAAACGTTCGTCTGAGTTGTTCGATCCACTCCCAGGTTCTTTGTCCTGAGACCTTGTATTACGTTGGGCCATGACCTGCAATAGAATAAATATGGTTTAGCTCCTATGAAACAAGCTAACAGACAATTCTATAGACTTTACAGTTAGCACTTTCAAGCCTGTCTAACGAAATTCGTAATCCTCACCACGTCCTATTAGTTCTGTCCATTTTTAATATCCGAAGATCGTGCTGGCTCGGATACCAACTGTCACGTCCCCAAAATAAGAATTGGGGAAAACGTGAAAAATTAAAATAAATTCAAATTCCTGTGTTTAATACAACACAAGCTTCCAAAAGTGGACCCACATAACATCACAAACCATGGTGAGTCCAAATAAAATTTCATTAAATGCAACGGAAGCTTCATTCAATTGGTATTCAATGACCATAAATAAGATCCAACACGAAAATCACATAAACATTAATAGTTAAAGTTGCAGAATGAATAAAATAATTACTAAGGAAAGGTTTATCATTAAAGAAAGTTCATCTAAGGAATTGCTAAGATGACGTTCACTCTCATCCAGGCTCAGACGGCTCCAAAACCGTCTCCGGCATTCCACTCGGGTTCGTCGGTTGGCTCAAACGCTTGAAACGTTTGATCCTCCTCCGTCTCCTCGGTAAAGTAGGGCTCGGTACCTATGCACCAAATATTACAAAGTAAATAGCAAGTACATAATCATAGTTTGAAATTAAATGTGATAACGAGAAGAATATAGACAAGTGTGATCATATACAAGTAAATGCAAAGATATAACACGAATGAACGTATGACATAAATCCAAATAAAACAAATGGAGCAATAAGATTCACACGGAGACAAGTGTCCCCGTTGTGGGTGGTCAACCCTACATAATCGGGAAAGCCCGTCCATAACGTCGGTGGTCAACCGATCAATAAACAAAAATCAGGATAACCTGTTCACATTCATAGCAGATTATAAGTGATCCGGACACATCGGTGATCAACCATCCATATACGATCTGCAGTCGTTCAAAAATGACCAACATAAAGGAAACATATATGCATAATAGACCCGAATAATAATGCTCCGACACAAGAGTCCTAAGTCAAAATGAAGTGCTGGCCAATCCATAATCCATATCATAGTCAAATCACATACATAATTTGCCAAGCAATTTCATAGCCCATAACACATAATAGGGTATGCATCTAAAGGAATACATATCCTAAACCAACATATATATGCGTGCGAAGGTCAAAGAATAATCATAAGCCAATCCTAATGTCAGACATAAGGTCTCGTACCCAACAACCACAAGAATCTCTAAATAGATAAAAGGTCAACACATCCCTTCTCAATCAATGGTGCATAGACCCAATTAAGGGTTCTCCAATAGAGATGGGTTGAGCTCGAATCCATTAGGATTTCCCCGAGGTCATATGAAGCACTAAACCCCATGTTAGTAAGATACCACGTGCCCAGTCGGTATTTACTCAGGTCCAAAGATCCAATTAATAAAGTACAAAAATACAATTTAACACTTTAAAACCAAAGATATCATTTAATATTTAATTTATAAATAATAATGATAAATCACAATCTTAATTTATAATTTAGAAAACCTAAGGATTTCATTTACAATATTTTCCACATTCAAAATAGCCAGAGGAGATAGTTTGGATTTATAAAATAACCAAGGCCCTTTCTCCAAATTCTCATAAACACTCAAGGGGTAAGTTAAATAAATATTCTAACATAAAGTTAAGGATTCTGTCACATTGTCACATGGGATTCCTTCATCCAAAGTACATCCATGTCCTCACTATCCTCTCTCTTATTTTATTTCAATACCTATCCAAGTCAAAACCGTCCCTGCCCACTTCATTAATACAGAACCCGGTCAAGGAATGAGAAGGCTTCACACGTGGTGTATAAGGGCACTTGGGCAGTGAGCCCCACTGATCAAGATCGAGATCACCCCCGTAAGAAAATGTCGCCCAGCCCTATACGGGTAGATGACCGGACCAGATCTGATCAAATCTCCTCACGGGCCCCACATCAAGATTAAATAAAAGAAAGCAAATAGAGTAAATCAAAACTTAGGGCATAAAAATGGGTTTCTACATGCATCTAACACTAGAATCAACGAGAAACACAAGCATTAAATTTACAAATTATGGTTAAGCACTTGCCTTTCACCGGGGTTGAAGAAAACGCAACAGATCTAACCAATACCCAACCCGAGATAACCGGGGCGCTCGATCACAATCTTATCGCCAATCTGAAATAAGAGCTGAAATAAGAGATGGGAAAGAAATGCCCAGATGAGCAGATCTATTATAACCCTACCCAAAACCTAACATTGGAAAGAAGAAGAAGATAACCCAAGAGTATAGATTTACTTCTCTAATGGCTTGAGGAGAGGGTTACCTGAGATAAGAAGGTCGAACCAAGAATGATGGTATCCTCTGATCTTGATTCTGATGGCTAGATCTTAAAGCTGGTATGGCTTGGGATGCTGAAAAGAGGAAGAAGAAGACGAACGATCGGGACAGGAATAGTTGCAGAGGAAGAGATAAGGATGTGCATTCGTAATAAGAGGATAAGGTTAAGAGAATAATGGGCTTAAGTCATTGGGTCGGGTCAAACTGCGGGTCAGGACATCTACCCATTAACCCAACTCACCAATCCACGCATCTAATCTAACGTGTGCCCCACTTAATCCTAACCACTTAAATAACTAAAATACATTTCAATTAACATAATAATAATATCTAATAAAAAAAATAATAAATATATAATAGGTGGGACCGGGATCTTAAAATGTGAACCTTAGTACATCGTGATTCATATCATAGTAGATGATGCATATGATGCTATTGTAACCTTAGAACTTCTTTTTATTAACCTTAGTACACATAATTGAAATTTGAGTACTTTCTAGGTCAGACCAGAGCATATAGGCCATTCAATACTAAGGTTTCAATTTTGTATACTAAGCACCACAAAGCACATAACACATCACATTGCTAAAGATATGTTATCATATACTTGAGTTTAGATTCTCAATATGTTATGAAAGAAGATTTGACGTATTTAAAAATTTCTATATGAATCTTAATTGATTTCATATTTTATTGAATGTCAATGGATATTGAAGACCTTCATGAATGTGAGCATCTGCCGGAAGCAAACATTGTTCCACAAGTAAGACGGAATCTAAACTTTAATTCAAAGGTGTTGAATCAGGAGGTAAATGCTAGAGTCATATTTGTTGCAATTTGATTGGATGCATCATATAGTTAAGTCTTGACCTTTATGCATGTTTTGAGTTTTTCAATATAGCTTCAAAAGCTTTATCAAATGTATTTTGAAAATTCATGCGTAAACATGTTTTGAATCGCATTTTAAAACTCATTTTATATGTTAGCGTCTATTCAAGTCTAGTTCTCCATGACCAGATTTTCCCTTTAGAGACTCACCATCACATCTTATTCCCTGGGAAAGCCCGGTTAACCGACCCTCAGTTCAGTCAGCTCTCAGTTAAAATTCCAAAATAGCAAAAACGTGCAAGTTCTGCACATCAGTCAGATGTCGGTTAATCGACACCAGTTCGATTAACTGACATGAGGGAGTTCGGTCAATCAAATTCAAATTTTATGACTGTTGGAGTTCGATTAATTGAAACAAAAATTCGGTTAACCGACCAGAGAGCCGTTGGAGGCCTTTTTGCTATAAATCTGAACCTTTTCCTTAAGATTTGTGCCAACACTATTGTCTTTTGCAGGCCATGGAAGGTGGGAGAGCTAAGCTAGACTAGAGGAATGCTAGGAGGGCTAATCAATGGGTTTCAACTTTTAATGCTTCAAATGGGTTTGCTCTCTTGGTCTTAAAATTAATTCATGCTTGTTTTTAAATCTTTGTTTTACTCAAAAGCATGATTTAGTGTTCACTTGACTTGTTCAAATGTTGTTTGCATAACATGCTTAGTGATTTGACTTCAACATTTAAATAGAGTTACAGATGTTATTAAGATCATGTTTTGAACAAACTTGTTAGATTTAGGTTTCATTTTCTAAAACTAGTTTGTTCATCATTTCATACATGTGTGCATCATTTTATCACTCTTTCATTTATGGCTTTCACCTTTGCATCATTTACAAGTTTTCAATTTAAAAAAAAAAGTTTTGTATGCATCATTCATAGATCTTAGTATTCACTATGCATATGCCTTGATGTTAAGAGGCATCAATATGTGTTCAAATGCATCTCACTTAGTACATTCCTAGACATATATTTCGGAGATAAAATATTTTGCTGTAAAGGTTATTGCTAAGCTTTAAGAAATGCATAAGTAGTTGTAAAGGTTAATGCTAAGCCTTTGAAAAACATATGTGATTGTAAGGTTAGAGGTGAGCATAAACTTCAAGTTGAAATAGTGGAAAATCCAGTAGGAAAACTGGGAGTGGATGTAGGCACATTTGCCGAACCACTATAAATCTTGTCTTATAGTGGATGATTACATGTGCTTATGGTTGATAGCATTGGTTGAAATGTATGGTTATTGATTTTATACTTGTTTAGATCTTATGATTGTGTATTCCATAGAGACATCTCATGTATTCAAAATCAATTGACCTTTAACAAAGCATAGTTGGTTATAGGAATTTAAATTTGGTCTAGGTTTGAGCCCACCCTATTCACGCCCCCCCTCTCGGGTTCAGATCCCGGACTTGCAGTAAATAACCCTACTCTATTGGCCAATGATGGCAAATATTGGTCCCAAAAATTAAAGATTGGGACGGAGTTTGAAATATTATGCTTACAATTTATACAAGGAATTTGGGGGGTTTTAGGGGATTTAGTGTTCGGATAAGTAGTGAGACTCAGGACCCCAAAACAGGTGTCATGAAAAGATGGGTATTTGTTTGTTCTAAGGAAGGTAAGCATCAACCGGATAAATGAGATTATGTGTATTAGAACCATTGTGATGAAACAAGAACTTGTTGTGAAAGTCATTTGGTGGTTAAGTTAGGAGTGAATGGTAAATATTCTATTTCAAGTTTTAATGATAACCACAATCATCCTCTTGCATCTTATAATAAAACTCACATGTTAAGATCGCAAAGAAAAATTAGTCTTGTTCAAGTTACAATGCCTGATGATTGCGATGAGTCTGGAATGCGACCAAAATCTACAT
The DNA here is from genome assembly GCA_012931725.1 of Litsea cubeba. NCBI lineage: Eukaryota > Viridiplantae > Streptophyta > Magnoliopsida > Laurales > Lauraceae > Litsea > Litsea cubeba. The sequence goes on from CM022944.1 coordinate 38,888,062, forward strand.
CTGACTTGTTGAGTAAGCAAGCAGGGGGCGATAAAATGTTGGGTTTCATTCTGTTGATTATAAGAACTAACTAAGAACAAAAAGAATGAAAATAATAGGGATGTTTGATGCTGGAGGCTTTATTGGATACTTTAAAAGAAACAACTTAAAGATCCAACATTTTTTTATTCTATGCAACTGGATGTTGAAGATTTTATAACGAATATCTTTTGGGCAGATAGTAGGATGTTGATTGATTACGACCATTTTGAGGATGTCGTTTGCTTTGATACAACATATAAAATAGATGGATATTTACGACCTTTTGCACCATTCGTTGGCGTCAATCATCATAAACAGACAATAATCTTTGGTGCCGCACTTTTATATGATGAAACGATTGATTCGTTAGTGTGGTTGTTTGAGACGTTATGTGAGGCGATGTTCGGAAAAATGCCAAAAATCATTTTAACTGATCAAGACAAGGCAATGTCATCTACCAATGAGAAGGCATTACCGAGAATATTTCATCGTATTTGTGTGGCATATGTTTCCAAATGCCTTAAAACACCTTCAGCATGTTTGTCATGGATCAAGGACTTCCCTACATGATTTCGATAATTGTATATATGATTATGACATGGAGGAAGACTTTCTTGAAGCATGGGATGATATGCTTGAAAAGTATGATCTTCGAACAAATGGATGGTTGTCAAGATTATTCGAGGAAAGAGAAAAGTGGGCACTGGTGTATGGTATAAATACATTCTATGAAGACATGAACAACACACAATGAAGTGAGAGTCTGAATAAGGAGCTAAATAATTAATTGGATCCCATAAAAGTTATTGTTGACTTATTTGGTCACTAGGTTTATGGAAGATCGAAAATTTGTGAAATTAAAAGTCAACTTCAGAATGACACAAACATCTATATAATAAGGGAGCCCAATTTTTGAATTCCTGGACTCTTTCCCCACCCTTGGATTTATGTACATATTTCTGTACATAAATCCTAGGGCTGAGAAGAGATTCAAGATCCTATTACAAAGGACAAGAGGATATGGGAATGTCCTTGGTTTTCTGTGAAATTACGAAACGTGTAATTATATTTTCCAAGAGGATATCGGAGTGCCCTTGGTTTTCTATGAAATTACAAAATATGCTATTATCTTTTCAAAACTTCCATGCAAGTAAAGATATGATTAAATACACGGCTATGATTGCAATTGAGTGATCGAACAGTGTGGAATTTTGGGCCCACAACTTACCATTTGCCCCTTCACATATATATGTTTTTTTTCACGGATTGTGGAATCTGGGCTACCTTGGATTGTTTTGGTAGCAGATGCAAACGTGGCTTGCATGCAATTGAACTAGACTGCTTATAGTAGTGGGCTAGTCTGGTTTTCAATGGTGGTTAAATAATTCTGGCCGGGCTTGATTTAAAGCTAATTGATCTGATGGGCCACATAGAAAATTTGGGTTAAATTTGTTAAATTATGGGCGATGTGGGTTTGGTTTTCCCCATATTTAGTTGTGCTCAAAACGTGGTGCGTCGTGCCTTCAGGCACGGGCAATGACTAGTTGCTAAATATTAAGGTGCAAGTTCTCATTTTGAAGCATGCATCATGTGTATATCGCCAAGCGTATACAATATCTAAATGGTTTGAATTGGCAGGTTGAAGAACAAAGTCATGTAGGGACAATAAAAAACTATCATGTCTTCGATGTAAAGTATCGTAGGCACTTTGTACCCAAGTGATGCACAAGTGACGAATGCATCACTTGCAGTTGCAAGAAATTTGAGTTCGTAGGAATTCTATGTGGTCATTCATTAATTACAACAATCCATAAATTAAAATAGATCCCTAAAAGTGGATAAGAATTGGCTCGAACAGGCTCATATAGATGACCTAGTACTTTAAATTAAAACCCATAATTAAAATAAGTATAAGTCACAACAAGTATGTAACTATACATCCATGATCAAGTACTTTAAATTAAAGAATAGAAATAAGTTAGAAATACCTGAGACACTATTAGGGGAGATAATAAGGTCATTTTTTCTCTAGTTGCAGTGATTTCTTCAATGACCTAAAAAATAGCAATGAGTTTCATTTATTGTTGTCACTAGCATAAATTACTACGAGAAGTATATCATTGAGAAAAGCAAAGGTATATGTACCTCTATATAGATAAGATTGTCCAAAATAGCTTTAAAAGACTTGCAGTGACTGTATTTGGAACTCATAGCCCATCGCATATAACGTGGATAAGAATTGCCTCGAACAGGCTCATATCAATTAACATGTTCGTAAAACCATGGCTGTAAAAAAAGTATAAAAATGTAGGTGAAGCTATGAAAGTCATGAGTTCTATTGTATCTTAACAATTATAAAACTATAATTAAAAAAGAAATATGACTACTTACTTCCAAGACCATGACACAACCAATTATAAATCCAGTTGTCTTCCTCGAGCTTTTGCTTATACTTTTTATCAAGAACTCGTTTACAACAATAGCCCATGCATAATCATTAACTTTCTTCAACTTATCAACCATGCATATGATATTGAATGGAAATGACCGACATGATTTTGGAAAAAGAAGGATACTTCAAACATACAACATGCAAAGCTTCTTGAAATCAACAATCAAATCCAACCTCTTCTTATCCAATGACTTCTTCTTATTCGATGACATCTTCTTTGAAATTACTTTTAAATGCTTTTCTAATGTTTCTGTTCCTATAAAGTCCTCAAAATATTTCTCCAAAAATTCACATTCTTCTGTCAAAACCTTTTTTCCTAATTGTATTCTTTCTCCATTCATATTCAACCCCATTATTAACCCGACGTCTTAAGGTAGAATTGGAAGGAGCTTTCCTCCAAGTTGACGAGAACTTTTTTCATTATCCAACCTAGATATTATCGTTGATAAAGATGTACGCTGACATTTCAAGTTCGTGGGCATCTTTGTAAAGTGTTTAAAAGGAGTTTCGCCTATTGCATTAGTATGAACGTCCTCTAACTTTAAATCTTCCATGAACTTGACAAACCTGAAAGGGAAGCATTTAGTATTTAATTTCACAATTGCACTTGTATTTTGGTTTGTCCATATCAAATTACAACAAAAGAAAAAAAAACTATAAATACGAAATTCAAATAAGAAGACACTAATGAATTGAAGTCATGTTCAATGATTACCATGATGCACTTTTGTTATCCTTTCAAATGGCAAACAGAAGAAGTGTCCCTATAAGTAGAATATGAAGCACAATGAGATGGAGTAAAATAGTGATATAACAAAATAAATGATAAATCATTGGAAAGCACAATAAAAATAGGCAGCAATATTAAACAAGAAGGTTGTAACTGTGGTTCGCGATTCACTTATAAATCGATGGCAGCAAAATTAAACAACCCATTCTGAAAGGTCTCATGTGAAATAAATTAAGGCATAAATATGGTCTTTATCAAGAAGTGACTGTCCAACTAGATCAAATCAAAGGTTAGATCAGATGCACATCGACCTCACCACGAGTGTCCGACAACAAAAAAAATAAAGAAATGGAAAACTGGAACTTATATCCCTGCATATATTGAGAAATCAGACTTCAAAACAAATCAAGGCTGTCAACTTCAAAGATTGCTTGATCTTTCCGCTTCTCTGTGTTGTTGGAATTTGAGATGCCTTGAGAAGTCTTATGAAGCATTGAAGTGTTTAGTATCTCAAGTATCATTTTGTGTTGGAATTATTGTCAACACAATGTCACAAGTGTGGTATTGATAGAGCTTCAAAGAGAAAACTGAGCTGAAACAGTACAGGAATTCAGAATTCCTGAAGCAGTGTGGTCGGTCGATCGAGGACCCCACGCGGTCGACCGGGAAAGAGAAATCTGCAGAATACAGTCCCAGGTAGCTCCCAGTTAATTGTTGCCACAGTGTGTCGCCGGTCGACCGGGGACCCCATGCGGTCGACCGAGCACGGGAACCTGAATTGCGCAGAAATAGAAGTTTTGCACGAAAATTCAGGAATCTTATGTATTTCGTTTGGGACTCTTTCTAAACGAATTCTAGCCTAATTTGAACACTCTTAAGGGTTACCATAACCTATATAAAGGCTTGATTGGTTCGTTTTCAAGAGTACAGAAGAGAAGAGAGAACAAAACAGAGGAGTTTTGGAGAGAAGAGTGATTGGAGAATAAGGCGCTGCTGTGTGTTGCTGTGTTGCACGTTTCTACAGCAAGTGTGGACGAGAATGTGCTCATGAAGATGGTGATTCGTCCATAGATAAGTGTCTCTCTATTTATGCTTTAAATTTCAATTTGTAAGGGATTGAGAGAGAGAGATTGTAGAGGGGAAGGGCTGTAGGAAAGTTCTTTACTTCAATTCTGTAGAACATCAAGTTGGTGCTTGGTGTTAGGGGTTTGGTGATCCTATCTGTTGGTGCAGATAAATTGTAAAGGGAGTAGGTGCTTCCTAAATAGTTGGTGCTATCTGAAACTTAAGGGTTGGTGCTCTTTGTCGTTGGTGCGACTAAATAGATTCAGACCTGTTCCGGATCGGTGTTCGGACAGTCTTTGAACCGTGGACGTAGCCTTTTGGTGAACCACGTTAAATCTGGTGTCCTTGTGTGACTTGATTTACTTTTGTTGTTAAATTGGACCTGTTTTTAAGGAATCACTGATTCACCCCCCCTCTCAGTGATCGCGATATCTAACAATTGGTATCAGAGCATAAGGCTCCCTTGATAAGCTTAACACGCTAAGGGTGATCTCTTGTCAAATCACATGGCATCCAATACAGGGAATAAGAAAGCACCTTTGTTTGATGGTTCTAATTACTCCTTCTGGAAGATCAGAATGCAGGCTTTCATCAAATCACTTGGCTATGATGTCTGGGAGACTGTCAGAGTCGGTTACAATACTGCCATCATACCCAATGATGCTGCAACGAAGAAGTTAGCAGACAACGACTCCAAGGCGCAGAATGCACTCTTTAGTGGCCTTGTGGACAGCGAGCTGGTCAAAGTAATTGCATGCAAAACAGCCAAGGAAATATGGGACAAGTTGAAAAGCATTCATGAAGGAGATGAGAAGATCAAAGAAGCGAAATTGCAAACTCATCGCTCTCAATTCGAGTCTCTTCGCATGGAGGAAAGCGAGAATGTTGACTCGTATATGCAACGAGTGAATGAAGTCACGAATGACATTCGTGGACTAGGGGAGGAGATTAAAGAACCAGTCATCGTCAAAAAGGTTCTAAGATCTCTTCTTCCCCGGTTTGATTCAAAAGTCTCAGCCATAGAAGAAGCCAAGGATCTGAATGAATTTACCATGGATGAGTTGCATGGTTCACTCACTGCCTATGAGATGCGCATAGGTAAGACGTCTTCATCTGATAGAGAAGCGGCCTTCAAAGTTCAGAAAAAGGAAATGAAGTCTAACCAGCTACAAAGAAGATAAAAATTTTATGGTTACTGTTATCATTGCAATAGATATGGACATAAAAGGGCTGAATGCAAATTCTATGTTAGAAACAGCCCATTTGTGACTAGGAACCCTTTTTCAATCCTAAACAGCCACAAAATTGAGTGCTATAAGTGTCATAATTATGGACACTTGGCTAGGGATTGTAGGTTGCCTATTGCTAACCAATTTCAGGTTGAAAAGAAACCCAAGTTAGTTAAGGCATGGAGGGCAAAGAAAAGGGAAGATAATTCCAAGGAATATCTCATTGTGCAAACGGCATTCAATGCACAAAAGAAGACAGCACCATGGGTCCTTGATAGTGGCTGCTCAAGCCATATGACAGGTGATAAGGAAAAATTCATCAAATTACAGCACTATGAAGGCGGATCAGTGAAGTTTGGTAACAATGATGGTGCCAAAATCTACGGAAAAGGTGTTGTTCAGCTAAAGGCAAACAAGATCAGATCAGACGAGGTCTTATATGTGTCTGGACTGAGACACAACTTGCTTAGTGTGAGCCAGATCTGTGACAAAGGCCACGAAGTTGTCTTCCCTAAGAATGGGTTTGCTATCAAGAAGTGTAGCAACGGCAAAACAGTGGCTACTGGATCTAGGACTGCTGGAAATCTCTATACATTGTCAGATGGAGCTGAAAAGACTTGCTTGATGAGTCGGACAGAGGAAAGTTGGTTGTGGCACAAACGCCTTGGGCATCTAAACTTTGATAACATGTCAAAGATTTGCAATTCAAAGGCTATCAGAGGTATGTCTACAGTTGAAAAGCCTTCCAACCACATTTGCGATTCTTGCCAAAAGGGAAAGCAAACGAGGGTAATGTTCAAATCAAAGGAGCATCATTCAAAGAAACCTCTTGAGCTAGTGCACACTGATCTCTGTGGACCGATGCGAACTCAAAGCACCAATGGAGATAAGTATTTTATGTTATGCATTGATGATTATACTCGTATGACATGGATATTGTTTCTTAAGCATAAACATCAAGCACTTGATCGTTTTAAAGTGTTTAAAGCACAGGTTGAAAATATGCTTGGAAAACGTATCAAGATTTTAAGGTCTGATCGAGGCGGTGAATTCACATCTGAAGAGTTCACTAACTATTGTGAGCACCATGGCATTCAAAGACAATATTCAGCCCCTAGAACTCCACAGCAAAATGGAGTTGTGGAACGGAAAAATCGCACCGTGCAAGAGATGGCTCGCACAATGCTAACTGAGAGCAAGCTAGCTGACAAATACTGGAAGGAGGCAATCCATACGGCTGTATACATTCAGAATCGATGCTTGATCAGGCCACATGAAGACAAAACTCCTTACGAGCTATGGTTTGGGAGAAAAGCAACAGTCAAGCACTTCAGAGTCTTCGTTAGCAAGTGTTACATCAAGCGTCTTGAACAAAATCCGGGCAAATTTGAAGAAAGAGCTGATGAAGGTATATTTCTGGGTTACTCCTCCTCAAGTAAGGCTTACAGATGTCTTAACAAAAGGACCAGAAGAATTATAGAAAGTGCCGATGTTAGAATTGATGAAAACCGTGAATCAAAGAATGTAACTCATTATGACAGTCCAGTTTATGAGGACTCGAGTGAGATTGATGATGAAGTGGCTGAACCTTATGATTCTGAGAAATCAAAGGATGACTCAGAGGATGCTACACCTAGAAAGAAAAGCACTTGGATAGAACAACACCCTAAGGATCAAATCATTGGAGATCCTGAGGCCGGTGTTAAAACAAGACAAAGTGTAGTTAGCAATTACTCACTTGTGTCCACCATTGAACCCAAGACTGTGGCTGAAGCCAGTCTCGATGAAAGTTGGTTGAAAGCTATGCATGAGGAGTTGGAGCAAATTGAGAAGAACTCCACATGGGAACTAGTTTCTAGACCTACCGATAAGAATGTTATTGGTACTAAATGTGTCTTTCGGAATAAGCTGAATGAAGATGGTCAGGTCATACGAAACAAAGCAAGGTTGGTTTGTAAAGGCTATGCTCAAGTTGAAGGCATAGATTTTGAAGAGACCTTTGCACCGGTGGCTCGTCTGGAAGCCATTCGTATGTTTCTTGCATTGGCTGCATACAAAACCTTCAAGGTATTTCAGATGGATGTAAAGTCAGCCTTCTTGAATGGATTACTTGAAGAAGAGGTCTACATTGAGCAACCTGATGGTTTTCTCATTAGCAAAAATTCAGACCTAGTGTGCAAGTTGAAAAAGGCTCTTTATGGGCTGAAACAAGCGCCAAGGGCGTGGTATGCAAGGCTGGACCTCTATCTCCGCAAGATCGGCTTTGGTAAAGGACTGGTTGATAGCAATCTTTATGTCAAAACAGAGTTGAGCAAACAGCTGGTTGTCATTGTTTATGTCGATGACATAATCTTTGGTGGCAATGATGAGGAAATGTGCAGGAGTTTTGCTGAAGAGATGAAGAAAGAATTTGAGATGTCAATGCTTGGAGAACTAAAGTTCTTCCTTGGTTTACAAGTTCAGCGGCTGAAACATGGTATCTTCATATCACAGATGAAATACATCAAGGAAATGCTGAAGCGTTTTAACATGGAAGACAGCAAGCCAGTGAGCACACCAATGACAACGAACACAAAGCTAAGCAAATATGATAAGGGTTCGTCAGTTGATCGCACCACTTATCGTTCTATGATAGGAAGCTTGCTTTATTTGACTGCTACAAGACCGGATCTTCTGCAAGCAGTATGTATGGTGGCTCGATTTCAAGCATCACCAACTGAGACGCACCTTACAGCAGTAAAAAGGATATTTCGATATCTGAAAGGTACCATGGAGCTTGGTATTTGGTATCCTAAAGGCAAACCCTTCACTCTTGTTGCATACTCTGATGCCGATTAGGCTGGATGTATAGATGATCGCAAGAGTACAAGCGGTGGTGCATTCTATCTCGGTGAAAGGTTGGTGGCATGGCACAGTAAGAAACAAGATTCAGTATCCCTTTCTACAGCGGAAGCGGAATATATTGCAGCGGCAACTTGTTGTACGCAAGTGTTATGGATGCGGCAAATGCTCTCTGATCTAGGAGTTCCGACAACGGATCCTACGCCGATCCTCTGTGACAACACAAGTGCAATTCACATCTCTAAGAATCCTGTTCAGCATTCTAGGACGAAGAATGTTGCAATCCGCTATCACTTTCTCAAGGAAAAGGTTGCAGACGGTGAGGTAAAGTTGGAATATGTTCCAACTACTGAGCAAGTTGCTGATATCTTCACAAAACCTCTGCCAAAGGAAGTCTTCAAGTATCTCCGAAAAAAATTAGGAGTTACTCACTCTCCTAATCCTTAGGAGTTGTGCTTGAAAGGGGGAGCAATGTATTCCTTGAATATCCTATTCGCTCCTTGGTTGGTCCCTTTGGACTTGTTGTCAAAGGGGGAGAAAGTTATGCTAGGAGAAAGCTATGCTAGAAGAAGTTATGCTATGATAGCTAGGGGAGATTGGTATCAAGAATGTGAAGATCTTGATTTTGTTGGTCTATGGTTCTGTAGAAGCTTCATGAAGGTCAACTGGTTCAAAGTGTTCCAAGTGTTGAAGTTCCAAGTGTTACCAACAATTCCAAAGGGGGAGATTGTTGGAATTTGAGATGCCTTGAGAAGTCTTATGAAACATTGAAGTCTTTAGTATCTCAAGTATCATTTTGTGTTGGAATTATTGTCAACACAATGTCACAAGTGTGGTGTTGATAGTGTGGTATTGATAGAGCTTCAAAGAGAAAACAGAGCTGAAACAGTATAGGAATTCAGAATTCCTGAAGCAGTGTGGTCGGTCGACCGAGGACCCCACGCGGTCGACCGGGAAAGAGAAATCTGCAGAATACAGTCCCAGATAGCTCCCAGTTAATTGTTGCCACAGTGTGTCGCCGGTCGACCGGGGACCCCATGCGGTCGACCGAGCACGGGAACCAGAATTGCGCAGAAATAGAAGTTTTGCACGAAAATTTAGGAATCTTATGTATTTCGTTTGGGACTCTTTCTAAACGAATTCTAGCCTAATTTGAACACTCTTAAGGGTTACCATAACCTATATAAAGGCTTGATTGGTTCGTTTTCAAGAGTACAGAAGAGAAGAGAGAACAAAACAGAGGAGTTTTGGAGAGAAGAGTGATTGGAGAAGAAGGCGCTGCTGTGTGTTGCTGTGTTGCACGTTTCTACAGCAAGTGTGGACAAGAATGTGCTCATGAAGATGGTGATTCGTCCATAGATAAGTGTCTCTCTATTTATGCTTTAAATTTCAATTTGTAAGGGATTGAGAGAGAGAGATTGTAGAGGGGAAGGGCTGTAGAAAAGTTCTTTACTTCAATTCTGTAGAACATCAAGTTGGTGCTTGGTGTTAGGGGTTTGGTGATCCTATCTGTTGGTGCAGATAAATTGTAAAGGGAGTAGGTGCTTCCTAGATAGTTGGTGCTATCTGAAACTTAAGGGTTGGTGCTCTTTGTCATTGGTGCGACTAAATAGATTCAGACCTGTTCCGGATCGGTGTTCGGACAGTCTTTGAACCGTGGACGTAGCCTTTTGGTGAACCACGTTAAATCTGGTGTCCTTGTGTGATTTGATTTGCTTTTGTTGTTAAATTGGACCTGTTTTTAAGGAATCACTGATTCACCCCCCCCTCTCAGTGATCGCGATATCTAACATGTGTCACATTCTTGAATCTTAGCAATCTTGCCTTGCCCATCTTACCAAAGCACACTTACATACACACACCCAAATGGACACAAGAGAGAGAGATTCAAAAAATATATGCAGGTAATTACTTAAACACCCACTCGTCCTCTTAGTCCAAAAATCTGATCAACCACACCAAATTTTTTGAATTCCCACTTTTTCTGGCCACTTGTTTCATGCCTTGACCATCGGCAACCTTGAACGATGAATTTTTCTTGGATCATCTCTCCACAATGTCAAGGTTTTTTGTGATTCAATTGTAAAAAATAACCTATGCACATGAAAGAGATGATTTGATCCAGATAAGAGTAACTCTTACTTTTACTTTGGATTTGAATGCTATTTGAACGGGTCAACCTTCTTGAAACAATCACAACAATTGGGTTAGGATGGGAAGTTCAAATAAAGATTCATTGAGGAAGCATTCCAGCAGCCCATTTTGCAATTGCTTTTCGTTTTTCATCTGGAAACCAATCATACCCAACCATTCTCAGTCCCCAATCTAACAATGACACATTCCAGAAAAATAATATATATATAGGACTTCTACCAGAAAAATCCCCTTAAAAAGGGTAACCATAGTTGAGGACCATAAACTTTTATAATGACTGCCAAGGACCTCCCGCCCAAATCATATTTTTTTCCCGTTTTGCCTTTTCTCTGTTGATGTCAAGATAACCATATTCCCTATTCCCAAGAACGGTCTCTACACCCAAATCGATAGAAGCTGAAGAAAAGAAAGGGAAGAAGGAAGGAGAATGATTGCAACTCGCACTCCACATCACCCTTTCTCCTCCTCATCCTTCTCTTTTCCTCTACATCAAAATCGAAGCCCTAGAAGAAATCATCAAATCTCAAGGTAAGAAATTTCGCCCAAGTCTTGCTTGTTTCTTCTTTTTCTTCTCTCTTCTATGCCTTCCCCTCTCTCTCTTCGCTATGCACTTTTGTCGAATAGGTTATGTGCATGAAGAAGGGGGGGGGGGTGTTACTAAATAAGAAATTCAATATTTTGATTGTTTTTTAAGGAGAAAAAAAAGGCATTAGCATGGAACAAGGTGAAATCACAGATAAAATTGACAACTTGGACATTAGCATGGTAGAGAATAATTCATTGATTTGTTTGTATCTCCTCCCTATTTGTGATCTATTTGAACTAGTTCTCTTCTAAGTTGCATCTATCTGTTTGTACATGTGGGTATTCTTGATTGCATTGGTTTTATATGTTTCTATTATACCTTTTCATTTCTCCTTTCATGATCTGTTTATCTCATGTTGCAGAGAACAATGCATTGTATAATGGGGTTTTGTTCCATTGAATTAGTTCTCTTTGTTCCAGTGTTAACATTTTTTAAAACGTTCCGAACTAGGTTGATTTACTGTAGAATTTCTTTTGTGGTTCTTTGTATAATCATGGATCTGTAGATCTCCTGTGATTCTTGAATTTTATTTTATTTTTAATGTCGCAATTGCTCAGTTCATCTCTTCTTTTTTTTGTTGATAATGAATATTCTCAATTCAACATGTTGGGTATTTTGGGAGGAAATGGAGAAATGTAGTTGTCATTGTCTTATTTTTTAACTTTACTGTGAAGATTTTACAAATTTTATACAAGTCTCTATTTCAATTGATTGTTCTATTTGTTCTCCCCATCTGTAAATGAACATGCATATTTCAATGCAGTGATCAATGGTCAACAGTAGACAAGTCTCATGGATTAAAGGTAATCACAGAAAAATTCATACTATGAATTGCTCATATAAACAACTTCAATTCTGTGAATCTTGCTCAAATAAAGTACAAGTCATAACTAAAGGAGCTTGCAGAAAGCTTAGATAATTAGTTTAATGGATCATTGCAACTAATTAATTGAAATGTACATATTAAAACTATCACCAAAAAACAAAAATAAAACCTTTAACTCTCTCTATGGATTGCTTAATTTCTGCATGATCTCCCTTTTTTATTCGAATGGATCAACATGACAAACTAATAAACCACTAGGATCCTTTTCAGGTCAATATTTATTTAGAATTGAGGGAGAGAGGTAGTTAATGTTGTGTTATGAGTGTTCCGAGTTTTTAATATGTAATCCCTAATTGTTTAAAGTAGCATTTGAACATCATCTTTTATTAGTACATTTTTTATGACGTGGTTTTATTACTGATTTTTTAAAATTATGTCTTCAATTACTTTTTTTATGACGTGTTTTTTTTCCTTTTTGCACTGGTCTACAGGATGTCAAAGGAAGACATTGAAGCCATTTTTTTCCTTTTCGCCCTATCACTTGTCATCAGATTATTCTGTGCGAGAGGTTGTTAATGATGATCCTCCATTCGGGGAAAAAATGCAAGATTTGGGATCTCATGTCAAACTGTCAAACGTTAGTAAAAATACTAACATTGTAGACACTCTTGTACCCTTTGATGATTTAAGCAACGAGTTGCTGGAGAGTACTGTGCATGAGTTGTGGAAAGGACGAGTGTTTCCAGATCGTGGTCCATTTAGAAAAACTCTTGCAACATTCGCAATGTAAAAGAATTTCGTGTTGAATGATCTGAAGACTAACAAGTACAAGGTTACTGCATGATGTGGCGATGCAACATGTCCGTGGTGTATAGATGCTTCGATTGTGGATTCAAGTCCACAATTTCAAATCCGGACATACAACCCAAATCATTCAGGCTCCAGCTCATTGATAGAAAATATTTGTTCAAAGGTATTTTTCATCTTTATTAGCTAGACCACAGGCATGTCCGTAGGGCTAGATTTGGACATGGGTAAATAGACATCAAATATGGATCTATCCATTTTATTTATTTTTATAATGGAGGGTGTCTTAACCCTTTGGGCAAGTTTGATCCCGAACCCTAACCCTCTGGGAGCAAACCGTGGTCCTAGGATGTCACAATGTATAGTCATCGGAAGGACATGAATGTGATGCTTGTCATGCTCTAATACCATGTGTGTGTGGGGGTGGGGATTTCGAAATGGTTTTGGGCCAGGTTTGGATGGAAACTGACCCGACCTGCCAGCCAGACTCGACCTGCCAGACTGACCCAACTGGAAAAAGAAAACTGATTCACAGTTTAATGGGACAGCTGGCGCTAAGAAGGAGGGAGGCCGAAATTAAGGGAAGAGTTCCCCACAATGGAGAGTAACGGCTGCCATGCATGGTTCATAATTGCAGTATCAGTCCGGACCAAAAACCGATATGATATCGGTATCAGTCGCGGTTATCGGTCCGTCGCGGTGTGAATTTTTTTTAATCCCAAAAAATTCTCAAAAATATCAAAAAACCCAGAATATTAGAAAATACTGGAAAATAATGTTTTTTCCCATTAGTACATATCGTAAAGCAAAATATTGGTCCCCTAAGGCAAAACATCTTGTATCGTTGTTTTATCTGAAATTGTTGAACTTGTCTAGTCTTAATGTTTTATCCTTAATCCATACATACAGTTTAAAAATCAATCAAGTAGACCATAATTTAAATTCCAAATCTAATCAATTAAAAAAATTGTCACTCTTTGTAGTTGATTTGTAAATATATTTACATTTTTATCTTAATGAGAAGAAGTTTATTTTTAGTGGATTAGATTTTTTATTTGTATACCTTGTTAGAGGCTTACTAATAAAATAAAGCAGACTTTTTTAACATTTTATTTGTATGTTTATAAGTGATCAATGTGACATTAGGCCAACACTAATTTAATTAATATTTGTTGAAGTTTCATATAAAAGGGACATTTATTTTGGGTGGGGAAACTAAAAAGGGGCATCAAATTCGAAAACTCATTGTGATTTGTGAGAGCAAAGGGGCATTTATTTTGGGTGGGGGAACTAAAAAAGGGCATTTAATAGTTTAGAGAATAAGGGCATTTAATGGTTTACATTTTCAAATTCAAAAATTCATTGTGATTTGTGAGACCATTTAAGAGGCTACCTACATTTATGTAGTTTAGTTTTTAAAAATGTGGGCCACAATAAATGTGGAAGACTCACTCCCTAGGAAACAAATGGAGAGAGAAAGCCCCCTCAGCCTTTTCCATTTTCGCCCATGACACAACAACGAGTGGGGAGAGGGAAAATAAAGAGGGAAAGAGGAAAAGAGAGAGGAAGAAAAAGAAGAAGAGGAGGAGAGGAAGAAGATGAGAAAGGCTTGGGTCCAACAACCTTTAGCCTCTCAAAAGATTCATGTATGAGTTTTTTTTTTAAATGGTGATCCATAAATTGCATGTTGTTGTGTGTTTCCCCTTTTTTCTGCAATGTATATTTCTCTATTCCTCTTCCTATTTTTTTTATGTAAGTTTGGTCGTATCGGCCGTTACGACCGATACTTTGAAAATATCGGCCGTAACGGCCGATATGTAGCTGATATTTTGGCGATATGGGCCGTTACAATACCGATACTGATATCACAGCCCGATATCGTAACGGTCCCGGCCGATACCGATTCATATCGGCCGATACGAACCTGTATTGGCCGATATTTTAAACCATGCTGCCATGATCGCCAAGAGGGAAAAAGGGAGAACGTGTGCCCAAGAGGGAGACGAAGAGGATAAAGGATGAGGAAACAGAAGGAAGAGGTATGATGTTTTTTTTGTGATTGAGATAAGACTAAGAGGGAGAAATCCTGCAGCACATTGTTAACTTAATCTTCGGAGAGTTTTCGATCGGAACCTCCAATCGAGCTTTCACGGTTTTTTTGTTCTTAGCAGGTACCCTGTCCGGGAGCTATCGACGAAAGAAGAGGAAGATCATGTTCAGGTTTTGGTAGGTCGAATTGACTTACTCGGAACCAACCTAAATAAAAATTGACTTTACAATTGGCGCCGTCTGTGCGAAGTGAAAAGCAAAACCCATAAAAAGTTCTATCTAGTTGAGAAAGATGTCGAATCAAGGGCCAGACCTAAATTCACCATCCCGAACGGCACGACCTCCATCTCAAAAGGAGGAAGTACCACGAAAGGATCGGTGTGAACGGTTGGGCAAAGATCCCGCAAATGCATATTCCGACGAGGCAGGCTTCAATTATGTCCCTTGCACAAAAAGCGACGGGACAACCCCCACCGCAGAGATGAAGGGGCTAGTCCGATCAGAGGTACATCGTACAGGCCCGAGCCACGTGGTGATATCACCTTCTGTGCAGGACGAGACTCACCAAAGACGAGATCTAGACATCACAAGGCATGCCCCGCCACGAGACACCCGTTCTCGGCTTGAGCTAGCTTGCAGAAGGGCGATGCGAGAGTTGGCGGAGGGAGTTGAACAACAGTGAGAGAAAATCAGCTGCCTATTAAAGGAGCTAGAGCTGGAAATGACAAGGAGAATACCACGAGATTCCTTAAACCAGGGGAATGCTCGTGGGACCCAAAGGACGGATCGCTAAGGGCGCTCGACAGAGCGAAGGCACAGGAATCACCGGACCGCGTCAAAGGCCTGGCAAAACCATACCAAGACTAAGGTGAGAGATGAAGGAAGCTGAACCTCAAGCTCGCAACCTCAAAGGAATAGAGGAGATGAGGAGACTCAAACCCGACGCCTTAAGGGGGTGGAGTCGGAGACTCAAACTTGACGCCCTAACAGGGGGGAGTCGCCAATAGACCTCGAAAGAAAAGCGCCGACCAGGGCGGTCGTTGAAAAAGATGTGTAGGCCCTCATAGAGAAGGCACTGATTGATCGGAAACTCCCGCTGGAGGATCCGACCAGAGTAAGATACTTGAAGAACGCCCAAAACTTTGAATCTCCTTTCTCGGAAGAAATAGAAAAGGCAGATCCACCTTGGCGATTCTCCATTCCCAAACTGAGGATCTATGATGGAACCTCAGATCCTGCCGACCACGTTCAGTACTTCCAGCATTCCATGGCGCTTTGGGCGGGGAACGAGCTTCTGATGTGCAAAGTATTCCCCTCTAGCTTGGGTGACCTAGCCCTGAAATGATTCTCCCGCCTGAAGCCAAGATCAATCCACAACTTTCGTGAACTAGCTGGGTCCTTTGTAATGCACTTTTTGACAAACTCCAAGTAGCCAAAGGACAATGGCGCGTTGCTGTCACTCAAGAAACTAGGCTCCGAAAGCCTAAAGGAATACAGCGATACTGGCGCCTTTACAATGACATGGAAGGCAGCAACGAGCAGGTGGCGATAGCGACCTTTAAGCTCAGACTGTCTAGGGAAAACTAGCTTCGGCAGTCCCTAACGAAGCGGTTTCCTGCTACGCAAGGGGAGTTGATGGAACGGATTGAAGAGTTCATAAAGCTGGAAGAAGACCCGAATATACCCGAGCAGAAATGGACCCGCCCGGCGTTGGTTGGATTTAGAAGAAAGAGAAGAAGAGAGGTTTGAGAAGGATCAGATAAGGGAGTGAGACGTGCCGAACCCACAAGGGCAGCTTATGAGGGAGTCCTGACAATTTTTAGAGACCCGAACTATAAGATTCTGACATGAATCAAAGATAAGCCATACTTCAAAAGGCCTCCGAAGATGGTGAGAGACCCGGGACGTCGAAATCCAAATTTATGGTGTTCTTACCATTGAGAGAATGGACATCTGACAAAAAACGGCCGAATGCTTAAGCAACATCGAGAGGATTCGGTGAAGGAGGGTCACCTGAAAGAGTTTATATCAAACGGGCATACTCAGAAAGGCTCGAGAGAGTCATAACGAAAAGGAGGAAAAAATTCTGGCAAGGACAACGGCCCATCAGGGTGATTGACATAGTGCATGGGGTCACCAATCCAGCTGAGGTAATGACATAGTCTATTAGAATCCAAAGGAAGATGGCTACCCACCTGAAGGAGGTATACCGTATGGCTGCTGAGCCGAGCCTGGTCCACAAGGCAGGAGGAATGAAGGGGAAGATCTCATTCTCGGATGAAGACCAATGAGATGTGGTCCAGCCCCATAATCATGCATTGGTGTTAACTCTACAGTTACAGGAGTACGACATAAGGAGGATATTGGTAGATCCAGGGAGTTCATCAAAGATCATGTATGCCGAGCTGTTTGGACAGGCTCGGCTTGAACTAGGTGGACTTGAAACCGACCACGGTCCCTCTATTCGGGTTCAGTGGGCAAGCTGTGCACCCGAAGGGCCTGGTAACAGTTCAGGTCGGCGTTGGACCCGTGCACATGAATGTCGAGTTCTTGGTGGTAGATGTGCAATCCCCGTATAATACGATCATGGGATGCACATAGATTCATCGCATGAGGGTGGTGCCATCGACCTACCATCAACGAATAGGCTTCCCGACCTCTAAGGGAGTGATGGAGATTACGGTAGATCAAATAGCTTCACAAAGCTGCTTGGTTACGACGATTAAAGGAAAATACAAGAAAGAAGCTCAGGAAGCAGTATGCTTGGAAGAGAAGGCCGAGAGGAGATAGCAATTTAGTTATGTCGGTTGGAGAAAGGAAATCAGGTATCCCACCTGACAGGGTAAGCTGTAGAAAATTGGACAGCATCCCAACGGAGGGAAACGATCCAGAACGCTACTGGATGGTTGGTACATCTATGACAAAAGTAGAGCTGAGCAATTTAGTTCGGTTGCTCAATCGGAGTTCCGATGTCTTTGCCTGGTCTCCACAGGAGATGCCAGGTGTTGACCTAGCGTAATCAGCCATAAGCTAGGCTTGGACCCACGAGCGAGGCCAGTAATGCACAGACAAAGAAAACTCGCCCCGGAACGGCAAACGACAGTCAATGAGGTCCACAAGCTATTAGTGGCAGATGCCATACGGGAAGTACATTATCCCAAATGGTTGTCAAACACAGTGGTTGTGCCAAAAAAGGATAAGAAGTGGAGGGTGTGCGTGGACTTCACCGACCTGAATAAAGCTTGTCCCAAGGATAGCTTCTCACTCCCAAAAATTGATTAGCTAGTGGATTCAACGGCAGGACACGAACGGATGAGCTTCTTTGATGCATATCGAGGTTACCACCAGATCGCAATGGAGGAGGCTGATCAAGAGAAAACTGCATTCATAACACCAAAGGGAACCTTTTGCTATAAAAGAATGCCCTTTGGACTTAAGAATGCGGGGGCAACATATCAAAGGTTGGTTACAAAAATATTCCAAAATCTAGTTGGAAGGACTGTAGAGGTGTATGTTGATGATATGGTGGTGAAAAGCAAGGAGAAGGTTGCTCATGAGGAAGAATTACAAATGGTGTTTGATGTCTTATGGAGGTACAAGCTAAAGCTGAATGCCTCAGAATGTACATTCGGTGTCAGCTCGGGAAAATTTCTAGGGTATATTGTGAATCAGAGAGGAATAGAAGCAAATCCCGACCAAATCCAAGTTGTGAAGAGAGGAGCGGCCTGGCTCAAGGAAAGAAGTGCAGAAATGGGCAGGTATGCTCGCTGCCCTTAATCATTTTTTAGCAAGAAGTTCAGACAAACGCTGACCTATGTTTCAAGCTCTAAAAAAGAGGGCAGATAAAGTATGCGATGAGAAATGTGATGAGGCGCTTGCACGAATCAAAAAATATCTAAGCCCCCCCCTTGTTCTTTCTATTGCTAGCCTCGGGGAGGAACTGGTGTTGTACTTGGCTATATCTCAACATGCATTCAGCGCAGCTTTGATGAGGGAGCAAGGGAAACAACATTTACCATTTTATTTCGTTAGCAAAACCATGCTAGATGTAGAAACCAGATACTTGCCCTTAGAAAAGCTTGCTTGGCGCTGGTGTGCGCAGCTCAGAAGCTCATGCATTACTTCCAAGCTCACACGGTAAGGGTCCTCACCGAGCATCCTTTGCGGGCCGTTTTGCAAAAGGCTGACCTATCTGGAAGGCTGGTAAAATGGGCAATAGAGCTCAGTGAGCATGACATTAAAATAGAGCCTAGAAATGCAATTAAGGGTCAGGTGGTGGCATACTTCATAGCAGAATTCACTCACAAAGAAATGTCAGAGCAAGCCAAGGAGCAAATGGATGGGAAAGACCCGGGAGTCAACGAGCAATGGTGTTTGTCTGTGGACGGAGCATCCAACTCAAAGGGTTCAGGCATGGTATTCATAATGCCAGAAGGGGCAATAATCGAAAGAGCTGTTACGTTAGGATTCAATGCGTCAAGCAATGAAGCAAAATATGAAGCGCTGATGTCCGGACTCAAGATGGCCAAAGTCCTCGGGATAACACGATTGAAGGTTCACTATGACTGACAGCAAGTTGCCAATCAGCTAAATGGGGAGTACGCAGCTCGAGATGATAGGATGGCCGCATATGTCACGGAGGCACATCATTTAACCCGAGAGGTCGGAAACGTTGAGATAACGCAGATTGCTCGTGAAGAGAACTCACATGCAGATAGCTACACCAGCCTAGCTACAACCATCAGATCGGAGTTAAGGAGAGAAGTCTTCATTGATTTCCAGTCAGAACCAAGCATCACTGGTCGGCAAGTCATTTGTACCGACCAGGCTGCCAAGGTTCCCAACTTGATGGATCTAATGATAGAATACCTGAAGGATGGCTCTCTCCAAGAAGATCCCAAGGAGAATTGGAAGGTCAGAAGGAAAGCAGCTAGGTTCTGGCAGTCACCAGGGGGAAAGCTTTCTCGACAGTCTTATTTGAGGCCATATTTACAATGTGTCAGTCCGGATAATATAAAAAGCTTGCTATGGGAAATCCATGAGGGATGCTGTGGGGGCCACATTGGAGGACGAAGTTTAGCTCACCGAGCTATGTCGCAAGGTCACTGGTGGCCATACATGCAGAAGGACTCCTTACAATTTGCTCGGAAGTGTGAAAAGTGTCAACGATTTGACAGAGACATCCATCAGCCCGCCGAGCAGTTAAACTCAATAGCAAGTCCTTGGCCATTTGACAAATGGGGGATTGACATAGTTGGACCAATGCTGAGGTCGGCAGATAACCTTAGATTCCTTATAGTTGCTACAGACTATTTTACAAAATGGGTAGAAGTTATACCCCTGGTTCACATAAGGGATAGCGATGCCGAGAAATTTGTATGGAAAAATATTATTACAAGATTCGGAATACCTCGGGCATTGGTAACAGACAATGGAAAACAGTTTGAAAGGAGGGTTTTTAGGAACATGTGTGAACGATATGGCATTAAGCACCACTTCTCGACTCCGGTATACCCACAAAGCAACGGCCAAGCAGAAAGCTCCAATAAGACCTTGCTGGACGACATAAAAAAGAGATTGGACGGAGCAAAGGGAGCATGGGTGAACCAACTCCCTAGTGTCCTATGGGCTTACAGGACAACCCCACGAAGATCCATGAGGGAAACCCCCTTCTCGCTGGCGTATGGAATGGAAGCTGTGATTCCTTTGGAAATAGGGCTGCCAACCACAAGGACGGAGGCCTACAGTCATGACGGGAACAAAGAGAGGATCACTGAGCAGCTTGATATGATCGAAGAGCGAAGGGAGCGGGCGCTAATCAAATTAGCTGCCTACCAACGACAACTAGCTTGAAACTTCAAGAAGAAGGTACGAGAGAGATTATTCGAGGTCGGAGACCTGGTCTTGAGAAAGGTGCTCCCGAACACCAAAGATCCCAACCACGGCAAACTCGGTCCGAACTGGGAGGGACCATACAGGGTTACAGCCATTGGCGGGACTGGAGCCTACCACTTGGAGACACTCGAAGGGAAGGCACTACCAAGGCCATGGAATGTAGCCAATCTAAAGAAATTCTATTTCTAGCCTTTGTACCAAACAAGTTGTGACTATTGTATCTTGCACTCTATTTATGAAAGCCATCTTATCTTATATTCTTGTGCCAAGGATTATATTCGCTAAAACTAGAATATTGGCGGGAACCTGCATAAGGGGGATACCCTATCAGGACAGCCGCACCATAATAAGGCCAAGGCTTGAAAACTAAGGGATAATGATAAACCCATTACTTCGTGCCGAAGGAGAAAAATCCTAACTGGGAAGAACCCAAACTAGGTATGCGGCACCGATTCCTTTTAAGCAGTGACTGGGCATGATGATGTGAGCACTGGACTAAAAAGTGAGCCAGGATAGAGCCGGTAGTGACAGTAAAAACAAGTAACAAGCGGATTCATAAAAGAATCGAACATTCCATTAAAAGATTCGAAAGATAGGGTGTGATGTCCACCCCACAGCTCGGGCAATTACTTAATACAAAAAAAAAGAGCAACACACAACAACAGCAACAATAAAGCAAAGGGGAACGAAATGACCAGATGCATCTAAGGGCCACTGGAAGCAGGCGGAGTAAGCTCAGCAGGAGCGGAAGACCCCTCGCAAGTAAGCTCAGCAGAAGCCGAAGTACCCTCACCCCTAACCACGGGAGAGCCAACCACCTTGGCTTAGTCCTCTTCAGGGACCTCGGGAGGGGGAGGCTGGGGGGATGCATCTTCGGGCCGAGCGGCATAATTGGTCCAGAGAAGTGAATCGTCCGCCATGCCGGTA
Source organism: Litsea cubeba (assembly GCA_012931725.1). Lineage (NCBI taxonomy): Eukaryota > Viridiplantae > Streptophyta > Magnoliopsida > Laurales > Lauraceae > Litsea > Litsea cubeba. The sequence continues at coordinate 38,909,644 of CM022944.1, forward strand.
TCACTGAGACCCATATCATAACCTCGTTTGAATACGAGAAATTTAATCTGCTCAACCTGCTCCAGGTAGGCTGCCTCTACCTCTTCGAACACAACATCCTTCGATGTTTTCACAATCTCCTGCATTTTCGCTTCCTTCTTGGATAACTTGGAGCGGAGGGCTTCAAGCTCCATTTCACACGTGGTCAGGCGACTCAAGGCAGCATTCATCTTAGCCTCCGCAACTTTCACGGCTTTAGAGGAGCTAGCATCATTGGATTTTGCGAGACGCCGAGCAGCCTTGGTAGTAGCAAGCTCTGTCTCTAACCCTTCTATCTGAGTCTGATTCTTCCCCAAATGGTTCGAAGCGGTGAAACACTTTTGAAGACCCTATAAGAAAGAAGAAGGGAGGATAAAAGGAAAGGAAATAAACAACCAACCAAGAAAGTAAATAATGCATACTTACCAACAGGCATTGCTGAACTCCTGTCGAAACAAGGTCCTGGTCGGAAAGGGCTCCATGCAAATTCATGTCGGAAGGTAGAAGCATGGATTTGCCGAGTTGAAATGCCAGCGACAGTGAGCCTGCTATTCTTTCGCTAGGGCGGGATGTGTTTCACGAAAGGAGCCCGATGAACTCTTTCGTCCCAAAGAAGGGCTAGGCTGCAGAGGCATAGGGGGCAGGGAATCCTCCAGCCACATGGAAAGTGGGTTGGAATCACCAGAAGACTTTGTCGGAAGCTTGTCCTTGGCCTTCTTCGAGTCACGGCAGGAAGAAGAATTAACAGGAGCCCTTTTCTCGAGGATGGAGTCTTGTTGGTCCCAAGAGCAAGAAGATTGCCAAGGTTATCGAGGAGGTTCTTCACCTAGCACTTAGTCATTGCGGGAGGAAAATTATCAGGTCTTGAAGAAGAGGAAGAACTGTCCAAGATGTTCAGGACATGGGGATCTTTAGATTATGAGGAGGAAGAAATGCTAGAAGAGGTGTCGAGCCGCGACAACCTCTTGGTGCGAGGGGTGCACTTTGAACTGGGGGCAGACTGTTCGGCGAGAAGAGGCGGATCAGAAGAGGGTGGATAGGCAGAAGAATGGGTGTTGAAGGTGATGCTCCATTTTAGAGGTTGGGGAGTTTTCACGGCAGAAACTTTCCTTCACAATGAGTGACGATCCGACTCCAAAGGCTCGTGCCAAGCAGGAACAGCCAAAAAGCTATTGTAAGAGCACTCGTACTGAAGTAGGATATTGGCAACATGACCCCAGCCCTTGAGCTCGGGAGGTCCCAGGTATGCAAGTGCCTTCTTCAGGTCCTCGACTCAGAGAAGAGAGTGAGGGACTTGGTTGATTTTCGAATATGTAGAGAAAGGGTGAGCAGAAGAGTATGTATAAAATATATATATATATACATATATGTATAAAAAAGACGGGTCATGAGATAGGAGGGGGCCGACCTGGGAAGCCTGGGATACGAGGAACTCTTTGACTGACCCCATCCCAGGTGGTCTGCGCCTCCCAATTTCCAGTCACAATTTTGAAGTCTCCTTTACTAGGCTTGTTCGAGTCTGGGAGGTAATGGATGGGAAGCCTATTCAGATCTCGGGACTTTAGATAATAGACTGATTTTTGGTTGTTTAGGGGGATGAGGTAGTAGCAAGACAAAATATCAAATACTCCAAGACTTGTCCCCAACAGTTTATTCAATGTAGCAGCCCCCATGACAATTCAGAATAAGTTGGGAGTGCACTGGAGGGGAAAGAGGTTTGTGAAAGAAAGAAAGAGAACGAGCAGAGGATCTAATGGAAATCGGATGCCACCATCCACAATGGCAATAGTAGGGAAGAGCATCTCCTCCCAAAATCCACCGTCCAAGGATTCCCCAGGGAGCGGCACACATATGTGGACGTCTGGAGGGATATTATTTTTGCTTCTAAACTCTGTTAGTCCCTCCAGAGTGTTAATAAGCCCCTTTAGGTTACCCATTTTGCAATATATATATAGAAAGAGGGAGAAAGGAACTTACAGTAGATGAAAAAGAAGGAGAAGAGTTGAGAGATGGAAGAATGAAGACCGGGACCTTCGGAGAGGGATTTAAAAGGAGGTGGTGACAATTCAGAAAGGGTAAGAAGAGTGAAGGAAAGGTTTCGATTGGAGATTTTGAAAATCGCAAAAGATGTGATGAAGACGATGAAAAGACGCTTGGGACGTTTTGGCAACTGATTGGAAAGGCTGACAATCCAGGGCAAGCCTCGTGTCCCCTAAAAGATCTCAAGCCCCCTTTCTTCTCGAAAAATGGAAAAAGTATAAAGAAGGCTTGGGGTTCAATTGTGTGTGTGGGGGGGGGATTTCGAAATGGTTTGGGCCAGGTTTGGATGGAAGTTGACACGACCTGCCAGCCAGACTTGACCTGCCAGACTGACCTAGCCGGAAAAAGAAAATTGATTCATAGTTTAATGGGACAGCTGGCGCTAAGGAGGGAGGCCGAAATTGAGGGAAGAGTTCCCCACGATGGAGAGTAACGCCTGACAAGACCGCCAAGAGGGAAAGAGGGCCAAGAGGGAGACGAAAAGTCCGGACGAAGAGGATAAAGGATGAGGAAACGGAAGGAAAAGGTATGATTTTTTCTTTTGGTGATTGAGATAAGACTAAGAGGGAGAAATCCTGCTGCACATTGGTACCTTAATCTTCAGAGAGTTTTCGATCGGAACCTCCGATCGAACTTTCACGGTTTTTTGGTTCTTAGCAGGTACCCTGCCCGGGAGATATCGACGAAAGGAGAGAAAGATCCTGTTTAGGTTTGGTAGGTTGAACTGACTTACCCGGAATCAACCCAGACAAAAATTGACTTTACACCATGAATTCGCAAATGTCATTGGATCTCAACCATGCATATAATAAAGATAAGAACTTGTCAAATTATATCTACTTACATTGAGAAGCCATTTAAACGATTAAGATCGCCTAGACCCATGTCTTCGCCTTCCAAATCATAGAGCCAGTGTGGCATCAAGCATGTGATTATGAGAGGCATAACATATATAACTTAAATAATGGATCAACTTTGTATCTACCTATGAAGTAATCCGACAATAGGTGGTGTGGAGATGATGGCATTTGGCAATACAGTCATCATTTATTTTTGTCTTCCACTCTTCTATGAGTACTGGTGATGAGGACATGATGGCATGTCCTCCAAGCAAAAATTGTCTTCCTTTCTCCTCCAAGCAGACTGGAAACTCCACATTGTAATAATCTTAAATAATTCAACAAGTGTTTCCTCTCTTCTGATGGAAAAGTATACACAAAATAAGGAAAGTGTAATACTGCTATGCCCCTGTTCCTATACAATTCTGGAATTGGTTGTGTTCGCTAGTGGTTTTTAAAAAACAATGGCAAGCCAACCAACATGCAGTACGCCACAAATGAATGAAGAGACGCTTGAATTTATTGTTACAATGGGTTTTTTGTGTTTGACAGGCAGGCATCATATTCTTTATTGAGCCCAATCTTCATTTTCACTATATACAGGTTGGATCAATACTCCAATACAACATTCGATGCAACAAATAGGGCAAGTTGGACTACACCATCTATCCCCTAGCATTGCTATGAGCGAGTTTCTCACATTATGGAGAAATATGATTTTTTAGGGAGCCCCCTCGTTAATCATTCACATCCAATTGCGATTATCCCCCAATTTACAGAACACCACATTCCAAATTTCTTGGTGATTTCAGTTCTTACCAAATGTACTGATTTTCGAACATGCAAGAGCTGTTTCACAAACAAACTAGTCTAGTGGCTGACAGGGGTAAATCAATCCTATTTCTTCTCCCAGCCTGACATTCTACATCAGCATTAATTTGATGGCTACCCTCTAGGACATATTGAAACACAGAAGAACGCACAAAGGAGAGGAACTAGTGCAAACACAGGTGATTGTGTCACTGAAGCGACGTACGATGCTAAAAGGGGTGCAAGAGGAATACCTTTCGCCGACGATCCAAGGGGTGATGTCCGCCGGAGAGTCGATGTAGTATTGCCTCACTGCAACAGTGTAGACTCGTTGCCGGAAGGAACGGAGAGGACAATCCGATGTGTTATGGTAGTCCGGTGATTGAAAAGTGGTTGTTGCGCCTGGTTTGGTCCTCTAAAAGTTTTTACTCCTTTTTTCTGGATAGAAGAAAAGGCTTTTATTGTCGCTTCTGAGTTATGTGTCTAGGACCAAGTGTTGTGTTTGTGGGCATCTCTCCACACTTGTTTCAACGGTCGCTGCAATGGCACTGGCTGCAAAAGATCTAGGCCGAAGTCGTGGATACGTGCTGCCATGTGGGGACTCATGAATTCGTAGGACATTGCTGTATGACTATACCACTTAGGGTTTTTACCAAAAAAGTGTCCATATACTCGTATTATATGATTTTAATCAGAAATACACGGTAATGTCGATTTTGGTGTTCGTACAGCGTTTTTGGACGATAATACCCTCATGTTTTTGAACGACATCGTCATCTACTCAACCCTTTAATCCTCATTCCCGCCAGAGCTTCTCCTGCCCCTCCCGCGTCTTCATCTCTCCCGCTTTTCCTCTCCCTCTATGCATGCCTTCTCCATCCCCCCCTCTCTCCTTCCCTCTCGGCTCCCTGCTCTCTCTTTCCTTCTTCCTCTCTGGCTTCGCCCTTCACCTTCAGAACTATCCAATTAATGGCCAGGAATCAAAGGGCAGCACCATCATATGAATAAATCAAGGGCCTAGATGATGCATTGCTGATGATCGTTCAAGCTGCTGAACTTGTACGACCGGGTTTTTCAATGTATGCTTTTTATGTTATCTCTTGTTATTTTATCCAGCATCCCATCTCAATCGTTTCCCATTCGGTTGTCTACTAGTGGAGAGAAATATAAGTATTGGCTGTAATGAAAAAGACATCGAATGAAAAGTAACATTCTTGCACAGACAACTAATCTTATGGGAGATAAGTGGGTTTCTTCTCTTTTTTCCTCTCTAGTGTTGGCAGCCAGCAATGCTCTGTTGTCGGTGAAGTTGTTGGAGAAGTTCTTGCATATGAAAGAGGGTTTCTCAAGCCAAGTATAGGTGAGAACTTTCTTAACATAACCATTTTGGGTTTTTCAACAAATTTAGACTATTTGTTCTGTCATTTTTTTCTCTCTTGTTCTTGTTGCTGAGAAAGTCTTTCAACAAATTTGCTGTCGAGTCCTATCAATTTTTTCTTTTTGCTTCTTGTTCATTGCATGTTGGGTTTTCAGCTGATCTCCTTGGGTGAGAATTATCTTGTACTATGGCCATTCTTACTGGATATGTACGCACACTGAATGGTTCATCTTCTCAAATTAAATGAAAAGCTTGATAGGCTATAGTGTGCAAGCCCCTATAGCTTCTGCCAAAGTTTCAGTAATGGTGTCGAGCCTGGCACCTTGTAGGGGAAAATAAAAACTATATATTAAGTCTTGAAATGTTGATGCCACAAACATCAAACAGAATATGCCAAATGTTGATGCAACATGTATACATTGTACCTATTTTAGCATAAGTCTCAGTTAAGTATTGATGCTGCCTTCAATTCGTTCGAAGGCAATTCTGCTTTTGATTTATTATGATATGCATTTGCTTTTTGATTGAAAGAATAGGAAAAGACAGAGGTCTTTGTTCGGGTCAAGAGGGCAAAAGGAAAAGTGTTCTTTTTTTAAATTCATGTCTTCTCAGCCACCTTCGAAGTGATCAAAGCTCTAAATCACTGTGAGGAATGGTCATTGATTCTATTATTTTGGATTGTTTTTTTTTTCTTTTAGTTGCTTATCTTTATAGAGCTTACATTAATTTTGTTCCTAGAACTTTTAATGTGTATGTGCATATCATCTAGCTAAAAAGTATTATTCTCATGATGATATTGAGTGGATGGGTACCTTTCCGGACTTCAAAGCCTTTATTTTAACAACCCACAATCTTTATGCTTGTTTGGAATTTTTTAGTTCGTGCAAGACTAAAAATATGCCTTTAGTTGTCTTTCACAACCATCTTTTGAAAGAAATCTACAATGAATTTGGCTAGAATAGTTTTTTTATCTAAATGCTCATTTTGCGTGCTCCTATTTCCAATGGCTAGACATTGCCTTTTCCCAATCCGGCTATTTCCTTTTGCCCACCTTCTTACCCATCGTGATCAAGGTTCCTTATTTTTCCCTCTCAATAAAATAACTTTGTTCATGTTCAAGTATTCTCGATAGTCATTTACATAGAATGTAGTGATTTCTTTCCTAGTAAATAATTATGTGTAGAACATGGTCATAGAAATCAAAAAACCAATTTTCCCATCTATTTGTCGGGTTTGGTCAGCGAATTACTAATGGCCCTTTTCCCTAGTTGATAATATAAGATTCCAATACTATGGACTAACAATTAGGCTACAGCAAAACGTTAAGAGTGCTGGAGAAAATGAATTTGTTAGCACACCTATTTGTCTGTTGTAGTGATCCTGTTGGGATATAAATGAGGTTAAGCACCCCAATATATAATCATTATCGTTTTGTTGTGGGCTGCAAAAAACTATATGATTAACTATAAATTACTGAAACGATATCGTTTTCAAAAAAATGAAATCAAAAGTCCTTCTCACTATTCATCCAGCTGAATATAAAGTCAGCAATGTTTTGTTGTTGGATACATAAATTAGAAGAAGAAAATAACAAATATGGTGACGATATCGTTATCAAAGAACAATTTCCTTCGGCTCAAAATTGAGTGTAATCGTGAATCGTCCTCATTGCTTATGCATCTCAGTATAAAGTGATCACTGTTGTGTTGTTGGACACCACAATTAGATGAGGAAAATAAAAAGTGATATCATTATCAAAGAACAATTTCATTTTTCTCAATAAGCGAAGTTGAGGGAAATGGTGAGTGCCTCTCATTGGTTATGTATTTCAATATTAAGTCAACAGTGTTCTGTTCGTATGAGTATGGTCAGCGAATTACTAATGGGGGTTTTCCATAAGCGGGGTTCTGAGATTCAAATTCTTTATAGTAACATACAGGCATTAGAAATAAGTTTAGAATGCAGTATCAGACGTGAGTCCTTATGCATCTCAATATAAAGTCAGCACTTTTTTGCGTTGTGGGATACCAGATTTGGATGAAGAAAATAAAAATTATAGTATTGATATCGTTATCAAATGAAATTTCCCATAATTCACAATGGTCGAAATTGACTGGTTTTGTGACTCCTTATCATTGTTTATGCATCTAAGTATAAATTCGGTAATATTCTGTTATTTGACAAAAATAGTAGATGAATAACAAAAAAAGAAATCATAGTACTATTGTTAACAAATAATAATTTTTACTCCTCGCAAATTGTTTTATACATCTCAATGTAAATTTCCCATTATTCTGTATTTGGACACCAGATTTGAATGAAGAATATACAAATTATAGTAACGATATCGTTATGAAAGTTACCATTCCTATTTTCCAATCTAAGCCTTTTTAAAATCTAACTTTGGAGAACATATTCAATTGTAAATTGTCCAGATCTTGAAATCAATTATTCCTTGTATTCTGATAACTTATCGAGTAATGACAACAGTGAAGTTTGCTTTATAAATCATTTAATATTGTTTAACAATTGTGTTTTAGTCAATAGCATTGGTTTTGGTTTATTAGTCCCTTTGTCTTAAGTTACTGAATGTTGTTTGTTTGTTCAAATCGTTTATGCGTCTTTTAATAGAGTCGCCAGTGATGTCGCTACTAGGAGTGAATTATGGTGGTGCCCACTTAGGAATATGTCAAATTGTGTTGGATTAGAGCACTTATGATTAATCTTGCATGTGTCTGCCAATTTAGTTAGATAGCTAGTAGTTTTGCTTATCAAGACTATGTGCCTGCACTTATGATAACCCGATCAAATGCCTGCCAATTTAGTTAGATAGCTAGTAGTTTTGCCTATCAAGACTATGTGCCTGCAGCAGGATGTCCGATCGTGACTTACTAGTCATCCTCCATTCCGGTGGATAATTTGTTTGGGATAATGGAAGTCCAATTTACAGTGGAGGTTGACCAAAGATGGCGTTCTTGAAAAGATCCATAACGTTTTCACAATTGGTCCAAAAAGTCCACGATCTCTCTAATGGGAACAAGCTAGGACATTTCCCAAATATACAATACCTTCATCAGAATGGAAATGTATACACTTTAGTTGGCATGACAAACGATGAGGATGTAGAGATTATGTTCAGAGCATCTGCGATGGATGCCAGTGCAGTGTATCTATACATCCAACCAAATGCGGTTCATACAATAGATCACCAAAGTAATGAACATAGGTATGCCATGATTGGACTTGTTAACTGCAACAATGAGTCATAATACTGAGCAGCTTGATTTTTATCTCTATGCAGAATGGGATCCACCAAAGTTGTACGGCCTAGTAGTCCGCCTTCAGTTCTTGGAAAAAGGTCAGCACTAAGTTGGGATGTGGTTATACTAGCCCAAACGTGAGCTAATTATATGCTTAATGATTACATTTATTTCTTTTTGCTTGTAGGGATGCAGCCGGACAGGTTCTTTACCAACAAGACAGAAACACCGACATGAATATCAACGAGAATGCAGATTTTAATATAACACTACCATCTCTGAAGTATGTTATGGATTTTTTTATTTTGCGAGTTTTTCTATAATCATTTGGTTTCCATATTCTTGTTTTCATCTGTTCATTGTAATTTTGATATTCTACATCCGTGGAAATGTGTGGGACTGACTCCCTGTAAAGCAGCTTGTTATTAATTTAATCTAGCAATGCATGTCCTTGTTATAAATGATTTTTATCTTATTATTTTCGGAAATTTTACGGTGCCATTCCATTCTGCCAAATGCAGTATTTGTAATGATCACGTTTATTTATCATGCAGGGTTAACCCAACGAGAAAAGGGTGTGACTTGGCAGCAATAGTACCAACGTCGTCAGAGAATCGTAATTTGCAGTAGTCATGTTCATCTGTAGACCTTGGCGCCGATAGTGATTTGGTCTTTTCATCTGGAGGCTATACCTGCATCTCAGAAGAAAACCGATTTGTCGAGATGGATGTTGGGTTGGAGATCGACAATGACAATCTAGATGCTCGACATGTGGATACAGAGTTTTGTAAAGAAGGATGCTACCCCTGCCTTCATGATAGAGAGGAAACTCCAGCTGCAAAGAATGATGTTGGGTTGGTGATTGATAGTGACAATCTTGATTCTGTGCAATTGGTAATAGAAAGTTGTAGAGAAGGGGGATACACCTTAGGAGGAGGAGAAAATCCATGTGCAAGAAGGAATGTCGGGTTGGGGATTGACAGTGACAATCTTGATTTTCTTCATATTTTATCAGAGAGTTATGCACAAGGACCAACAGGTAACAGCCAAGGAATAAACAGGCATACTGAATATAGAATGGAGAAAATACAAACGCGAAGCGCGGCTTCCTCATTCCAAGACAAACCCTCAAGCGACTCCGAAGCTGAATATGTTGATATAGATGTCATTGTACCCGGGACTGTTCAGGCTGCCCCAGATTTGGACAAGATAGCAATTATTATCGACACCATGCAGGCAGCGCATGAATTGATATCCACGCCACCCCATGAGGATTTGCCGCACGAGATGTGGAAGGGTAGGGTGTTTAATAGCCGTGATGCATTCAAAAGCACATTGGCTAGATTTGCGATGTTTAAGAACTTTTGCTTGAAACCATTAAGGACCAATAGATTTGAAGCAACAGCAAGTGTAGCCATCCTACATGTCCATGGAGCATCCATGCTTCCATTGTGGAGTCTAGTCCCCAATTTCAAGTTAGGACGTACAATCCATAGCAAACTTCTACAGGACCACTTAATGGAACGAATTATCCTCAGGCAACCTCAGGATTGATTGCGGATTTTATCAGAGAAAGACTAAGAGTCCATCAAGATTATAGGCCAAAGGAAATTATGTCTGACTTTCAAAGGGAATTTGGCATTCAAATTTCTTACCGGAAGGCCCACATCACAAAGGAAATAGCTATGAAACAAATCCGCGGTTCTTTTGAGGATTCATATAAGATCCTATCTGATTCTCGTTTGGAGCTGAAACAGACTAACCCGGGAACAGTTGACAACCTATGGACAGAAGATAATGGTTCCTTGCAGAGATATTATGTATGTTTTGGTGGATGTGCTCGATCTTTCAAGTCATCAATCAGGCCACTAATCGCCCTTGATGGGACACACCTCCCGGGTAAATACCCAGGAGCCCTACTAATTGCGGTTTGTCAGGATGGTGACCATGGGCTTTTTCCACTAGCCTTTGCTATTGTAGAGTCCGAGTGCTATGCGACTTGGTCGTGGTTTCTGGCAAATCTGGATTTAACCTTGGAACATGTACAAAATCTTACAATAGTGTCGGATAGAATGAAGGGACTAACCAATGCAGTGAAGGATGTAATTCCAACCGCAAAACACTGTTATTGCTACCGTCACATTTCACAAAATATTCAAGTGAAATTAAAAAATGATGGAATCGTCATGAAGTTTTGGTGCACCGCACGTTCAACGCGCGTTTGTGAGTACGATAAATACATGGCAGAAATATTAGCAATTGATGTAGGGGCTCATGATTACATAAACGCCATCGGTCGCAGACAATGGGCAAATACATTCATTGAGGGAAAATGCTATGATATGCTAACTACGAATATTGCAGAGAGCACAAATAACTTGTTGAAGGACATTAGGGAGCTACCCATCACAAAACAAATAGAGTTGATACGGGCAAAGCTGATGGAATTTTGTCACAACCGGCGTGAAAAAGGGCTAAACATGAATACAAGAGTCACCCCATATGTAGATAAGATCATCAGTCGCGAGGCGGAAGCCTCACGGAGACTCTAATGTTGGCAGGCTGGAGAATTCGAGTTCCAGGTATTGTCGCCAGAGTATACGGATGTGGTACACCTCGATAGGTTGACATGCACATGCCACAAATGGGAAGTCCTTGGCATTCCTTGTTCACATGCCCTCTGTGCTATAAAACTCAAGCGATATGATCCGTATGACTTCTGTAAGCGTTGATTTACTAGTGAATGCTATCGAGCAACTTATACTGATGTCATCCATGCCACACGTGACGAAAAACAGTGGATCCTAGAAGTGACGAGCGTGTGTTGCCACCAGTAGCTCGCAGACAGCCTGGAAGGCCGAAAAAATATCGGATAGAATAGAGGACAGGATGAGGAAACAGGTTACATGCTCCCATTGCAAGAAGCGTGGTCATAATAGAGAGACATGTAGAGAACCACCTCCAAGGGGATGAATAGTATATTCCCAGTTTGGTGTAAACACGTGTTTATGGTGGTACAGCATATTGTTCTCATTATTTTGGGTGTATCTCTCGATAATTGTGGGAGAACATCAGGTTTATGTATTGATGTATAGACCCAAACCAATAACAAATTTTGGATAGGATAATTTGAAAATTTTTTGTATACCGGCACCATCAATATGGGGTGTTTGTGTTATCTATCAGTTTGTGTACCATTGTCTCTGTGCGCTATGATGTTTCAATCTGCTCCATGCAACTTGCTTTTTTCGTTTATGTAATAACTCAGTGTTATTATCTATCTTGTTTTTAAAACTATGGCAGGTCATCCTATAAGTTTTGTCTTTACAGAGGTGTAAATTTAATCTGGTACTTGTATGGGTTCTTGTGAAATCGACTGCTATGAGTTTAACTGGACACATCATTCAAACATTTTGTAAGACTGGAATTGTTGCATGATATGTCCCTATGCTTTCTTCCATTTTGTGTTTACTTACTTCTATCCCCTGTAATTCTGGATGGATCCTCATCTGTTTTGAGGAGCCATCCCTATTCGCAGGACGGGCAAGAGACATCACAAACAAGACCATGCTATGAGTTTATGAAAATGGTTAATACAGCAAAAAAATGAGACATAAAGATGATCACTTGATGGCGACGATGTCCTTAATTCATTGATGCTTAAAGAGATTTCATGTAGGAAGATTCATAATCTAAATTGCACTATACAATTTAGTGCTTTTATATTTTATTTATTTTTCCTGTTTCTGCCACTAGTCACCTTTGGTGTCCCTATTAGGGATATTTATAGATTGCAATCTGTTCTAAGTCCATACATGTCTGGACAGGCAAATACGATTAATGGCTTGTCTTGGAAAAACGGTTGATTTAAGACGCACGAATCTTTGGATTTTACTTTAATGATCAAATCCTGCTTGAAATATTCTATAACCCATGTCAGTTGCTCGCAGTGGAAAAAAATAGTACTTAGACTTTGGTATCCAACTTAATTCCAAGTGTAGAAAAGCCCACAACAGACTATCTAAGCACCAGTAGGATGAAGTGTCATCTTGCTTTTCAGTCATGGCGGGACGCGCCTTTGGAAGGATAAATCAGTGAATTTGGTCTCTGGGTACAACCATACTCTGAAAGAGAAAACAAACAAAATAATAAATATAGTCCATGGGGGAGAAAAGCAAATAAAGAATAGCTTCACTATCTGGTTTACAAAACAAGAACAAACTGATCGCAACTAGTATGTTATACATGATATTCAAGAAAGGACCAGGAACAATTAAACAGTCGTTTCATAGCTCAAATCCCATAATAACAATGCTGATGAGGTGCCCAAAAAAATAGGAAAACACGAAAGTCATCAAATTACAATTAATTCAAACTTGAGTCAAGAAGTTGGTAGGGTGAAGGTTCGAACCTTCTCCCTGAGGGTTCAAACCTTCTGGCTATCTGGGATTCGGGCCAAGAAGTAAGGAGGAGGTTAGAGGGTTCGAACCTTAGAGCTATCTGGGATTTGGCCCAGGAGGGGGAATAAGTGAAGGTTCGAACCCTGTGTATTCGAACCTTAGTGCTCTCTGGGATTTGGCCCAAGGGGGCAATGAAGTCAGGGTTCGAACCCTTACACACAAGATTCGAACCTTAACGGTCTCTAAGATTTAGCCCAGAAGACCATCAAAGTGAAGGTTCGAACCCTTACTTTATGGGTTCGAACCTTAGTGGACTCTGGGATTTGGCCCAGGGGGGTTACGAAGTGAAGGTTCGAACCATTAAAGTAACGGTTCGAATCTTTGTGATTCGCCAACACTGAATTTTTTTTTGGGTCATTTTTATTTTTTCAGCTTTGGCCATTGGTGAAGAAGTATAGATCACAATTAGTTGTAAGAGTCATGATTCTAAAATTGTAATATAATTGAACAAAATTGGCCTGGTAAATCAAAAAATGTGAGCATATTGTTAGATGTTGACAGAACAATGTCCCTTGAATCTCTTTTGAGAAACATTATTTAAATTATCAAATATGTGGTGATTATTTATTGTAACTGAACAATTCGACTATATAGATTTCATCATGTTTTAAATGTTATCTAGTCACATGGATAAATTCAGGTTGCAATATCGAATAATGTTGCAGAGCAGTCCATAGCTAAGTGGTGTCCAATAATTGAGCAAATGGAAGCCCAATTTGCAGCCATTCTTCAAGAAGAAAAGTTTCTTGTTTGATCTTTGTATTTATATATGTATTTTTGTTCCCATCGATTCTCGCTCTACAACTATTTCTAAGAAACACCAACCCCTATGTAGGGAGAAGAGAGCTTTAAGAAAAGCCGAAATGGAAGCACTTTAGGTTTTATTTTCACCACACGATCCATGTGTTCTTAATTGTTCTTAGAGATTTAACCTGGAAGGCCTGTTTAGGACTTCTACGTCTTGGTTTGACACCACCCTATTTTCGCGTGAATCTTTTTTTGAAACTTATTGATTTTACGGGCAGAAAATATGAATGAGCACAAACGCTTTATGTATTCTCACGCCCTAAAACAACTTGGTAAACAGCTTAAAGAGAGAATAGGCTTATGGCCATGGCTGCAAATGTAAGCCCTACTGTACAGATCTGCAAAGGTAAGCCATACTTGTCGATGGAACTTTCGGTCAACAACATATATATGTATAAGACATGAGAGTTAAAGAGATTTCAAGTAGTAAGATTCATAATCTAATTGCATTATACAACCTAGTGTTTTTATTTGTATTTCTTTTTCCTTGCTCTGTCACTGGTCAATTTCGGTGTCTCTATCAGGGATATTTAAAGATGGCAATATGTTCTATTTCCAATATGACTGGACGAGAAGATATGATTAAAGGATTTTCTTGAGAAAATGGTTGATTTAAGATGCATGAATATTTGTTTTAGGGTAATGATAAAATCCTGCATGAAACTGATTTGTTCCATGTCAGATGCTTGCAGTTAAAATTTTTTTTTGAATGACTGTTTGTGATCCTACTTGCTCCCAAGTGTGAAAAAGCCCACAACAGACTATAGTCCACGGGCGAGGAAAACAAATAAAGAACAACTGCTCTAAAGTTTACTGCACATGCCAAACTCCTCGCAACAATATGTTATATATGATAGTCAACTGAGGAAATTGGAACAATTAAATACTAGTTTCATTGGCTCAAAATTTACCGATAACAAGGCTGATCAGGTGCCTTAAAAGGATGGAAAACATGAAAGTCATCGATTTTGAGCCACATTCAATGAGATATGTTCTAGATGATAGTCAACTGAGTAGTTTGGAACAATTAGACACTAGTTTCATGGCTCAAAATTTCCTGATAACAAGGCTGATCAGGTGCCCAAAAATTATGGGAAACAATGAAAGTCATCCATTTACAATAAATTCAAATTCTATCCCACTGAGGCTGAGATGGCACCCTAAGAGATCACCAAAAGTAGGAGGAACTACCCTTCTTGGCGCAAATGTGAGAGCATATCGGCGAAACTCTGACGCATCTCGGTGAATCCTTCATTCATCCGTGCTTCTAACCGCCCGAGATGCTCATTAAACACATGAATCGCCCCCTCACCTAGTTTATCCACCCTTAGTAGTCCTGCATACGAATATACAGCTACGGACGGCCCTGCCCCTGAAGGTGGACATAATGTAGGATCGGCTATATCTTCCTCATCATCATCATCCAACTCAACAGAAGGGATGTGGGACTTGGACTTTTCAAGGGTGAAGCGATCTATCTTCAGCTTGGGAATTATAATGTCTTCATTGGGTTCAGCCAACTTACCCATTTCCACAAGAAGCTTGGATACTAGTCTCGGGAAGGGGAGGGTCGTATTATGAGGTGCAGTGTGGACCTTTGCCATTCCACGATACACCACAAGAGGAATGTCGACTTTCCTTTGAGTCCCGATGCAGTAAAGGAGATACCCATCCTCCTTTGTGACTCTTTTCCTAACTTTGGGGCTGACATTGTGATGGATGAAAATACTCAGCAAGCGATAGGAATCGCTCAGCGTGTGGTGGGATATGTCACCACTGATCCAAGCGACAGGCTTGCCTGTCAATTCTTTAGCTACCAGATTGTAATTAATCTGACGGTTGCCCAAAATCAAAAAGTGTGCACCTTCAACGCGATCAATTTCTAGCAGTTGGCTTAGAATATCAGGTGTAATTTCCAGTTCATGTCCTCGAACAAAGGTCTCGAATGATTTGTCTGAAACGTCGCGCATGTTAGAGTATAACTCCTTGACCCAATTGACCACTATCTGGTACCCATGCTCAGTACAGTGTAAACCATCCTCTCTCACGCATCCACACAGCAAAATCAGTCTCATCTAGTGCATTATACATAATGATTATTTCGGACACAACAACACGGTTATAGAACTTGTTCATGTAGGAAATTTGGCCAGCTTCACTTAAAAACAGATGCCGATCGAAAGATGGGCGTTAACAAGTTTTTTTCTTTCGAGAAGCCATATCAATTAACAAAACCTGCAAGAAAGTCCGTTTCTAGAACAGTCAAAATGAGTTGATTAAAGGTTAAGAATATGGCAAAACAGGCCGTCTTAAATGTAAAATAGAAGTAAGAGATCACATAGTAGACATAGCATTGCTTACCAATAAATCACATAGGATACATAATGTTTTTTTTTAAATATAAATAACTCATAAGTGCACTCTATTGAAGAAAATAACAACCATTGAGGGTAGGACCAACATTCTCACAAAATGTAATGACTTTCAAACTTTCAGAAAACGTGGTCATGATTCTAGAGATCTGAAATGCCAAAATAACCCTAACATGTAATGAAAATAACTATAAAACGAAGTAAACTAACATAACATAACATAACGCCCTCTTGAATTTAAAGGCATTGACCATTAATCAACGATAAAGACAATCTATGCCTACAATTTCTCCCTTAATTCATGGTTCTATATATGACGCTCCATCGTCAAAGCTAAGGAAAATTGACTGCTATTCTTTGCGCATCCTTTCATGTTATTTTTAGTTCCTTAGTTTGGTTCAGCAGTCTTCTTATTTATGACATGCCATGTTTAAAAGGTCATGCAGTAGGGAATGATTCGGGGGTTATTATACCCATCCTATTAAGAAAGTAATACCAATACACTCACTTGATGATACACACCAATGTCTAAATACTTAATGGTCTGCTAAACTACATCAAAATAGTGACAGGGCAATAACCTGCGACCATTTGAGGGCTGAATGGGTATCATTTTGATGTATTTTATTTCATAATTATTGCAAACTACTGTTCATTGTTCCTCAATGCATTTGTAGAGAAAAATAATTTTTTTTACATGAAACTATGGCTTTTCATTTCCATCAATTTTGGAGTTTATTTGTTCTGTTTTGGGTTGGACTAACCCATGTTCACTTTGCTTAGTTTTTTGTTGTCTTTTTATTCATGATATAAAGTTTCAATTTAATAATAATAAAAAGGATGCACTCATGGATTCACATGACTTCATTAATCCATTCTAACTCGTGATTTCAAACATTATATACACGAAATTTCTACAGAACGATGTTCACTAATTCCTTCATTCTAATCCATGATTTCAATCATTAATACACCAAATTTTTGCATAACCAGTTCACCAATTCGTTCATTCTAACTCATGATTTCAGACATTGATACACCAAACTTTCACAAAAATGAGTTCACAAAAGTATTAGAAAAAAAATGATCGTAGATTAATAAACAAAAAGTTGATATGCATCAATCATAGTTAACACTATCTACCTCATTCGATCTCATTCCACACCGACTTCTACATGATACAAATTTTATAACCAAAATAGAGGTGGAGCAGTCTAAATGCAAACCATAGTTTCAGAGGACCCATATAAAATAGGTTAACACAGGTGGTTGTAGTTGAGGAAGAACGAGATGGGGAAGAAGAAGAAGGGGAGAAGAAAAGGAAAAGAAGAAGATATGGAAAAGGGAAAATGGAGATGTGGAAGCAGAAGATAAATACTCTCACTAAATTATCGTGAGGTTTTTCTAAACTAAGAATGTACGACATAAAGATAGGTCCCTTTTTTCTGTGTTTCAATGGCCGTATTTTTGGTTATTTTTGGTCTTTTATTTGGCTGAAGCAGTGTGAGACCATATCAGTTCCATATCATCTTGTACTGCATTAGGGAATGCTTTGGGAGTTATTATACCCATCCTATTAAGAAAGTATTACAAATACTCTCACTTTATGATACCCACCAGCGTCTAGATACCATCATTTTCTGCTAAACTATGTAAAAAGAGCAAGGGTTGCAATATTCAATGGCCATATCAATTGTATGGGTAGCACTATACAATGTACGTACTTTCATACATGGATGTAATCGACTGTTACTGTTTCTCAAGGCATTAGTATAGTGTTTATAAATTTGTCCACCTGGTATGTAGGCCTTTTCGTTTATCTCCATCTTGGCGTTTTTTTGTTCTATTTTGGGTTGGACTAACCCATGTTTTGCCTAGTTTTTTGTTGTCTTTTCATTCTAACGCATGATTTCAAACATTAATACACCAAATTTTCAAAGAATCAGTCACTAATTCCTTCATTTTAACCCATGTTTTCAAACACAAATACAACAAAATTGTGCAGAATCAGTGCACTAATTCCTTCGTTCTAACCCATGATTTCAATCATTAATGCACCAGCCCTAGCAGAACCATTTTACTAAAGCATTATAAAAAAATTCTTTTCTCCGCTAAGAAATAAACTGTTGATATGCATCAAAGATAGTTAACACTATCTACCTCAATCCATTTCATTCCAAAACAACTTCTACATGAAACAAGCATTTCATCAAGATAACATTTTAACAGTCTAAATGCAAACCCTCTAATTATTGAACCCATGCATTGAATGTTAACACAGGTGATTCTAGTAGTCTTGGAAGAAGGGGATGGTGAAGAAGAGGAACGGAATAAGAAAGTAAAAAAAAGAAGAAGGATACGAGGAAAAGGGATAACTTGCACAAGTAGGTGTTGTTGAAGGAAGAAGTAGATGGGGAAGAATAAGAAGGGAAGACGAAAAAGAACGTGCAAAGGTGGGTGGGCCGTATTATGAGGCGATGAGGAAGAACTAAAAGGGAATAGCAGAAAGAAAATAAGAAAGAGATGGAATAATTCCAATGTATAGGGAGGGACCATTACCTTGGATGAAATTCGTCTCCTGCGTCGTTTTTGTTGTCTTCGATGCTCTTCAATCGATCCTTGGTCTGGCGTGGGATTAGTAGGTGGAGAAATTGGATGGGGCGCAAGAAGAGGATGGTGGTGATGAGGGAGACAGATAAATAGAGGAATAAAGAACAGGGGAACGAACTGGGGTTTTTCGGATTTTATTCACTCATCGTTTTTGAGACCTAGAGAGTCCTAGCGATGGCCTTGTTCAAATGGGGAGTGGGTCTTGTTCATGTTGGACGTGAGCCATACTGCACGGCGTCAACCATTAGGTTCTGGAAAATGGTGATGGAAAATAATTGTGAAGAGGGTTCGAACCATGTGTCATCATTTTTTAGCCCAGAAATGAACAGAATAGAAGGTTCGAACCCTTGTTTACAGTGTTCGAACCTTATGTTCATCTAGCTTTTGGCCCGGAGATGTACAAAATGTAAGGTTCGAACTCTCTAAACGAGGGTTCGAACCTTCTGTTTCTCTTTTTTTTTTGGCCTAGAAATGCACAGAATAAAAGGTTCGGACCCTGGAAACAGAAGGTTCGAACCCTTGTTTCCAGGGTTCGAACCTTCATTTTCTCGGGTTATTGGCCCAGAGATGCACAAAATAGCTGGTTTGAACCCTCCAAGCAAGGATTGGAACCTTAGGTTTCTCTCATTTTTAGCCTAGGAATGGACATAATAGAAGGTTCGAACCCTTCCATGTTAGGGATTTTGTGTATTGCAATTTGATGGATGCATTATCATTTTAGCATCTCATGAATTTTCACACATGCATTGACTTAAATATCTTGAAATCTAGTTTTCTACATGCATTGTTTTTAAATATTGTAAATCTTATAGTTTGTGTATGTTTTGTATTTAAATCTTGAATGCATTAGTTTTTGAAAAGAATTTTTACAAATCAAGCTAGCCTATGTTTCAAAGTTTCAAATTATATTTGGATTTTTATGTTTCATGATTTTAAAAGACCTTAGTTGATTTAAAATCATGTTTCCAAGCTTGGTTTAATGGCACAAAAATCCCCACAAAGAATCACTTTAAAAAAATGCAAAAGTTGGGATTTTTTGTCTCAAGCTGTCGGTCAACCGACGTCAAGCTGTCGGTCAACCTACAGTGGAACCGAGGCCAACCGAGACCTCTGTCGGTCCCATTTCCAGAGAGCTACAAATTTTAGATTTTCTCTATTGGTTCAAGTGTCGGTTCAGGTGTCGGTTCGCTTGTCGGTTCATGTCGGCTGACCTACACCTGTACAACGGTAAATTTCTTGACCGTTGGAATCTGACCGTTGAGGTGTCGGTCGACCGACACCAACCTTTCAGTCGACCGATAGGTAGCCGTTTGACCACTTTTTCTATAAAAGTGAGTTCATTCCTTAGCCATTGTTAATGAACTTTGAAGCCCTTCTTGAGGTATTTTGAGGCAAAAGAAAGGGGATCAAGCTAAGGAAGGCTAACGGTCATTAGGGAAAGCTAAAGCTTGGATTAATGAAGTTAAACCACCAAGTAAGCTTTGCCTTTATTAATCATATGTTTTTATGCTTTGTCTAATTTATTGGTAAATTATTTTAAGCATATTAACTATGATGTGTTGAATCCATTCTTCTCTTAATCTTTGATTTTAGTTATTGGATTCTTCACCCTTGATTTCAAACCAAGTTTTTTTTTAGACTTTGTTAATCATGCTTAGCCAAAATCTTTGATTTCTTTATAGCATGATACATTAACTTGTTTGAATCTTTCTTTGTTGTTTTCATTCATTTGAACTTTAGTTAAACCTTGTTTTTTAAAACAATATTGAATATGCATCACATGTTTAGAAATATTTAGTTTCATACAACTTGTGAGATTTTGATTTTCATATCATCAACAAGTTAACTTTTATACATGTGATTTGCATATTGACTTCAATCATATCTTTGAGTGCTTTAAACTTTCAAATGCATTAAGCATACATTAATTGAGCTTATCTTTTAAACTTGATTGAAGTTTCCACACACACATATCATGAGCATTCATCTTTGCATTTCATTGTGTTGTGTGAGTTAGATTTTCATTTTCATATTTGCCTAATTAAGAGGCACTTTATTAGAGCTTAATCTATTTCTCTTCTAGTGTGTAGACACTTTCTTGAGAAAGAAAATCATTGAAGAGGTTATTGCTTAGCCTTAGAAAAGCATAGTGTATAGGTTGTTGTTTAGCCTAGAAAAACAACTTTGTAGAGGTTATTGCTTAGCCTTTTGAAAAGCATAATAGTGGAAATCCGTGGGGTGTTGAGTCACAAGCCGGTAGTGGATGTAGGCTTTGAGGCCGAACCACTATAAATGATTGCGTAGTGGTGATTGTTTTGTGGTGATTGTTTTGTTTAAGCTTCCGCATATTGTATGTTAATCATCACATGTGACTACTTAATTGTAAAGAAATTAAAATTGGTCATAATTAGTCATTTAGTGTAGCTCACCCTATTCACCCCCACTCTAGGGTTAGGATCCCTTGGACTTTCAATTGGTATCAGAGCAAGGTTGCTCTATATTTAGGATCAAGTGTTGTGGAACTCTTGATTAGGTGTAAATACCACTACAAGAAATTGCACTTTTCCCGGCGTTTTTTTCCGGCGCAATAAAAAAATGCCGGAAAAAGTATAGCTTTTGCCGGCGCATGCAAAAGCTTATTTCATTGGGAAAAGTATAGTTTTCCCAGCGACATTTCTTCGCCGGCAAAGGTCAAATTTTTCCCGGCATTTTTTTTTATTTCGCCAGCAAAGGTCACTTTTTTCCTGGCATTTTTTTGCTTTCGCCGACAAAAGTCCCATTTTTCTCGGCGTGTTTTTATTTTCGCTGGCAAAAGTTAAATAAATTTCACCCGGCAAGTCCTCTTTTCCATTCGCCCCTTCATTTGGGAAATTGGGGATTTTTTTCCCTATCACCGTCTCTGCCCCTCACATTCGCGCCTTCCTCTTTTCCTCGCTCATCCCTCTCTTGCCCTCGTCTCCCTGTGCACGCTATCCCCGTCCCTCTCTCGCTCTCTCCCATCTTCATCTCCATCCCTCTTTTCCTCTCCCCCTGCGCAGGTTCAGAACCCTTTTCCCGGAATCTCTTTCTCAGGCAACGCAAGTCTCTCTGCTTCATCGCCAGACCCATCTCGACCCTCCCATCATCTTCTCCTCTCCATTTTCTTTTTTCTCTTTTATTTTCTCCTTTTTCTTTTACTTTCTGCCATCACTACTACCAAAAGGACATTTTATATCAGTTGCAAAAACTGCCCTATATCAATTTTTAACATAACCGATATAATATCTTCAGTCAAGGTTTTTTTATATCGGTTAATATTTTTTTATATCGGTCAAAATTTTTTTTATATCGGTTACATAGTAACCGATATAATAATCTATATATAATATCGGTTAGCTATATTTTATATCGGTTATTATGAAACCGATATTATATAGTTTCCCAAAATCGATATGATATCTATCTTAAATCACTTTTTTTTAATATCGGTCAGAGATTTTCAGCCCACTGAAACTAGCGAAAATTTCGATAGTTTCCATCCCCCTTTTTTTCCCCTGCTTGTTCGATAGCGTTCCCTCCACTTGTTCGCGCACATTTCTTCTCTCCCTCCATTCTCTTTCTCAAAAACCCGTTCTCCTCTCTTTCTCAGAAATCAAAAGTGGTAGCTTTCCTTAGATCCATTGCAGAAGACAAAAATCCTAGGGTTTAACTAGTTGGAGATCGATTGTAGAAGACAGAAATCCCTTTTCTTTCTCAGAAATCCTAGGTTTTCTTAGATCTCCATTGCTGGCTTGGGATTTCTGATCGTCGTTGCCGTTTGAGCTTCTCACCATTGTCGGAGAAGACTCTCTTCGTTCTCATTTCTCCAGCCCTCGAGGCCCGAGATCGTTTCATCCCATTTCACCTGTTCCGGTAACAATGGCAGAGGCTCCACTGGGTAAGCATTTATCTTTCCATTTTTCTTCCCTTTTTGTTTTCGATTTGTGTTTGGTTTATCCTTTTGCATCTCACAGACAGAGAAATAAAGAAAAATCTCTCACAGTTGCTTTGTTTCTTTCTGGGTTTTGGGTTTTGTCTTTCAAACCATTTGATTCCGTGCATTTGGGATTTTCTTTTTCCTTTTCTTTCTTTTGTGTTTGTGTGGAGTTTGAATGTATCCTGTTTTATTCTGTTGATAGTGTTTTAGGGTGCATTTAAATGTACCCATGCTGATCTCCTTTTCCTAAGGCCGCCACTCATCACAAAATGTCACCTGTGGGGGTTTGACTATGAAAAACAAGGGGTGTGATTCGTGAATCACCATTTCTTTAAAAAAAAATAAAAACCACCATTTCCCTTTCTTAAATTGAGAGGAGAACCATGATTGACGGCATATGGGAAATCCAAGTCGGAATGCATAGAAGAATGAGGAAAAAGACAATTGAGAGACAACCCCACCCATTTTCTTTTCAAAGGGATTCAATCAAGTGAGGGGGATTGGGGTGGTTGAGGTGTAGCTAGGCATTAGGTTTAGTGATGTACCCCCCAAATCTCAAGCAGCTTGATCGAAGACCACGTTTAGTGATATGCTAATGTTCTTCTTTTTCTTCCCAATCCTATCAATCAAGTTACTTTTGGGTACAGAGGATGGCGAAATAAATTTCTGCATGAAGTGATTTTCTATTTATGTGGTGCTGCTCCATTCCAAAATGCATAGTGGAGTGAATTACGTTTTATCCAGCCAAGATTTTAAACAGATAGTGATTTCTATAGTACCCATAAACATATTGCGATTTGTGGTGCATCATTTAGAGAGTTGGGGATATAGATTGATGTCAGTTCGATATTGTAGTGACACCCAATGAACTTCTCAAGGCTATTGAAAGGAAGCAAAAGAAGCTAGAAGGAAAGGGGGAGAAGGAAGAAAGGAGGAAGAAGGGTAAGTAGAAAGGAGAAGATAGCTGTGAAGGAAGGAAAGAGTACTTCTTTGTCCTATTTTTATTATTATTATTTTTTAACTTTCAATCTCTGGGTAAATATATATTTCCATTTTCTGGCAAAAGTTTGAACAAGTGAATCATGAAATTGTCCATGGGTTCCCATATGAACTGTTGGATGTTAGCAGTAAACCATTAGATTTGAGAAACATTGACCTTTTAAGATCTATTGGGAGATCATTTATGAAAATATGCAAATGGAGGTTGTGGCACTGTTTCTTTTCCCAAAATGGAGAATCATGTGATGTTTTGGCTTTCATCCCATACTTGGGAGCAGTGGGCTCTGGACAGGCTTATGTATGCTCACTCTCATTTTGCATCTTCCTGTACCAGTCCCTTGCTCTTTGCGTCTTGAGAAAGTAATCTTGAAAATAGGTGCCTGATTAGACAGATTGAAGTGATCCCCTGAAAGAGTGTAATATCTGCCCTCTTCCTCTTTAGGAGAACTCCAACCTGTAACAGATCCTGATCTTGCTATAAGATTTTTGCAAGCTTTGAAATTCTCTGTAAGATTCTTAATTTTTCTAAGGGAAACACAAAAAGCTTGCTCTTTATGAATGTTCTAGATTAAAATTCCTTAACTGAACAATGATCATACATCAACTGTCTTTCATTTATTTGAAACACCACAAATTCAATGTTGTATACAATAATCATTTAGTTCTACCTATCAGCGCCTGTGATCCTGTCGTTCATTGCTATATATAGTCCATAAAGCAATGGGTTAAAGTCTTATGTCTGCCCCTTTTACTGCTCATATTTTGGCTACCAGGTGTGCCTTCCGTTTGCATTTGCAAGTCTTCAGTGGATTTCTTGTTTGTGGAGTCCTTTGTTTTCACCCCCTTGAGGGAGTATAGCCTATTTTATTTTATTGGGCCTTTATGATTATGTTGGCTTCCAGGTTTTTGCCTTTATATTATTTCACTTATAGGGCACATCTTTATGGTTTTTAAAAAAAATTAGTGCTTCTTTCTTTCATTCTAAGATCTCACTTGCATGTGTATAATCTAATTTTTTCAATGACCTTGGCAGTTGATAAAAGAGATCTTGTGGTGTGGAGATGTGACTGTGGATGGGTTGAAATGGGGGAATGAGATGCTCAAGAAGAGGTTGGAACCAAATGATAATCTATTTGATTTAATGGTTAATATTCTTTTGTTTATTGTTTTCAATTGTCTCTGTTTTGATGGTTTCTTTGATTTAATATCATCGGAGTGATCTGCTTCTTTGCCCCCACCAGATGATTTTTTTTTCCTAGTAAAGCACACTTTTTGCTTAAGCACCTTAGATCCTTAAGCACCTTTTCTTACATTAATGTGATGATTTTGTTCTCATCTTTGCACGTCAAAGCTGATTACAAACATGCTGACCACACTTTCACTTGAAAAACCGGTCATATGACAATTCTATTCTTATTGTTGCAGCCCTTTTACTTCCGGTAGATATCACAGCCTTGTAATTGAAAATGTTAGTTTTCTAAGTGATGCACTTGAAATGACTGCATGGACTGTATAAGAGACATTCGTGCTTGACCATGCAGTTTGCAAACTGAGATTTGGATGGGAAAATATGCAGCAAGCATATTCAAGAAATGCCTCATCTTTTCTACATTTGTTTCAATATATATGTACTGATGATCTTATTATTTAATCAAATTAGGTGGTCTATTTTACTCTTTGCTTACATTGCCAACGATTTATTTTCAGTTTTGTTATTGATCTATATCTATCTGCTGGTCATTCCTTCTATTTTAAGTGCCAGTAGGTCATTGGTGTTAGATGTTGTAAATTAATTAGCTAAAATTATGTGACTATTATGTAATCTTGCCATTGGATTTTTTCTAAATCTGTTACAAACTTTTTTCTGTGATACTTACCTCTAAAGAAAAATGATTTTTGTTACAAAGTTGCAACTATCTCATAGTCTGCGTGTTTGACCTTGCTTTAATGTCCTTCAATGGAGAACTTTGAGGCTAGGGGATTGAAATTTATATTTTTGTGCTGAGAAAAGAATAAGAAACCTCTGTGCTATAGCTTAACGTTAATAATGGGAAGAAAGTGATCTTGCTCGCATCTACATTTAACAAGGTTTTTGACTTTTGCAGATAGAGGTCTTGCAGGTCAGGACGTGCTCTCCTCTCTTTGAGAGTGAATTATGGAGATAGAGGTCTTGCAAGTTTAAAAGTTAAGAATATGTGGGCCCACCTATGACCAACTCAATATATATGGAGGATCTCTTGCCCTTAGAGGGGTTTCTAACTTGGAGCTTCAAGTTTTTGAAAAATCTGAGTCAGGTACAATATATTTGATTGGCATGATTATGCTCTACAACTGTAACAGTCCTTGTTTTACCTATTTTAAAATTTGGGCTTTACATGTTTGCTAGAGCCTGTTTATCAGGGATTTTGAATCAATCCAACATCAGGGCCTCTTGTAGGTCATTTTTCCTTGAAGAATTTGCAGCTTCCTGACAATCCAGATGGGACCTCTAAGATTTTTTTTAGACTAAGGAAATCTATTGACATAGAGAGTTCATTTATCTCCATAATTAATTGAAAATCAGATCATTTAACAAAAGAAAAGGAAAAGGAGAAAATTGGAAGGATGGTTTGATTTCTAAAGGAGAAATTACCCATGAGACGCCCTAATCCATGATAGAATCTAAAGTTGCGCAATCAGCCCTATGGTGCAGTGGCTTTGCACCTTTTTTCGTA
This sequence comes from Litsea cubeba, assembly GCA_012931725.1. Taxonomy (NCBI): domain Eukaryota; kingdom Viridiplantae; phylum Streptophyta; class Magnoliopsida; order Laurales; family Lauraceae; genus Litsea; species Litsea cubeba. The sequence goes on from CM022944.1 coordinate 38,935,906, forward strand.
GCCTGGAACATCTTTATTACTCTTGTCAAATATCAGTGAATCTCTTTTAAGTTTCTCTTTAACACATAGTGGATAGTTTGGAGCCATACGTTTGGAGGGTCAAGCACAAATGAGGGACAAATTTAATAAATTAGAAAAAGAACTTCAGGTCTTGAAAAACCAATAAACAATTTTATTGCAATGGTTGGAAAAGGAGGAAGTACTATGGTAAGTACCTCAATAGATTTCTTTTAATTATTGTGATTCTTTTGTATTTATATGCGAAGTTAACATATATTAATTACAGCTCAAAGATAATGCAAGTGTTCAAGATTCTGCCAATCACATGACACAAAGCAAGAGAAACGAAACTTCAAGTCCAATACAAAATTCTGTTCATGAGACAATACAAAGCAAGGAAAAGGAACATGCAGTTGTTCACAATTCCATCCAGCTGAGCTCAACTTTTTTTGTGAGTGATTCTTACCTACCATGTTTTATTTAGAGGGTGTGTTATTGTGTGTGTGTGTGTGTGTGTGTGTGTGTGTAAGGAAGAGTAGGAAAGATCAGAAAGAATAAAAAAAGTTGAGGGTATATGTGTTCTGTGTGTGTTACCTAGGTTATTCTTCTACTGCATAATTATTTTCCCATCAAATCATGAGTTGGGCTTTTCGGCTTGAATGTTTGCTGTTTAGGGGAAACAAGTTGGGCTTTGGGTAGTTTCTGAAATATTAACACCCTTAAATATAATGTTCTTTCTATTTGACAAGACCGATAGGGCTTAAACCTTTCAAAGAGCCTTTTTCAGTTGCTGATGGGCCTTTTTTTCGATGATGTTTGGGGATTTTTGCATTTGATTGAAAATTAAGGGAAAAGGGTCGGGGATTTTAAGGGTTTGGGTTGAAATGGTGGAGAACAAGTGAGTCATCAAGAGGGTTTGAGGCTCTCCCTCTCTCTATCTGACCTTTTCTTTTTCCTGAATGGTGTTTGTTTTAAAGCCCTCTCTCTTATTCAGAAATTTTTTCCATGTGCAGGATAAGCCATTGAATGGGGATATTTGAAGGTTCTATAATGTTCAATGTGATGGTTATAATATTATTTTTTTCAATATTCAATGTTGGATTTGAGAATGTTTTGTACATTTTTTTGTGACTTCCATATAATGTTCATAGTTGACAAAGCATTTGAACGTGAACATTGACAAAGCATTTGAATGTGAACGGTACAGACTTCTGAGTGAACAAACAGAACCATATGATGCACCCTCTCTTTTATATATATGCTGTAATTTTTTATTTTTTTATGTTTCTTGATTTTGTTTTGTTCGGATTTTGTGGGTATATTTTGTTGTTGGGTTGATTGTTGCCTTAGAATGTGTTTAGAAGTGTCTTGTAAAATGTTTGTTTTCCAGGGAGATTGATTTTTTTGCACATTTTCTGTAGATCAAACCCAAAATGTGGAGTTTCAAAATCACTGGACATAAAATATTTCTATAGAGTTGAAGAATTTTATACATTTAATATTTTCTTTCCCAGGGAGATTGATTTTTTACACATTTTCTGTAGATCAAACCCAAAATGTGGAGTTCCAAAATCACCGCCGGACGTGTACATAAACTGCAATGGATGTGTACATATGCCGGACGTGTTCGTTTCGTCATGATTTAAGATATGGAGTTTTTGAGATGATTTGGGCATATAGCTTTTGTGAATCTCTGCTTCCCAGATTCTAGTAAGCAACGTTGACGATGCTATGTTTGTAGTGTGGAAGATTTGAATGGTTGATCCTTTTCATGTATTTTTTTTCCCTTATGATTCAATGACGACACGACAACGATATATGGAGTTTACTTTCATGTAATGGTAGGTACCTTCGCGAATAAATCCTAATGGAATAAGACGAAAAGTGTGTGAATCTTGTAAATGAACAAACAAGAATTCCCTCATTGTTTTGGTATTGATTTGAATGGATGATCACTTTCATGTATTTTTCCCCCATGGCCTATCTAGCTTGTATAGACTGCAAGTCCAGTGTTTTTGTTTTTAACTGCAGGTCCAGTGTTTATTTGCAGGTTCTGTTTACATTTTTCATTTTAGTTTATTAATTTGTATTTGTAGCAATAAAAAAATATGGATTTAATTTTTCTTAATTAAAAAACAATTAATTTTTTTATAAAAAAAATTAAGGCTTGTCTTGCGAGCCGTAAATTAAAACTCGCCAATTCTTTAATGGCCTGCATTTGCAAGTTGTAAAAACATATGCTTAATTACGGCTTGCACTTGGAGCCGTTAATCAGATTGTACACAACCCATTTACAACCCATAAATGCAAGCTGTGTAAAATATTTTTCGTTTTAAGTATTCACGGCTTACTACGTGTGCCATAAACTTAAGCACACTAATGCTTTAACGGCACTCAGTTTGCGTTGTAAAAGTTTAGTATTTACGGTCTGCTTAGTAGGTCATAAATCTGGTCCAAAAAGTCCTAAGAGCATCATTTTCGGCGTGCATTGATCCTAGTTACGGCCTGTATATGCCTGCTGTAATTACATCGAACCTTTTATGGCACGACCCCCGTGAGCCGTAAACTTACATTTACGGCGCGCATTGCACGCTGTAAAAGCCCTGAAATGGTGTAATGTTGGATGCTTCTTCACTTTAGCTTGGGCTCTAGCTTCATTCTTCTTGATGCTTGGAGCTTGATCAATCTTGAAGCTTTCTCTTCATCTTCCTTTCTTTAGACCAAGCATCTTCTTTAGCTTCGAAGCTCTTTCTTCTATCATCTTCTCCCCCTATGACCATGCATTTTCTCCTTTTGGGTATCTTGAATACTCTTTTTCCCCCTTAATTCTTTCTCCCTCTTTGCCATTAAACTTGAGAACTTTCTCCCCCTTTGCCATTAAATTGTAAAGGTATCAATTGAAGAGGGGTACCTACACACATGAAACAAGGAAAATACCTTTAGTAGCACCTGTTAATAAAAGTAATCGAAAATGAAATATATAACAGGGCATCATGCATGGGTAGATAGGCTATAAGGGTACAGAGCCAATATAAGGGTGAATTTGATCAACTCTAATGCTTCCTTAAAAGGTTTACTCCCCCTCAATCCATACTCTTCTTTTGTCAAACTTTTGACAACGATTTCACTAATAGGTGGAAGAGGAAGATGGTTTAACCAATTGAGGGTTAACTTCAAGAGAAGAATTAGATACTAATTGATAATGATAATTGACTATAAAGTTCAAATTGATCAAATTACCATTATAAAGATACCAATTGATGGATAAGCTATTGGATAATTAAAGAGCAAGATCAAAAGGAGATAAACTATCATGGATATCAATTGAAATAAAACTATCAATTGAGATTCAAGGATATGACAATTAACTCAATCACTCTAAAATGGAGTTAAGGAATACACCTATTAGGGTTCATCCAAGTTAGAGCTATCCATGATGAGATGGGCTTAACTCAAACATAGCGTCAAACAATTTAACTATGAAAATCATAAGCTATGTAAAGTTTTGAATTCATTTCATAGAGTCATTAGATATAACTATCATGCACAAGATGAATGAAATGAAGTTCAATCATGAAGCCAAACCTCACCATTAACCAACCAAAATTATGAAAACATAAACATGGTGGTCAAGAGTTTTACTTATATGAGCATGAGAGGTGGCAATCATGAAGATATGATGCTAATGGAATGTGACATGGAACAAAAGACATATGACTATCAAGATCAATCCAATGTACACAAGGTCTATCACAAACTCAAGATATGATACCAATTGGACATAGATACTAATTGAAAATGATACCAATTGATTACCGAATGAATATGAAACATGATTAAGAGCAAGCATTTGACAAACACAAAATTCCGACAAGCATCATAAAATGATATTCATTACTTAGAATAATATAACTAATGAGCATAGTGATGAACAAGAGAAATTGCATAAAAAGATATAACTTAGTAGAACATGCAATTTTCAAAGTGTCAAATCATATGAATTCAACATCTAAGAAATCCATCAAACAATAGATATAATTATGAAATACAAGGAAAGAATTTCAAAGAGGTTCATATGATCAAGCACACTACTATGAAGTTGAAACATGTATAAAGAAATGTTACCAATAAGAAAAATACACATGAATCAACAACATAACCATCGATTTCAAAAAATAATATAACTAGAAAGCATAAATGATGGATTTTTGAGTTCTAGTATGGTTTTTACAAATGTAAATAAGATAACAACCATACAAGAAACTAATAGACATTTGCATATAAAAAGAATATAACTAAAAGATGCAAATTGCCTCTAGCAAAATTTATTTCCATTTATTCCATTCATACGATCTTCAAATCATTTTAATAAATAAAATCCAACAATGAACAATATGAGTATGAAATTGAAGATAACACATTATCAATCATCAATTTGTATTCTAAACAATATAACTACAAAGATTCATACAAATTGATTTAAAGCATGACTTGATATCAATTGGGAAATACACTCAAATGAAAAATATAACTATTAAGTTCTAACCAATTGAAACTCAAGTATAACAAGGAATTGAATTACATATAAAGAATCTAACTTAGAAAGCATATAATGAAAAACAATTTTTGTCCTCATCATTTTTCAACTTGCATTTTAAAACTTATTTGAAACACATACAAGTTGATTTTTCAAAAACAATAATTTTCCATAAGAGAATATAACTTAGAAATCTATGGAAAAGCTAAATTGTTTTAAGTCATTTGTTTTTGTCATACAAACAAATGAATTTGCAACATGAATCGATTATGAAAAATCTAGCCATGAAAGCTTTGAAACCATAATCAATTGAACAAGTATAGAAATGCAAGAGATATAACTAAATGAGTGCAAATCTATAATGATGAAATTATAATCAAATGATTTTGAAAACCATGATATGTAACTAGAGAAGTGCATGAAAACAAAATCAATTGATCATAAAGAAACAATGCATTTTAAGAATAGTAACTTAAGAAAGAACAAAATGCATATGCAACATGACCAACAAAATGATTTACCTATTAAGAATATGTTGGTCAATGAAGTTCAAGGCATTAAGGTTTGTCTAAGTACCTAACTTTGGGAATCCACCTAAGGCCTTGAGAGGGATGGTCTTTGAGGTCTATCTTAAATGTCTCACCAACTTTAGGAGATTTGACTTTATAAATTATCAAATTGAACTTATCACCATGATATTTAGATTTAACTAATTTTAGCTTTGGTTGGTGATTAGTCTTTTGTGGTTGATGAGTTTTCTTTTTAGGGGATTGATTTCTTTTCTTCTTATTTCCTCCATTTATTTGACTTTTGAATTTAAGATTTAACTTTGTAACTTTCTTAAAAAGTTTTCATTTGTTGAGTTATGGGAGGAAGATTGAGAAGCTTTTTGTTAATAGATTCTTTTATTTTTGTTTAACTTGTTTAACCGTTTTAGAATCTATTTTAGGAGACTCGTTTTTAATTGGTTTTCCTTGTTTAGTCTTTTTAGAATCTTCCTTGGGGCTCATCGCCGTGGATTCCTCGCCCAAAATCTGCAATCGCACAGATTTTCGTGTTTGGATCAGCATGGATTTGGAGAGGAGGGAGAGGAGACTTCTTCTCTTTTGATTATTTATGGAATCGGGCCCTCCCCCTTCGGATTTTCTCATTCCGCGCGCTGAGGGATTTGTGGAGCTACAATGCATTGAGGCGTTAATATTGGGCAGAGCGGTTTTTGCATTTTTTGGATCTCTATGGACCCCACAATCAAGATCTGAACCGATAAAACTGTTAAGAAGGTCCAAAACGGCCAGGTCACCAAATCTCAACCGTTGATCATTCTTAGATCTTGAGATATTTGCATAAACGTCTGAACCGTTCGATGATAATTTCTGATATGCTGTGGGCCAAAAAAGGGGATTAAATCCAGTCCGTTTTTTTCGATTTTCTGGTTCATGTGGGTACCACAATCATGATCTGAACCAGTAGTTATTTCTAGGAGGTCAAACACGGCTAGTTGACCAAATTTCAACCGTTGATCATTCTTAGATCTTGAGATATTTGCAAAAAGGTTCATGTACTAAAATATTAAATTCTTATTCTTGTGGCCCCGCTTTGCACGATCAGAACCGTTCATATTTTCTAGATGACAACAAAGTACTTTGAGGTGAAAGTTGAGGTCTTGATTTTTCATTGATTTTGAAAATCTTTATAAAACATATTTATAACCATTGGATTATATATTCTACAATTTGTAGGAATCCTCCCTCCCTCCAAACATGGAACTCTCTTTAGGAATCCTACTAGAGGATTGTGGCTTTCTTTAGAGATGGAGAGAATCCTCTAAATAAAGGATTCTTCTGCATTTACCAAACATGCCCTTAATTATTAGTGTCTTATCCATCATAGATTTTGATTTTACTTTCTTTGGTTCAAAGATGGGTTTAGACACATGGCTTCTTCTTTGTTTGCACTCAAACCTAAAATGTCCTTCAATGCCACAATAATTGCATTTAGTCATGGGCAAAGAAGTGTGAGTGCTAGAGAATGAGGACTCATCTTTCACAAATGTGTTGGTGAATTTAGGGTCATGTGAAATATTCCTATCACATCCAAGGCCCGTCCTATTTCTTTTAGATTTACCCAATTTAAATAATTTTTCAAGTTTTTCTTCACTTTGGGTAAATTTACACTCATATTTTTGCTTGTAGGTTTCAAGTTGAGTGACCTGGGTTTTAAGGGTTGAATTTTCATTCTTAACTTTTGTTAATTCATTTTCAATTCCCTTAAAATTGTTTAGCTCTTCATGGGCAAGTTTTAACTTAGATTTAAGTTCATTAACTTCAATAGATCCAAGTTCTAGGGTATTTATCTTATTTTGAGCATTAGATAAATTTTCCTTAGTGATAGTAAACTTAGATTCAAGATTGTTAATGTTTTTATCTTGCCTTTGTAATTGATCTCTTAGTTTCAAATTTTCCTTTTTTAAGATTATCACAACCTAACTTTAATTCATCTTGAGCATTTTGTAGGTTATGCAAAGAGATCATAAACTTAGAGTCTACACAATTTATTAATTCTTCTTTCCCTCTAAGTTCATCTTTTGAAGAAACTAATTGTTTGTTTAGACTTTTAGATTTTTCTTCTAATCTTTTATTCTTTTTAACAAGCTCTAAGGCAAATGTACATAATTCATCATAGGCTTGTTGAATGTCATCTTCATTTTCATTAATTTCTTCTTCTTTTAATTTAAGTTTAGATTCAAGTTGAGACACTTTAAATTCAATGTTTGAATCTCCAATAGATGGAAGAAAAAGGGATCTAGAAGAATCTACAAAGTCTAGCATAGTGGAGTCCATTCTAATGATTTTCATGCAATGCACAACTAGGGTCTAAACTCTAGGTAGTGGTGATTGTTTTGTTTAAGCTTCCGCATATTGTATGTTAATCATCACATGTGACTAGTTAATTGTAAAAAAATTAAAATTGGTCATAATTAGTCATTTAGTGTAGCTCACCCTATTCACCCCCCCCCCCCCCCCCCCCCCCTCTAGGGTTAGGATCCCTTGGACTTTCAATTGGTATCAGAGCAAGGTTGCTCTATATTTAGGATCAAGTGTTGTGGAACTCTTGATTAGGTGTAAATACCTAGGGTTAGGATCCCTTGGACTTTCATTCCAGACTTAAAAACCTTTGTCTGTTTTTGGTTTTTGGCCCTGAAATGGAAGCTCGCTAGTAGTTTTATTTTCACCGCACGATCCATTTGTTCTTATAGATTTTATCTGCCTCCCGTTTATGACTCATACCAAGCGAGAATTGATCCTTTTTTTTTTCTTTTTTCGAATCTTAATGATTTTACAGGCATAAAATATGCTTGAACATTTATTCTTGAGGTATTTTCACGCCTTGTAAGAACTTAGTTCACAATAGAAATGGAGAAGAGTCTTGTAGTCATGGCTGCAAATGTAAGCCCTTCTACATAGTTGCTGTTTGTGTTTGAGTACAATGCGATGGAACTTTTGATAAACACAGATGGCACTGCCTTCCATTTATTTCTTTCCATTCCAAATGTTTACAGCTTCTCTACATAGATAACAACTGTTACATTCAATTCATAAAACTAAATCCTAGTGTGTACATTCATGTGTCAAAAACGGAGTCTCCTCTCGCACAATTTTTATCACGAAAAACAATTTCTCTTCGGACTCTGACACTTTGTAGCAATCGAGCTTCCATTGCCCAGCATAAATGTCAACGACAGTCTTTTGCCTGGTAGTACAACATGCCTGCATCTGTGAAGGTCAATGGTTGACACTTAAGCAAGCAATCAGCAAATGCATCAACGATTATGCCACAGTCACATCTGCACATTTACAGAATATATTTCAGACTTACATATGGCGATAAATGTCAGAATGAAAACTGACCGAAACTCACTGTTTTCATGTAATTTGATATTGTTATGCACCCAAAATAGATGAGCTTGGACTTCATTTTAAAATGGAGGGTTGTAGAGGAATGAAAGTGATAAGATAATGGCTAAAGGAGTATGGCCAACAATGGAGACAATCGGATTTTATCCGACTGATGCAAATTACACTAAGTCAGATAAATCCAATCCATTATGACAAAACGGATAAAATCACGAACTCAAAACTAGTAGAACATTTGAAATTGAAATTAACGGTGAAATTATATTCCGCGAACGCAGTTCAAGAATAGGAATAGCAGGAAATACCTGCCAGTTTGCTCGAGCATGCTCTGTATGTTGGTCTGCTTGAATGATTGACAGTCTTGATGCTGACGCTGGTCCCGCTCTACGACATCGCAAGAACATCCACAATAAGAACCGTATACTAATCGACAAACTCCCCCAGCATCAAGAACCCAACCCTCCCTGTTCCGTCCAAAAGTTAATATAACTTATATAATATATAAAAACAAAAAAAAAATCCAAAACACAAACACTTGATAGAATAACACGGAAAACATAATTGATGTGGATTGCAAGTAGGAGAATTCATAAAGGAAATACATAAATATATAGTAAGCCATAAGGAAGATTTATACCTCAAACCAACCAATCAACCAAGCATATTTTTGAAAGAAGGGGAATAAAGAGAAGATCAGGAGAGATTCAAAAACATGTTTGAGCATCTTAAGGAGGTCAAGGGAGGAATTGTAGACATGCTAAGAAGTGTCAAGGAAGGGAGAATATGGATGAGGATGACTCATCCCACCTGCACCTGAGCATCTCACCTGCAATCTCTCCATCGATCAGATATCTCTCTCCCACTCTCTCTCTCTCTCTCACTCTCGATCAGATCTCTTTCTCTTTCTCTCGATCGATCAGATCTCTTTCTCTGCTAATCTCCAATTGTTGAACCCTCTTGGATGGTGCAATTGATTTTTCAACATGCAGTGCTCCTTGTACAGCTATGCAAATTGAAATAAACCGTTCAGTAATTATCAACATATGATTCATACAAAATCTATTAGCCTGTTTTATCTTACTTCTCACTTGTCACATCACTAATTTTCCTCCCCTGAAGAATCGTTCCTCGAATCCAGTTGCCTCCTCAAATCCCAACGCACGAATTGATCTTTATAAATGTCACTAACTATCTTGGCATGATAGTAGTACATGTCGCTCTGCCTGAACAACATAGCCTGCCCCAAAGCTATGTGCTGCGTGTACGCCATGACAAAGATCCCACAATCTACACTGAAAAAACATAAATTTTTGTTCAAACAATGCGCATCTAAATGGGTTTTATGAAATTTACGCAAACATGATCATGTAACGAAATCTAAACAGATTGCGTATTTAACCTGTTTGTCTGCATGGGACATTCCATTTTGTGTTTCGTCCATACAATGGGATCATTCCACCCGTATTGCATAAAGCGCTCGTTGATCCATGTTAGCTGTACAAAACACGCTCATGATACTAAAAAAAACGGGTTTCATATGATAGTTATACCAATTAATGTTACAGCCGGGATTCGTCATTGATATGCACTTACGTAGTTTTCAACGAAGGGATAATCTCCGTCACGCGCCATGATGTTATAATATTCCCACCTTCTTTCGTTGACCCGTCCCACTAGAAGGAAGAAATGCATTTTATTCCACACAAGAAAGAACAACAAGTCCTTATCGGCAATGCTGTCCAGGAAGGCTTGGCTAAAGCAATTTTCAATGAGTCTATCACTCGTTTGGATATGCACGTAGCAGTCCTATGGGAGCAAGGTTCATAAGTGTGAAAACCAAGATGTAACGAAGCCAATTGATGAGAAAGTGTTGCATTCCTTTATGGCAGTTACCGACAAAGCACATTCAAAAAAGTATGATGATGGAGCCTACGTCTTTAACAATTCGAGCCAATAGTGCATGGTCTGCAAACATAGAATGGGTCTAAAAAAGGCGATGGAACACATGTAAATTCACGGAATTCTTATAGACACAACAAAAAATCAAGTAGGGAAATGTGCCACAAACCCAATTGTCCATCCATGATCCCCTGAGCACCGCATCCATGTTGGTGGCAGTCAGGGGTGTACAAAACTCCTCCAATTTCGCCCTCCTGGTAGTAGACAACACAGAGAAGTTAATAAAATACCAAAGTTCACATAACTTGACAAAGGGGTACATGATAGTTGGAAAATACCCCTTATTATTAGCAAATTCATTCCGGAATACTGTGATGATCTCAAGTTCTTCACTCATTAGCCTATACTGTGGATTCCTCATCCAGGCTCCAGTAGTGTAATCAGCCATCCACGTGGGGGGCTTCGGCTCTCTATAGCATGCTTTGACATTCATAATCAAAGATGAGATTTTACTAAATGGGGATAGACCTATCCCAAGTTTAACACGCTCCGGAATTAGTGTACTAGAGATCAGATGTGCTGACCAGGGGTTGGATGTGAAAGGACTAATGGAGGTTCTCGGCTGGTTGGGGACTCTGATTTTGATAGGGGACCTTGGACTCAACTGGGATTGGACTATACGAGGACTCCTTCGTGGTGACATGGAGATTGTACTTGAGGCTCCTTTGGATTCTAAGTGCTTCTCTGGGCTTGTGGGTTTGTTATCAATGGGTGGTTTAATAGATTTTCCCGCTAAGCGTTTGGATCTTTTAGAGGATTGAAATGCCTTTGGAGTTTTGGGATTGATTGGATCATCAAGTTTGCCTGCTCTCTTGCCTGTATTTCTGCGTTTTTTGGATGATTTGATGATATCTTCTTTTCCCTGATCTCCCTTGACCATCTATTGAATAAGTAGACAAATCAGTACCAAATTGTGCATGTATGAACTGAATGAAAGTATGAAGTGGAGCTAATATATAGCATACCTTCAGGGATGAATCAGCTAAACTTGCGGCGTCTACATCATCACATTTGACTGTCTGAACTTCAGCCAGACATGCATCCTTTAACTGGCACACTTGGGCTCTAACTCCGTCAATGAAGCGTAGGAAATCACTTGTTTTTCCCTCTAAATTATATGCCTGATCACAGGATGCCAGGAGCCGCTCAGTGAACTTCAAGATCTAGGTTGGCAAGGAGGGGAGAACATTATGAAGTTAGAATCAATTTACAGACAGTTGAGATTGGTGAACTTAAGAATTGTTAGCAAAGGAAAACTATGGAATTTAACGGGGATGAAACTATGCTCAGCCCAGCCTGGGTGTTTCCACCATCAGGACGACCGATGCGTAGCCGGGTGATGCTTCTATACCATTTAAGATACGCATCATTGTGTGGACCAGCATCATCCTCTTCCCCGTAGGTTATGGCATCCATCCTTTTATTCCAGACACCAAAATAGACTGCACGCAGTTTTTCATGTTTATTTTCTCCCGTTGGGATTATTTCAGTTCGCGGGATCGACCTTTGAAAACGGGGTGGCACATTTGTTCTAAACCAAACTGTTTCATCACCCTCTCCGGATTGTGCTGTTCCACAATCCAATAGCAAATCAATACAGTATTTGACCGGAATAGGGGTACATCTGCTTCGTCGATATAGTCCGATATATTTTCATATTTGCTATATGGCAGCCAGATGAACTGGACGAACATAGATTAATGAGTTAGTCAAAAAATTGAAAGATTAACCAGCAAATATTCAACGAATTAACTGAAGATAGATTCAAACAGTAGCACTGCCAATGGCTTCTAGCATTGATTGATTGTTGTATAAACAGATATACTTACGCCATCAACTTCCATAATATCCTGACGTCGCCTAGCTTCCTCGACTTTCGTCTGGAAATGATGGGACCTTAATCTGTTGTACCACGTTAGGAGAAGAGGAAACTCTACATCCGTGGTCCAATCAGTTCTCCTATGAATCGGCCTGCTAATTGTCATTCGCGAATATGCCCAGACCTGGACATAGGAAATTATATTGATGGATACAAGTATAAAATCATAAAATATCAGAATGGCAGATGAACGCAAGACTATGTACTCTATTCGTTTACCTGCAGTAGTTTTAGGGGACCTGTTATGGTCTTCACAACTTTTCTTTTGGCTTGGCAGGTGGCTACCTTCGCAAGGCCCTTATATAGATTTGCAAGGCGGGCGGTTCCTCAAGACCGTTTCTCAAAATGACGGAATAATTCTAGAATGTGTGCTGGAGCCTTAGTACCCGAAGAGGTCCAAAAAATATATCCTGCAACAAGACAAAATAGGAAGGCACGTGTCCGCCTTTTGCGTCTTGGTCTCTAGGTCTGTGCTTGGGCATTTCACCAAAGTTGTCCCTAAGCCATGTGAACTTAATCTGCGTACCATAGCAGTCATAGCTCACGTCCGGTGCCAACCCTAGCAACTCTTCACATAATTTCACCATGGACAAGGTATTGGTGAAGGTCTGGCCGTTGACTAGAAGACCATCAATGGGGAGGCCATAAATATAAGCAACGTCCTCCAACGTTATGGTGGCCTCCCCACTGTTGAGATGAAAAGTGTTTATCTCTGGCCTCCACCGCTCTACCAAGGCAGTTATTAGGCCATGATCGAGTTCTATTATTTTAATCTTCGCCAGTTGCTCTAGCCCTGCCTGACGAATTAAATCCCACATTCTATCGCTGATTTCCAAGCTGTCATGATTTGGAGTTGGGATGCAACGTAGTGGGCCGGCCTCCTGCATTTAATAAATGATACATAATCCATTATAATTGTCATGGCAGTGTCATTCAAACTTAATGATGTACCACAAATTTGTCCACAAATTATACTCACCTTGCCCTGCCAGACTTGTTCCGAAATATGTCTATCTTGATCATATAAGACCGATCTATCCAGAGGGCCCGCCTGATGGTTCTCCATCTAGAATCCTTTGCAACTTTAAAGAAAGAACTAATGTCATATCAAATATCAAAGACCCCTTAAATGAGGTTAACATTGAAACCCACTAAATTATGTGTGTGAATTTATGAGAGAACTTGATTTAATGATTAAAATCAGGACACCATTTTTTTTTATATGGTTGGTGAGAGATGTGAGCTCGTGTATAATGTAGATATGGAATACGCAATTATTTTTTATGATACTTGACATGCTGATATTAAGTTGAAGTGTAAATCGAATATATGAGTCTTTAATTTAATGATTACAATCGAGAAGTTGAGTTTTGTGACTGAAACGGTAACGATATCGTACCACAATTTTTCATTTTTTTTCTTCATTTTTCCTTGCAACTGGTACATGAGGAGTAACTTCGTGTTGAGATGCCCAAACAATGATCCAGATATAAAGACTTCACTTCAAGATCATCCTTTCAACGTATCAGTATATTGTTCTCGTTATGATGCTTGTTACATTTTTCATACCTTTTGCGTCTCTAACAATAAATTGTCAATATAATTATAATGGCATGCATATAGTATATATACTCTATACTATATATATACTCTTAAGTATGCAACGGATTCCGGTAAAACAATCATACTCTTCATTTGGTCACAATTGTACTTTTAGTTAAAATGTCACGCATAAATCCGTGAACCCGTCTCTGGGTTTATGCACCCCAATATAAAGTCATTTGAATATCATTGTTGGAGAACAAACATGGGCAAAGAACATATAAATAAGTATAACGATATCGTTATGTTTAAATTTTGTTCCTTATTTCTTTGAGTGGAAAAGTGAGTATTTATTACTGTTTAAGCACCTCAATATACACTATATCTTCTATGCTTATTGGGCACAAAAAATGAATGAAGAAACTATAAATGATGTCAACGATATCGTTATCAAAAAACAATGTCGCGCACAAAAATCAAGTTCGTATGAGTAGGAAATCAATTTAGTATAATGTTAGCCATGTGAGTCACCCCCTAGAGTGCTGATTTATCAACTTTTCATTTATTTCTTAGTCATCATGTCTTTTTATGATTGGTGAGAGATGTGAGCTCGTTTATCACGCAGATATGGAATACGCAATTATTTTGTATGATACTTGACATGCTGATATTAAGTTGAAGTGTAAATTGAATCTATGGGTCCTTAATTTAATAATTACAATTGAGAAGTTGAGTTTTATGATTGAAATGGAAAGGATATCATTACCAGATTTTTTTGATTTTCTACTTCATTTTGTTTTGCAACTAGTACATGAGGAGTAACTTCGTGTTGAGATGCGCAAACAGTGATCCAGATATAATGACATCACTTCAAGATCATCTTTTCAACGTATCATCCCAAGTCCCAACGATATCGTCATGCTGCTTGAATGATTCTTCATACCTTTTCCGTCTCCAACAATAAATTGGCAATATATTTATCATGACGTCCACAAACAATGTGTACTCTTAAGTCCGTAATTGTCAATATAATTATAATGACATGCATAAACTATGTATACTCTTAAGTCTGCAACTGATTCCTGTAAAAAGATCAAACTCTTCATTTGTTCACAATCGTACTTTTAGTTAAAATGTCATACATAAATCCGTGAACCTGTCTCATTGTTTATGCACCCCACTATCGTATGATTGTCATTTTTTTTTGTTGGAGAAAAAACATGGGCAAGGAACGTATTAAATAATTATAAAGATATCAATGAGTTTAAATTTTGTTCCTTATTTCTTGAGTGGAATAGTGGGTCTTTCTTATTGTTTAAGCATCTCAATACAAACTCTCACTTCTTTTCTTATTGGACACAAAAAAATGAATTAAGAAACTATAAATGATGGTAATGATATCGTTATCAAAAAACAATGTCGCGCACAAAATTCAAGATCGTATGAGTAGGAAATCAACTTAGTATAATGTTAGGCATGTGAGTCACCATTTACTACGCTGATTTATCCACTTTTCTTTTATTTCCTAGTCATTTTTTTTTATGGTTGATGATACATGTGAGCTCGTTTATCATGTAGAGATGGGATACGAAATTATTTTTTTATGATACTTGAGATGCTGATATTAAGTTGAAGTGTAAATCGAATCTATGAGTCCTTGATTTAATGATTCACAATCGAGAAGTTGGGTTTTATGACTGAAACGGTAACGATATCATTACAAGAAGTTTTGATTTTTTACTTCATTTTGTTTTACAACTAATAAATAAGTAGTGACTTCGTGTTGAGATGCGCAAACTTCGATCCAGATATAATGACATCACTTCAAGATCATCTTTTTCAATTTATCATCATAACGATATCGTTATGCTGCTTGAATGATTTTTCATACCTTTCGCGTCTCCAACAATAAATTGGCAATATATTTATAATGACATCCATAAACTGTGTACTCTTAAGTCTGTAATTGACTTCCGTAATACAATCATTTATCATTCATTAATAGCGGTACTATCGGTCATAATGTCATGCATAGATAATCCCATACCCCAAATGCAATTAACTCCATATCTCCAACCCAATCATTACTACATGACAAAACAGGGTTGTTATCTTTATCGGTTGCAGAACCTCCAGATTATTTGACCAATGATAAGAAATTTACATCAAATCCATTGATGTAAGTCCAGACACATTTCACTAGAAAGTTGTGGCCGTCTATATAACTTTCATACTCATCATCATAAATCGGACAAATTTGTCCTCTATGGGAATCAAGGTCTTATAAATGTGTACGATGCGTCTTTTAATTATGATCTTTAATTAATGCTTATATATTGCTTACCAATATACTATATGAGAACAATGCTTTGGACTTGGATTGACATGATCAACCATGAATAATAAATAGGCGGAATAGAAGTTTCGACTTTTACAAGTTATCTACAATACTAGACTGAATCCAGCCTCTCCTGATTTTATCTTTAGGAGTGACAAATGTAGAAGAATTACTGGTAGGAGAATTGGACAAGATAGAAGTATCACCTATTAAGGCAAATTGGACAAGATAGAAGTATCACCTATTAAGACAAATTGGACAAAATAAAAGTTATCACCTATTAAGGCATGGTGTGGCAACTGATGAACCAATGCCAAGACCCACAAAACACAGTTGTGAACCATGAAAAGTATAATTTATCCATGCAGAGTTTGGTAAGATTTGAAAAATAAATTTTCAGTGGAACAATGAGTCTTTTTTATTGCTTTATGCATCTCAAAATAAAGTATATCCTTTTTTTTTTATCTTTTGACACAAAAAAATTCTGAAAGAGCTATAAATGATGATAACGATATCGTTATCAAAAAACAATGTAACATTCAAAATTCAAGTTCGTATGAGTAGGAATTCAAGTGGGTAAAATGTTAGGCATGTGATTTTACCTTAGTATGCTATTTTATCCCCTTTTCTTCTGTTTCCTAGTCTCATTTTTTATGGTCGGTGAGGGATGTGAGCTCGTTTATCATGTAGAGAGTCACCCCAAATTATTTTTCATTATGATACTAGACTTCTAATATTAAGTTAAAGTGTGAATCATGAATGAATGGTTTGGTTCGTGGCATCACTTTTCTGCCATTTTGACATGACACTAGGTGAAGTTGCGTTTTAGTGTAAAGTGGATCTCATTTACCATCTTAAAGAACACTATAACTGATGGTGTTTGTAAATCATATCTTAAAAAAGTGCATTACAGTATACTCTAGTGAATTGAAAACCGAACAAAGGAATAAAAAAAAATTGACTAGTACTTTCCTCATTAACGATTTCATTGAGATCTTGTATAACATTGTTTACCATGTTCTGGCCCATCAAAGAGGTGTCCAAACAACAACAAAATTAATGGTGACTTTATATTGAGATGCATAAACAATAAGAAAGACTCAATATTTCACTCAAAATCTAGTTTTCAAAATTTTATGATAACGATATCGTTACCATTATTTATAGTTCTTTTGCTCAATTTTTTTCTCCAAAAATAAAATGACAAAGACTATATAATGGGGTGCATAAACACTTGCTAGGAATGAATGGGCTAAATCCCTGGATTCTCCATAGGGCCTACGACCTAACCTGGCCTAGCTTCGAGTGTAAACCTAACGTTAACCCCTTATTTAATCGAGCTCGGTTTGACGAGGTAATGCAACAATCACTGTGGTGGTATGTAGAAGTCTCACTTTACTACTCTCCCAATTACTACTCTCTCATCTAATATGGGGATCAATGTGGATATCATTTACTCCCAAATAGAACACTTTAATTGATGGTGTAGGTGAATCTTATCTTTTAACTCCCTTATTTTATGCCCTTAATAAAATACATTGCAATGAACTCTCGTGATTTAAAAACCGAACAAACGAAGGGAAAAAATATAGTCTAATAATTTCATCAATAACATATAATTGAGATATTGTATCACAATGTTTAAACAAATCCACGCCCATTAAAGAGGTGTGCTAGTAGGGAGTTGAATTTGTGTTTAAGACTAAACATTACCCGAGTATTAAAAGATCACGTAAGAATCATGTTCAAATAAACCAACGTGTACAACAAATATATGTAGATGGGCACTTTGTCGTAAAAAAAAATCCGTGAACAACAAAAAAAGGTAGCAATTAGCATTCCTCTATGCAGTAATTTTTTCCATAGAGACTTTATCAAAAGATTCCCAAAGAAAGAAATTCATTGAAAGAAAATATGTTTGCATGTAAAGACAAGATGAAGACAATATGACAACTTGTAAAATCCATGATCTTTGTTGCTATCTGAGCATCCACAACATCTACTTAAGTTAATTTAGCAGAAAACAACTAGAAAAGATTCCATGCTCATTTCACAGATTAAAGCCAACAACGAAACAACAAATGGATTACAACTAATGGCAACAACAGATATGATAATGTCACACAGCTGAAAAGAACGACCATTGAGTATTGACCAAAGGATGGAGAACATGAAGAAAATAAATTTTGGGTTTTCTTTATGGGAATTACCTATGGAGGCTTTCTACTTCTCCAATAATCGATCCAAACTTGTCAGAACCCACTCTGAAAGTATCAACCTTTTATGAGAGCAGACGTCGGAAGAATCTGCTGGAATATCTCGCCGGAATCGCTTGGAGAGAGGGAGCTTCTAGAAATAGCAGCAACCGGGACGTCAGGGAAAGGGAAATCGAGAGCTTGGGAGGAGAGGGAGAGGGAAAGAGAGAAATGGAGCCGTAATGCAGGGACAAGGAAAGAGAGAGCCTGGGTTCGGAGAGGGAGAGGGCAATGCAGGGAGAGGGAAAGAGAGAGCAGCGAGCGGGGAGGGAGAGGGAACAAGATAGCTCGAGCCGAAATGCAGGGGGAGTGAACGCGAGAGCAGGTAGCAGAGGAGGAGAGAAAATGACGGGAGAGGAAGATTTTTGGGGAAGAAGAGACAACGAAATCATTCGTTGGGTTTAGGGTTTGCTATAAAAAAATGATGTCATTCGATAGAGGAGGGGTAAAATCGTCCGAAATCAACGTACGAACACTAAGATGTACATTTCAACGTATTTGTTGTTAAATTCGTATAATATGAATAGAGTGCTGCTATTGGCACACAAAAATTTTCTTTTCAAACACAAGGATTTTTTGTTTTTTCATATTACATTTATACCCCTTTATGAAATGACTAAAGTAGCCATTATCCAACAAAAACTCAAATCAGATTTTCTTTTCTCACACAATCTCCATTCTTCGTCCCTAAAGAGCTTCTCCCAACTCACTCTCCACTTCTCACTCTCCACTTCCTCCATCTTCCTTGGGCATTCTATCTCACTCTCCACTTGCATTTTATTTTTTCTGGGCATTCTATCTCACTCTCCACTTCCTTCATTTTCCTTTGCAACTCATCTTTCACTCACATTCCTCCATTTGATTGTGCAATGAAGGAAGAGATGGATGAAAACAACAATCAAATGGTGCCTTTTAATCAAAGCAGTAGTGGAAAGGTATTTTTCATTGATATTTTTTTTCATTTTTGTATATTTTGTAATTTATTCATCTCGCCTGAAACTTAGAACCTCCCGATATGTACGGTATTTCAGAACCGAACATATAGCATATGTTCGGACGTACAGGACCGAACATATGACATATGTTCGGACCTATACAACCGAACATAAGCTATATGTTCGGTCGTGCACTTCCGAACATATAGCATATGTTCGGTCCTGAGATTCCGAACAGATGCTATATGTTCGGAATTAAATATCCGGACACTGATATTTAATTAATATATTATGCAGGTCTCTACGCAAGAAAGTCAGGTTGGATCGGACTTTGTCATGGATTATACCAGTGAGTTTATAACTCACGAGGTAAGACCAACATATGTAGGATTTATTATTCAAGTTACATTTACTTATTACTAAATTCGTATTTAATTTGTTTATTTATTGTAGATATTTCACAGCCGCGATTCGTTGATCAGTTGGGCTCGTGGAGTAGGAAGGAAAAATGGGTTTGTTATCGTGATAAAGGTTTCAAATGCTGCTCGAGTGGGTGTCAAAGCGAGAGTACTCCTTGCTTGCGAGAGAAATGGACAATATAAACAAGAAGAGTGCCAAAAGCGAAAGAGGATCAAACAAACCGGTTCAAAGAAATGTGGATGTCCTTTCGCACTAAAGGGTAAAAAGTTAGACTCAAATGATGATTGGATGTTGGAGGTCATATATGGTGTGCATAACCATTCGGCAGCGGAATATTTAGAAGGGCATTCATTTGCAGGAAGATTATCAGAGGAGGAAACAAAGTTGCTGGTTGACATGTCGAAGAGCATGGTTAGACCAAAAGAAATTTTGGTTACGTTGAGACAAAGAAGTGAATTAAACGTAACCACAATGAAGACCATATACAATGCACGCTACAGATATAAAGTTAATGAGCGGGGTGGAAGAAGTCAGATGCAACAACTACTTGGTAAGTTGGCAGAGCATAATTACATAGAATGGCATAAGAATTGTGAGGATAGCGAGATTGTAACTGACTTGTTTTGGACGCACCCAAAAAGTATAGATTTGTTGCGTGCATTTGCACATGTCTTGATAATGGACTGTACTTACAAGACCAATCGTTATCGCATGCCTCTTCTGGAGATTGTTGGAGTCACATCCACAGACATGACTTTTTCAGTATGCTTTGCATACCTTCATGCTGAACGTGAAGAAAATTATGCATGGGCACTAGGTGTATTACGTTCTATTATTGGCGATGGTATTCTTCCTGATGTCATTGTGACAGATAGAGAATTGTCACTCATGAACGCCATTAACAGAATATTCCCTGGTGCTACTCATTTATTATGCAAATGGCACATTAATAGAAACGTATTGGCGAGATGCAAGAAGTTGTTCGAAACGAAAGAAAAATGGGACAGGTTTATTTTGAGCTGGAATATGTTGGTATCTTCATCCACAGAAGATGAGTTTGGTGAACAACTCAGTAAGCTAAATAATGAATTCAGCACGTACCCTGATGCACTCAATTACGTCAAAGGTAGTTGGTTGGATGCTTACAAAGAGAGATTTGTCTCCGCATGGACGGACAATTGTGTCCATTTTGGGAATACTACCTCGAACAGGTAATTTTTAAAAAAATTATGTTATTTGATTTATGCTTATTAATTAATAACACTAACCTCTTAATAATTCAATGCAGGGCCGAGAGTTCACATGCACAACTCAAAAGACAGCTTGGTTCAAGTCAAGGAAATTTTGAAGCAGTTTGGTCTAAAATCCATAATTTGCTTGAGTTGCAGCATACCAATATCAAAGCTTCATTTGAGAAAAGTAAGACAGTTGTGCAACATAATTTCAAGCCGGCAGAATACAAAGATCTTCGTGGTAATGTTTCTAAAAATGCACTTGATAAAATTTTAACAGAAACCAAGAGAGCTACAGTAGTTGGAATTGACGCTAGTGCGTGTGGTTGTGTTATTCGACGCACACATGGATTACCCTGTGCGCATGAGATTGCAGAATATATCAGTCAAGGGCGGCCTATTCCTCTAAGCTGTGTACATCAGCATTGGAAGAATCTTGATATGTTGCCAACTACTTCGTCGATGACGAGTTCTTCTATGAGTTTGGATTTGAAGGCAGATTTGGAGTTACTTGAAAAACGGTTCAATGAGTATGATTCCACTAGAAAATTGCAACTTCTAAAGAAGATACGGGAGCTATCTATGCCAGACAGCACTCATTTGATTGAACCCGAGGTGATATCAAGAACAAGAGGTAGACCAAGTATGAAAGCTGACACATCAACTCGACGAGATCCAAGCGCTTTTGAATTGGTGCCGTCTGCACAGGATAGCTACTCGCCTAAATCAGTTGCAGTGAAAGATGTTAAAAATAAAGGACAATTGGGATTCTAACCAAAGAGAACGAGAAGATAAGGGCGATTCGTACAAGGTCAAAGAACATCAGTAATTATGTGGACTCATTTCCCGTGGGGTTGAGACCTCACATTAAGGTTGTAAAGGATGTTGCAGCTGATGGTAATTGTGGATTCAGAGCAATCGCTGGATTGGTAGGCCTACCCGAGGATGAATGGAGACAAGTCAGAAGAGATTTATTACAAGAGCTGCTTGCACATGTAGACCACTACAGACAATTATATGGAGTGGAGGAAAGAGTTGAGGAATTGGTTGAAACATTATCATGCATGGATGACAACCCATTGATAGACTATTGGATGACTATGCCTGACATGGGACATCTCATAGCATCACGTTATAATTTGGCGTTATATCATTTGAGCAGAGAACAATGCCTGACTTTCTTGCCTTTGCGATCTGTGCCGGTGCCAATGCCTTCTCGGAACGAGAGAACAATCGATTTTGTTAATGGGAATCATTTTGTACAACTATTTTTAATACCTGGTCATCCAATTCTGCCTATTGCAAATAAGTGGAAACAGTTCCATTATCCTTGTGCGGATGGATGGGAGACTCCATATAGGGAGCGGATTGTTCAATTCAAAGAGCTCGTAACTCCAGACGTATCAATAGCAGAGACAATTGATTTGGATTGAATGTAATTGGACACAA
Organism: Litsea cubeba; assembly: GCA_012931725.1. Classification (NCBI taxonomy): domain Eukaryota; kingdom Viridiplantae; phylum Streptophyta; class Magnoliopsida; order Laurales; family Lauraceae; genus Litsea; species Litsea cubeba. The sequence continues at coordinate 38,958,366 of CM022944.1, forward strand.
TTCCTTTATGTTTCTGTATCAGAATGTTCCTTTAATCATTTAATGAAGTTGATGATGTTTTTTATTTTTTTTTTCTGTGCATTCTATTAAAATAAGCTTTTTTATGTTGAATGTGGTTGAGTCCGTCCTTATTAGTTGAATGCAGACTCATTAAAAAGAGTTAAATTCGTAACTGTAATACCGTTCGGCTACACAGTGCCGAACATATCCATATAGTTCGGTTCTGAGTTACCGAACATCATGGATATGTTCGGCACTGAATTTCCGAACATCATGAATATGTTCGGACCTGAGTGTCCGAACAAAAACGTTTTGTTCGGACCTGTGTATCCGAACGGAGGTTCTGTTACCCTACTTTGACAGTATATAATGCAAATATTTCAACCTGTACATAAAAAATCAAGCACTATCCAAAGTAATTAAAGATAACATCAAATAACTAAAACACATTTCACAGCAAGTACATCCATATTCAAATTACACAAGAACATCGTCTTAAAATAACCATCTTAGTACTTGAAAAAAATATATTACAATGTTTTTTTGTTTTTCGTCAATTATAACAAAAAGTTACATTTCTTCAACTGTCCCTTCCCCTCCTAGTCCTAGTGCGACTGTAAGTTTGTGAACTCATGTGGGGATGTCGAAAGGTTCGTTGAGCATCCTCAATTGAAACTCCCCGTAACACATGTGCCACCTGATTCACATGGGTATATAATCCCCGCGGGTCTTCAACCCAATGGTCTTCACCTCTTCCTGTAACCTCATCAAGTATGATCAGTGCATCCGAATTACGCTGGTGATAGTCAATCATACCGCTACCACTTGGCTCATTTTCTTCGGGACGGGGCGCGAAATTAGAATGTAAGTTTGGGTGTTGTAATATCCTCCACGATACTCGTGCATACCAATCCATATACCCGGGAACGCAATCTGAAGGACGCCTAACTGGTTGACTACGATTCAATGCAGATAGTAGGTGATTAGGCCATCCTTCTCAAACTTGATTGATATATTGATATGCGATTTGATAGTCATGGGCAGTAGGACCTTGCGTAGCACGAATAGGGGCTAATGGCGGTGGAGGAATCGTCTGAACTCTCTCAAACTGTCTGAGCACCCTATCTGGGTGATAAGGCTCAACAACATCCATACATTTGATGCACCCACAGTAGTATGCAACTTCATTGAAAGGATGATATTGTCTAACATCACGATATGGGTCCCAAGTCACCTGAAAGTAGTTAGTCCAATCGTAAGATATGAAAGTATATAATAGAAAATAAAAAGTTAATCCGATACACTATTTAAAAGAAACATCAAGTTAATTACCTGATCAGCACTCATGACGTCAATTCTCTCTCGTATGCTTTGTAAAGGAGCAGACTCTCTACGAGGAAACCAACGATGGACCCGGGGCTGAATGGCTTGATAGAGTAAGTTTGGAGTCGGAGCCAAACTTTCGAAGTGTTCGTACACCCAAGCTTCTAGTAGAGTCAAATAGCCGGCTATTTGTTTCACTTCATGCCTGCTTGCTAACCCCAACTGCCTGTATAAGTATGCTAGTGCAGCAGTACCCCATGCATATGAACGTATGGCCTCTACATCCACGAGTTTTGTAAGGAAAATGATCGGCACCCGTGTGCCACTCTTGTCAGTAAACAAGGTACAACCCAATAAGTACAAAAGGTATGCTCTTACTACAGAGTCTATCATCTCGTCCCCATCACCGTCAGTCAAACTGGAAAACCTTTCCCGTAACCACTCCAATCTAACTGATTGGCCCCGCACTTGTATCAACTCATCATGTGCTTCTACCGGTTCTACTCCTAGTGCATCAACAAGGAGTGCTTGAGCTTCTTCATATGACATTCTTTCATTATAAGAAACCGTCCGCCCAATCACTGGGATGCCTAGGATAGATGCAATATCATCTAAGGTGATGGTCATCTCACCAAAAGGCATATGAAAGGTGTTCGTCTCAGGTTGCCACCTTTCCACAAAACCAGATACAGTAATCTTATTGACGGAGCGGTAAGATGCATTCACTAGTGGAGCCAATCCAGACCTCGAGACTAAATCTCTAAACCTGTCAGACTCATTCAGTTGCCACAAAGGCACTTTCTGCCCATGACTTAGACATTTCAGTGGGCCTCGATCCTGCATTCAACCATTAATATATAATTTAATAAATTAACAAATAAATAAAAACTTTCATATGAAACAAGTGAAACACACCTGTCCAATCCAAATATACCCAGCTGTATGTGTATCAAAGCTGGTCAATAAGGACCTATCTTGTGGCCCCAGGGCTTGTTGATCTTCCATCTCTTGTTGTTGTTCTTCCTCTTCCTCAGATATCTCTGGGTCTTCCACAACCTCTTCTATTATCTGACGTCGCTTCCTATTTGAAGCAGTAGATCGCACTCGAAAAGAGCTTGGCCGGTCCATTTCTAAAATACGAAAGAAAAAAATTTTATTTGACTGCTAGATCTCTATATGTTCGGACCTGAGTGTCCGAACATATTACTTTTGTTCGGACCTGAGTGTCCGAACAAAAGTAATATGTTCGGACACTCAGGTCCGAACAAAACCAATTTGTTCGGACTTTAGTGTCCGAACATCTGCAACCCGTTCGATCAACCAGAGCCGAACAGTCGCGATTTCTGAACCTAAAACCGCGACGATGGATGATCAAATGCAACCCTAAACTATTAGAAAACAGTAACATTGTCTGTCAAAACTTACATTGAGTGAAAATCTATCCTAATAACAAGTTTTAATGGAAAAATAAGTAATCTAAGATGGAAAAAAATGGTAAAGAATAGATAGGGAAGAAGAAGAAATGGTAATGTTGGAAGTATCCATTTACCTTTGGAAGAGAAGGATGTCTAGAGGAATAGGAACGCCGGTGGCACGCCGGAGAATCGCCGGAGAATGATGATCCAGTAGGTGGAGTGGAAGTGCCTTTTGGTTTGTGTCTGGGAAGAACAAGAAGAAGATGTGTGTGGGAAGAAAAAAGAGGGAAATGAATATAAGGGCAGTTTAGGAACTTTTGATGTGTGTGGAAAGAAATACATTCATTTTTAAATTTTAGTAATGTGTGTGGAGAGAAATTGTGTGGGAAAAGATAAATTTTGTGTTCCAATAGCAGGACTCATATGAATATACAAACACTTTTTTGGCAAAAATCCCAATTACCTTTAGACCGGATCCAAATAGGGAAAAGTCAAATTTCTTCACTTTACTAGACTTCCCAAACGATGAAGAGAGGCTTTGGGTGAAGGTCGTACATCACACTTAAACTTTTTCCAGGTGCCACATTTTTACCATATGGTGTGTCAGTATACTCAACTATACTACTAGTTAATTGCCAAACGGGCAAGGAGTGGGCCCTATTTGGCCCACCATCCAGCTGCATGAAATACATCAGGTGCGGATAGTTTTGGGCAGAACTGGGTTATGTCGAGACGTGGTAGAAGGCTGGAAAATTGCGTTCAGGCCCTGACCTTTTTTGAAATTACAAAAGAACACTATTTTGTTTAAATAAGTTGAGACTTTCTTAGTGAGATGGACTATTGGCATTATGAATAGTCATGTGGACTGCTGTACTTGGATTCTGGCATAATGTGAAATTCTGGAATTCTATGGAATATGCTGATTATAAGGAAGGTGGACCACGCCAATACCAACCATACCACTTATGATTGGAAGTGGGGCACTGATCTAAAAAGGGACATGAATGGGGCTGGTTCCTGCATGGTATGAATGGAATGTTTAATGGAGAATAGGATCTGAATAAAAAAAAAAAAATAATGCCCTGTGACTGGTAGTATGTTCTGCCACAATCCTCTCATCCCAATGATAGCTCAGCAACCAGTGTTCCATCTAAGTTGTGTTGGATCATTTATGATTAGATCGCTAGCCTTGCTGATATTGTGTACGACCTCCTTGTTAGTATGGGGACTCTGGCTGCTCCCTCAGCTTCCCAACTCCTAGGGCCCATTTATCTTCAAAGGCTTGCACTTGTTGCCATGTTCCTATGACCTATATCTTGTTGCCACATCCCAAATGTCTTCAAATTCTCAACATAAGTTTTCAAGAAATTTATAGTAATTTCACTGAACTAAAAATAATTTTAATTTGTAGCCAAAACTTTATAAAAAAAATGTAACATTAACAAGAAGTCATCATAAAATATTACTAGCACTGATGAACGAAAAATAAATAATTTACCTTCTTTCCTATACCACCTAGTCCTTAGGCATGTTACAGATGCAACATCAACACGAAAATTTCTTATTGTATAGCCTTTCATATGATTCCTATTTACACAAACAAGAAACAAAAACTGAATCATATCATAAATAATTTAAGAGAGAACGGAAAAAAATCAATAATTAAAAAAACTCTGTTTCAAAAATAAAAAGAACAAATGATCTGGTCAAAGAAAACCATCATAATATAAACAATGGAGCCCCTGGTAGGCTAGTAAACGGGTAAGATTGCACTATCTAAGATGACTATTAATAAACTTATAGTATAACACAAACCTCAATAATATTGTTGGTTATAAAAGCTAAATAAATCAGGGACATCAAACATAAATAGTTCATAACAAACATTGTAAATAGCCCAATCTAACTCCAGATACTGTTTACCTTTAATGGATCAGATCTAACACTGATCTTGAGCATTTGCTGGCATTCTCAGTTGCCCAAGTTTGTAGCAGACACTATTGGTTAAAACATGATTCCTTTTTTTCTCTTTAACATTTACTAAATCAAAACATCATGATAAAGATGAAACAGAGAAAAAAAAAAGACTAAATACTTGTTCCATATTCCGATTCACACCATATTCCGATTCACACCATCAAAACTTCTCTGATCCATCAAAGAAGAAAATAGAGAAAAAAAGTGAAGCATCAAAGAAGAAACAGGAAAGCGCTAAAGAGGGATGAAAGAAAATGCACCTGAGATTGAGAAAACGAAGGCAGAGGACTCCACATTGAAACGTTGAGATCATAATATGAAGGTGAGAAAAAGAAGTGGAGAGCGGGGTACCGAGAAAAGAAACGCGTCTAGACTCATTTTAGAGGCCCCGTTGTTACTCGGGTGTGACCGGACCTGCCTAACTATGGTCAATAACTAACCCGTGATGACTGGACTTCGGTCTACCGTAGGATAAGAATATTCTCTAGAGCAATCCAGCTCCTTGGGGTCCACCGGTCACTGTTGATCAGTGAATGTCTTTTCACACAGTGGTCATCTGGCAGGAACAAATTTCTCCTGAATCAAAATACATAACCATGGTTGAATTGAGTTCCAAAGAAACCCATTTAGTAGTCCAATTTGGCAATTTATTATTAAAATAAAAGCGAAATATAAATACTTGTCAATTTCATTTCGTTTGAATCGAAATAGTCAAGATTTTTGGTTTCATTCCTTGTCCAAAGCAGAATGGGCCAAAAAGATTTCGATTTGAATTCCGTTCATTTTGGTTGTCAATTTCAGTCCATTTCAGTTTATAGCATAGTTTATATTTTATTTATTTATATATATTTTTTATTATTTCAAAAAATTAAAATTTCTCCAAAAAGTTTTACCAAATTTATGAAATACCAAGATATTCCATCTTGGATATTAGATCGAAACCGAATTGACAACTATGGATGTAAAGCATCAGATCAAGAGTGCATAAAAAAATAGGATTATGATAATATTTTATTTCTAGTGGATTGGTAGAGAATCTTTTTTATTTTTTTATTTTTATTAAAAAAGAGTAATTTATGTCATGAGTGAAAAAAGGATATCATTTTTTTACTTCTATTTTTAAAGAAGGATGAAACACATAAAATTACCAAATGGATATTGTGAAATAGCCACGGGTAGTGTCTAGCTTTATGAAATAACAATCCAATGTGCTACGAAAACAATATTTGGCTCATGGAGGAAAATATGGCATGCCAATGGATCGTGAGTTGAACCAGCGGTTCCATGTTGTAGACTGCTTACTGTCGAAATTGAAAATCTCTTGAACTGGACATTATTATCCTTGCTATGCTTATAGAAGTCAACTCTATCCAAGGGGAGCATTACCATTTCTAATGGGTTCCATCCAAAGAGAGTCCGAGTACCAATGAACCTGCAGGAAGAAGAAAGAGAACTAAAATTTTAACCTCTTCCTTGCCATTAATATTTTTATTGCCTGTTTTTATTCAATGGTTAACTTTTTTGGGAAAGCATCCCTTTGCTGCAAAGTTTTTTTTTGTGGTGCGCCTAGAAAAAGAAAGTCTAGCATTAGTACATTTAACACAGGGCTATTCACCGTACAGAGGTCCTTCTTTTAAATGTAATATGATTTCATCCTTTGTATTTTCCCAAAAAAGCCGTTCTACAAATCACGGATTTTTTGGCCGGACTGTGTGATCGATCCTAGCTGGACGCTGGGATCTCACTCTGGACGCTGGGATCTCACTTTATCTCACTTTGCAAAGTGAGATCCCAGCGTCTAGCTGGGATCGGTCACACAGCCCGATCAAAAAATTCGGGCTGTGTAGACTTTTTGTTTCAAAAAACTACTAGAGAGGTCACATTGCTCATCTTCACTGTCATAATTGATAAATGACTTTTAACATGCCAAAGTCTTTTCACAAGGCCTTGTAGCTAGAGAACTGTCATAATTGATCAATTGAATTTTAAAACGCCAGTCTTTTCACAAGGCTGTGTAGCCAAGAGTCTCATATAGGGGCGCACATGAGCGGTTCGGATTGATTTAGAGAGAAAATTATTAATTAAATCAAATCCATCAATTTTTTATTTTTCCAAATCGAATCGAACAATCCATGTGCTCAAATCGAACCGAACCGAACCAGTTCGGTTGGGTTCAGTTACGTTTTTTCTTATTTTTTCACAAAGAAATTACAGTTCATACTTGGTTCATCAAATGGAATGATGAGAAGCTGTAATGAACACTAAAATATATTTTATAATTTGTTTCAATTAAGGAAGCATACATCAAATGATAGATGAACTCCTTCCATCCATCATCTGGTCGTGTGATTGAATGGCCCAGGCCAGGTTTGGCCAACTTTTCAGGCCAATGAGCTGAAGTAGTTCAAATATTCTGGTAAAAAACACCAACAAAATGGTCAGTACGTACCTATTTCTCTGCATAAAATCTGGACTAAACTGCATTGCTTCATCTAGACCAATGAATTCAACACAAAAGGAACTAGATTTTTTTTCTGTTAGCAACATGGGTTCGAGTGGAATGTAGCCCGAATTTTGAACTATTGAGATGGGCCTCTTCATAGTTCGCTTTCTCTTAGGTCAGACCAAACCTCTCAGCAGCGCTAAAAACCCAATAGTGCACACTTCTTGTAGAACTTTTATCAAACATGTAACATGCAAGTAGAATATACAAGCGCTTCCCCTAAGGCTAAAATAGTCAAAACTCAATACTCAAGTTAATACATATGGTCGGTTCAGTTTAGGCGGTTAACAGTGGGTTCAAACCGATAACCGAACGATGTAAGGTGGTTTCAATGATTTTCAAACTGTTGACCGAACCGATCTACATAAAACCGATCCGAACCGCCCGGTTCGGTCGGTTCGGTTCGGTTTTGCGGTGATACTGGATTTTTTGTATAGCCCTAGTCCCGTATAGCCATGTCTTATCGAAATCATATATTGACTAGTTAAATCACTTGTCATGCTAGAAGAAGGATAGGGTCAGTTTCAAATTATCCAGTGTCTTGTTTTATAAGAGAGAGTTTTTAAATTAGATCCAAAATTAGTAGTGGTGGAAGGCGATGGTGGGAGCTTGAATGATCCCAATGTTTTCAGAGCTCACTTATGAAAATTTTAAACCATTAAAAAATGACCATTCATTTATAATCTGCATAATATTCACTTGGAGGAGAATTTTCATATAGAAGAAGACTACATGTAAAGTTCGACTCTATTGGGCCCACTTAGGCCCAATATTTATCGGTGTAGCCCATTCACACTCTTATTCTTACCTTGATCAGGCACAATACCGAATCTTGAAAATCATCACACTTTTAACCATTGTTAGGTTGGATCTCAAAAATATTTATAGTTAAAAGAGCATTAGGTTTTAAGGTGGGTTTTTTTTTTTTCTTTTTTGCTATCGGAGGGTTCCCAACCCTTTGGGCTGGACTAATCCCTCCGGGACCAGAGGGAAGCCGGATAAACTCCCTTGTAGCCTCGGTGTGGTAGTGTATTTTTTAATCTATAACCTCTGGGTGCAAACCATGGTCATAGGCTAACTGTGCTACCCCTTGGGGTTGATTTTAAGGTTGTTAAATTAAGAGCTAGGTGATAAGTCTATAAAACTACATTCCAACTGCATTATTTCATGTTATTTTAAGGACTTGTGTAGGGTAATTTCATTGATTTGCATCTAGTTTCATAAAATCTTGCATTTAGGCATTTAAGGTTAAATTCATGTCAAAATAGTTGAAAATTAGAAAATTGCATGTTTAATTGAAATCATTCTATTTGAATTATCCTATTATCACATTGATTCTTTCGAAATTCACACATAAACACGCTTGATTTATTTGCATCACTGTGTAGGTCATGAAATTGTCAGTCAATGTGATATACTCATACGCATGCATGCGTATAGAATTGGGCCCCATGCATTGCATTATTCCTTTGATTTTATATTGTTCTTTGGTGCAGCAGATTTTGGGACCTGCGAAGAGAAGATCTGAGAGAAAAAAGAAAAAGAAGAAAAACTTCATAACGAAGCCAACTTTGGGACCCACACTACCTTGGGCATAAATAATTTAATTCCAATGTAGGGATGGCCATGGTGGGTCCCACTAGTGTTCCAAAATTTTATTAAATTCCTCTTTTATTTGTTGAAGATATTTGAGTTTTCAAATTCAAAATTGAAGTCAAAGAAGGAAGGAAGACCTAGATACTTGAAGGCTAAGAAAGCAAAAGAGTCGAGGAATACAGAAGGAAAGTGAAGCATGCATGAAACCCAACAATTATGGGACGCCCAAACATGGGTTCTCCCATGGGTTGCACTCCCCATGTGGGGCCACCTTTGGTTCAAATCTGAAATTAAAAAAATCTAGATTTCAGATTTGGATTTCTTTTTAAGAGAAGTGAGGCCCAAGTGAGTTGCAAAGCTAGCAAGGGAAAGTTCCAATTTAGAAAGATTTTGAACCAAGTAAGTTTCAAGGTTGGAAACAATTCTAAATTCTCAATATTCCTGCACAAAACTTTCTAAATCCTAACCTAGCTTAGACCCTACAAAACTTCCTAAACCTAAGCCATTACCAGAACTATAAATAAACCCCACTTGTTGTTGCACGTGAAGGACAAATATATAACCCATGCAAGTCTACCTTTGATGTGTGGGCCTGTGGCCAGCGGCGGACCCAGGATTTTCATTTAGGTGGGGCTAAACTTTTGCTAAACTTTTTTAGACTTTTTTCACATTAATAAGACAATATATATATATATATATATTAGAGAGATGCTCCCTTGAGAGATGCTCTCACCTTATTATGAGAGACAAGGTGGGGGCTCTCACATCCATATCCAATGTCAACAACTTAAATGTGAGGGCCCCTACCCCTATCTCTCATAGTAAGGTGAGAGATACTATCACATGAGCACCTCCCATATATATATATATATATATATAATTTTGCTAAACAGTAAACACATTACTGCATTTGTCAAAACCACCATGTTTGCATGTAAGTGAGTACATACAACAGTTTTAGATTTACCTAGATATTTTTTTTTTTCAGTTTTCTCATAATCCAATATATGAAACTAATCTCTAGCACTTGCGGGTTGCCAGGTCCATGTGTGCAAATGGAAAATCCAACCATACAATAGTCACATAATTTGTGTTTACTCTAATTCTGCAATGTCCTAGGAAAGTCTTCTTTCTATTGGAGAGTACGTACAAGGTTGGTCATATCAATTTCTTAAGTGGAGTAGAATAGTAAACATCTTGTAAGATCCAAAAGATGTGCAGTAGTCCTAATCACCGTTTTGGTGTAGCCATATGAGCATGATCATATATTCCACATGTGATCGACTCCGAATAAATAGTCATTCGAAGTCAATACATAAAATGAAAAGAGAAAATAGATATTAAATACCGATGAAGTCTGATAAGGCGGCCATCACAGAAAGTCACAGTCCTTGGAAGCTAGTCTTGGACTGAAGAGTGGAGATTGACAGCAATAGGAGAATGCTGAGGGAGAGAGGAATAACGACACCCATGCTGGTGTTTTGAATGCACTGGAAGGAGAGAGAGGGACTAGGATGATTTATAATTAAGGAGAAGAGAAAGGCGCTAATGCATTGCAGAATGCAGTGCTCATGGTGGTGTGGACTGTTTAGACATGTGGGGCGACCTTTACACATATATGGGGCATGGTTCCAAGGCCCATGCGAAGCTCTAGGGATCGCCCAGGTCATCATAAGGTGGGTCTGCCCCTGCCTGTGGCAGCCACCTTCCCATCCCTCCATCACCTTTCTCCATCTTTCTCTCCTACCATCACCACTAACCCAAGGCAACCCCCAACTTGGGCCCGCTCCACCTCCGTCGCCACTGTCGCATCACCATCTAGCTTCCAAGTTGCTTTTACTTCGAGTGCGCACATCATCAATTTTTCTAAGTTGTAGAAGACAGTCATGGTAGGTTAGTTTTCTTTGTTTTCTAGGTATAGGGGTGATTCCTTTGTAACTTTATTAATTGGTTTTATGGAAAATCATAAGTGAGAAGAGTGATGCATTTTTTTTATTAAGGTAGAGGGGGTGTTTTTAAAGTTACTTGCCATGTATTGTAACCCTTTTTTATGCTTTATTTTTTTCCGGATACATTGCGTGCTTGGATGTTTAAGAATCATCTTTGAGATTAATATTAAAAGGACATCACTTTCTACGGTGTGGATGGATGACCCATATACGGAAAGAGAGTGTGATTATGTGTACCTCCAATCATTAGGAGAAGAAGGATCCCCGAAGCCTAAGAAACTCTGAATTTTCATTATTTCCCAGCACTTTTACTTTCTCTGAATTTTTATTTTATTTTATGCAATTGGTTATTTTGATGTTTTTCATATTCTTGCAGCTTACTAGTTAGGACTTTTAGATTAGGTTTTTAAGATTAGATATTTTTATTGGTTGTAAAGGATTGTAATTGATTAATTTTAAGTTTAGTAGTGATTAATTTGTGTAGATTCTCCTTAGGACAAGTGCGAGTTGATTGCCTATTTTTCGCTCTCGATGGATCGACCTCAGACTCACCGAAATAATTATCACTGCATCGTGGCACTACACTTGGGTTTTTTTTTTTTTTTTTTTCACTAGGACATTTTAATGGGTTGATTTTGTGTGTAACCATTATCCATAAAAGACCTCTCCATCTAAACCCACCCCTAATAATATGATTGCATTCAAGTGAGCCCCACAAGCTAGATTGCAAATACAATATCCGATTTGCGCCAAGGTGAAGATTTTCCTTCAATTAATGGTCCTCATGATTCAAAATGAAAATTTTTAGAATACTTAAATAAAATATTATAAACAAATATATACTATTTTATAGAGATTAATTTGACAGTGAACCTATATATATATAACATTGAGGTGAAGTTTCTCATAAAAAAGAGGGCGATTCTTTTGGCGTACTAATAATTCCAAGGCCCCCAGATGTTATCTATAACACATTAGAGATATAAAAAAAAAAAAAAACACAAAGAATCACAAAAGAGTTCTATGTTAGTGGGCCCACTTATAAAATATTTTTATCATTGGAAAACATCTCCTCATGTAATGTACAATCATACTCACATTTCTACTAAAATGGCCCAACTAATTGCGAGACAGAATGCCCTTATTGCTTCTAAAATTCTAGAAGATTAGAGAAAGTTAAAAGGACGCGCGGCAAGAGGGCATAAGATAAAATGACCCAAAATCTATCCCTAGATTTTCTCCTCTTTGACAAAGAAGGAAGAAAGTTGAGGTGACCCTATCCCTCTATCTTTGTAATTTATAAATTTTTTGAAAGTTGTTCCCTGAGTAAAATTTCTAAATCTTCATCTTAAGTAGAGGATATTTGTACATGCTAAGGAGGTTTAAATCCTGAGAATTTCTATGAATTCCTAACATCAGAAATTCTTTAAAGGAAAAGGCCTTTGAATATGGTTACCATGGCCCCCATAGCATTCCTACTGCTCTATTTGATCCATAGAATTCTTAAAATCTAAATATTAACCCAAAAGTCATGGGTTTGAGGAAATCTGGCACAGTCGCGTCACCTTTTTAAAATTCTAAAAATATTGAAAAAATGCATACTTTCGAACCCATGCTTCACTTCAAACTAATGGACTACAAATGAGAAAGTAAAAGAAATGACCAACCCTCATTCACATAAATGAGCATGAATACAATCAAGCAATATCTAGTGTAGCTTAGGCAGCTTTTTTTTTTTTTGGGTACTCAGTTTAGGCAGTTAATGCACCATTTCTATTTTAATTTTTGAATCCAAGAGACGTTAGAACAAATAGAAATCTAACAGGCAAATGCCAACCATCAAATAGACTCATTTAAGAGGAATTACAGCAATGGATTTAATATAAATATATTATTTGTTGTCCTAAAAAACAAAGGAAGTACAAACCTTATAAAATAAAGCCCCACAAAATACCTCAAAAGGGGCATTTTATCATATATTTATATATATATTATATTAAATGAAGAAAGGAAGGGCTAGTCCTCGTACTATCCAAGCTTGACCCTTAAGTTCATTGAAGTCTCACTTATTCACATTATGGCTTAATGTAATTCTTTAATTCTTAGCATTTTCAATATTTTTGAAATTTTGAATATCATCCAAGCATGTAGCTTTTTAACTCTATGAGGCAACTTTACATTAAAACAATGAAGAATCAATCAAACAGCATCTAAATGTCCACAATTTGAAGTCTATTTTAACCATGTGGGATACAATATCACTACAATAGAAAATTGTAGTCGTGACGCACATTTTCGCGGCTAAAAATAAACAGAATCGCTGCAAAATCTCTATCCCGGTGATTAGTACTTCGTCGCAAAATCGCCGTGTAAAATCCTTCACTTCTGATCTTTAGCGGCGCAAACGGAAAATCCTCGCGAAAACTTATTTTTTTCACGGCGTTTTTTTCGTCGCTATTAGTGCCAACATTCGCCGCAAATAGCCTTCAACTTTTAATTATAAGTGGTTGGCAATGTCTTTTTTCAGCGATCAAGATTTCCTTGCAGCGACTATATATCGCCGCAATTAAATTTTCCCAGCGTTTTTCAGATTCGCCGCAAAAAAATTATGCGGGTAAAACACAATTGCGTCGATCTCAAATCGACGCAATTACTGGTTTCTACCATTATTTTTTTTGTTTCAAAAAAATCATTTTCAGCGACTATTTATTGATTGCGTCGATATCAAATCAACGTAAATGCTCGTTTCTGACTTAAAAAATCAATTGCAGCGACTATTTATCGCCGGAAAAATATTTTTGCAACGTTTTTTAACTTCGCCGCTAGTTAAATGTTGCAGCCAAAACTCAATTGCAACGAAATGAAATCGACGCAAATGCTCGTTTCTGGCTATGTTATTTTTTGGTTTCAATAAATCAATTGCATCGACTATTTATTGCTGGAAAAAATGATTCGCAGCGTTTGTGCACTTCGCCGCAAGGTAGATTTCGCGGGTAAAACTTAATTGCGTCAATTTCAACTCGATGGAATTGCTCGTTTCAGTGTGTTTTTTTTCCCCTCACGTCACATTTATTGTCACATCTGCCAATTTAAACACCATATAATTAATCTCTGTTTCTATATATTAACACACAAAAATTCGTAAATCTGTTCAAACATCAATTCATCCAAACTCATGTATTTATACAATGTGGCGGTGCGTTATATTCATATCAAGTACAAACCGGGCTACTATTAAATAAGCCACAAATCACTGTTGTGGCCATAAAAAGAGTTAAAGAGTCGATTATCACTAAAATGAAGGCGGTAAAATCAGGTGTACAACTCATATGTTGCCGCTACTCAGCCCAATATTGAATGCATGGCTACATCACCCCGCTGATCAAAAGCTTTTCTCTTCTGCATAACCCACTACATTCATGCTTGAGATGCCTGACATAAGAATGAACAAAAAAATGTCTACGTGAGCAGCATAACTCAAATAAGCTAACTGTACTGCACCTATAAGGGCAAAAAAAATACAAATGTACCCAATGCATACAAGGTACCAGTTACCAATAAACCCTGAGATTACCAATACTTGATACTTGAAATTAGAACATCTTATACAAACGTGCAAAATATGGACTGACAATCCTTATAGATACTTTATTTTAGAAAAAAAGTATGAAAATGAATGGTTTTTTTTTTTTTACCTAGAACGGTAGATTATAGAGAAAAAGTGTCCCATGAGCATGGATGTTCAGCTCTCTATTTATTTGTCAATATATCAGTGAACAATTCCCTACATCTCTACATAGTATCATTGAAATACCTGTATATTTGGCATATACAAGTATCCACATATCATAGGTGTCTAATGGCAGAAACTAAATGAGAAAAGCATTATATGATTTCACATGGTGAACTCTAGGAGAGGAACAGGGGACAATATTCACCTTAGATTCTCGGAATCCCTCTTCATCTTTCTCTCTAAGCAATTTAGCAGTAGACTCACCAGCTGCAGCTTGCTCAACTAAACTATCACTGCATCAGCAACAGATGAAACAAAGTTACACGGGGTGCAAGGTTAAGGAAGATTATCTCATTGTAAGTCACTACAACAAAATGCACTTTTCCTCACAATATTTCCCGACGCAATATACATCACTCCCACCATGATATAATAATAATAACATTATAAGGCATTATCTGTGTGATTCAAAATAACATACATCACTCCCACCAAACTGTACCTTAGCAGCAGAACAACAAGACGATGATAGAATTGCCATATATTAAAAAGATCATGTGATTGCATCATGTACATAATTTATCAAACATCGCATATATATCCTACCAAACTCTATCCAAGAAGCAAGTGATGAAAAAAAAAAAGGTCTTCCCGTTTCTTTTAGTGCATTCCCCTTTTCAATTATCTGTACCATTGGTGTTGTGGGTTTTTCTAAGATTGCTTAGAAATAGACAAGATTTGAAAAAATCCCCAGATGCAAGATCTGCCCCCATTTGGGAGAAGTAGAAATAGAGGCAGCAGACACCCATATTCAACTATTGAAAGAGGGAAAAGATCATGGGATAATTAGACTTAAAAAGGCCATCTTTAGAAAGAGTAGTGAACTGAGCCAACCAAAATCCTTGAAAATGACCTGTTCACCATAGAATCAAGTGATCCATGAATTACAAGCCCGATCAAACAGTAAAAAAAGCTATGAATTAAGCAGTTCATAATAGCGAACAATCTCATCTTATATATATATACCCTGTCAACCATGATCATCTTGGATCTTGCAAACAACAATCTGCAAACTGGAATTGCGCTCCCATGATTACGGTAACCAAACACTGGATATAATTCCAATAAGAATCCTACTACATTTGACGAACTGGAGATCATGTTAACTACATCTTTGTTAGCTATGAAGATACATTCTATTGTAAATATTCCCATCTTGTGCATACGCTGTTGATGATGCACTGAATTGAGTTCCTAGAATCATTTTAATTCCACTAAATGACTTTGCCTAATGTGTTTTGCATCGTTCCTGGAAAATATCTGATGACAAATCTTTTTGTAAATCTGTCCATTATCGGATGAAGAAAAAATCAATTCCATTAATTTTTCCAATATCCCACCAGCTGGATGATTCCTTTTCTTTTCTTTCCCCCTCAAAATTGTTCTGTAAGGCATAATTCTGCCTTTATCAAGTGCAAGTTGCTTAATACCATGCTCTCGCAATGAAATGCTACTTAAGGACCTTGTCTATGAATGATTTTTCTATTAGTTCGCTACAATCCATCCAAGCAGATAATTAGATACTGAGAGTTTGGCACTTACGCATATGACACAATAATGCAAATGAGCTTTAATAGCTTAAGTGTTAGTGCTGATTCATATGTTAGACATGCATGTATCATTTGATTAAGGCACAAACCATGAAGTTTATCATTTGCTCCACTGATCCTTCACCCTATATTGGCTTTTAAATTTACAAGTAAACGATTGATGACTTTGTACCTCATTGATGAATTCTGGCTGTTGGCTTTTCTGTTTTTGGGACCTCAGACTCATCGGCTGTTGGCTCTTCACTGTCACCCGTTCATGCACGTGCAATGTTGGGACCTCAGACTCATCGGCGGGGGATTCAACGCTCTCGTATATCTGCTTGAGCTTGTGCTTTATCACACCAAAGGCATCGGAATAAGGGATGAATGACTTCCTTTTTTTTTTAATAGTAATTATCAATAACTTCTTAAATCTTTAAACGGCAATTGAAGTAATGAAGTATAATTCAACTAAAATAAAATAAATGAACTTTCAAATTTTAGGACTTCAAATAACCTATTGTTTCTTGGATCATTGGTAGTGCGAATTTCAAGCTTAGTAGGGAGGGACATATATTAATTATGTGGTAAATAAGAAGCTCCTACTCTGAAAATGCAGGAAGGAGAGAGTAAGATCAGATGCCTGTATCACGCAAACCAGCTATGATGCTGCTGGAATAACAGCCAATGTTTATCTATTTTTTTCTCTTTGTTTAAGTTTTCAGAGAATGGAACTCTTTTTATAGGTAAGTTGACTCGAGTTCACAGCCTTTTGGTTTCATGTCACAGTAAGAACCTTCCAACTGTGCTACAGGCTCTTCTTGAAATGACAGCTGGTAAAGCCAGATGAAGAATATAGCTGGTAATAATCTGAACTAATTCTAAAAATTCACGGGAAAGCCCAAAAGATGATTTATTGAGCCTCAGAAAAGTTCCTGCTCCATAAAACAGATGAACGCACCTCAATTTTGTCCATATAGACCGAATTATATCTTGTTCATCATGCAACATATCTTCCACAGAAACTTTGCTCACTTTCACATAATCCGACAAAAGCAGCTTGTAGATAGCCTTAGTTGCATGGGTCATAAAAACGCACCCTTTGAAAGTTGTCTGAAAAGTAAATTAGCATCCTTCAGTATACTCAATACTAACATGAAATATGCAAATGGTCAAGCATAAGGTCATACCTTCTCGAGAAAATATGGCAAGGATGCAGCATGGTCAAGGTGAAAGCTGCCAAAAAAAAATGGCAAATGCTTAAAACCAGAAAATCTTATTTAAAGAATTCATTTTATTTTTGCATTGAAAAAAAAAATTATGTTGGAAACATAAATACTCACCAGTAGCATAGTACTTCAGCTAGATTGTACAACAGAAGTACAAATGCTATATTTTACCTTTTGAAGAAAAAAATCTCAACAGTAAAAAAAAAGGGAAGATTCTACCCACAAAAAAATTTATAAAATAAAAGTGGTAAGAGTCCCCGCTGAAAAATGGTAGGGGCTCAGAATACAAAGAATGGACATCAGATGCTCATGGTTTGGGGCACCTGAACTCTTACCATCTCTACAATGCCCTCCAAAAGCTGCTTAATAGTGTTAGTTTTCCTGATGTAGTCTAAAATTAAAGGTTTTGAAATATAAACAAGGAAGATTTGCACAGCATAGCTAGTTGTTTTGTATGGATCAACAATAATTGCATTAAATGCAGGAGCCTCAAAAGATTAGGACCTGATTTCCATTTCCAATATTGTAGATCATAAATTTGTCAAGCAAAGTCTGATTGCCAGGATGTATCACAATGGATATAGGTTACTAATTAGCTTCCCAATGAGACTAAGTGTTAATGATGGTGTTTCAAGCCCAAACTTGCGGGCCCATTTAGGCCTAGGATCTAGAAGATTAGACTTTAATTTCAATTAGGCTCATTAGTCAAAGCCACATGTACCACATGTACATACTTAATTGTACAGCCCCTTTACTTGACTTGGGCAGCCCCTTTACTTGACTTGTGCAGCCCCTTAATGTGTATAAATGTATCCTTAGTCCATTCAATCAAGATAGAAGATTACAATCCAATATTTCTCTCTTTTGAGTTCTTGTCATGGTATCAGAGCCATCTTCAACAACAATAGTATGGTCTGGTGTTTCATTCTCTTCAAGATATAAGGGTCCATAGATCCCTCCTAGTTCATCTTCCATCTCTGGAAGCCCTCGAAGAACTCTCTCATCAGTATGATCTTCTCCTAGTTCATCTTCCAAACATTGGAAGCCCAGTATATGATCATCTGTGATCTATGATCTTCTCTTAAATCATCTTCCAAACATTGGAAGCCCAGTATATGATCATCTGTGATCATTCTCTTCAGTCGGATCATCCCTGATCATCTCAGATCAGACGTGGCCTCCCCGAGATCATCACCAATTCCTCAGCGGAAGACTACCATCTTGGATTTATGACGATTTTTTCATGATTTATTGATCATCAGAGTTTTGTCCCAAAGTTTTCATGGCAGCCATTCAAAATTGTGGATTTTGATCCGTTTTGAGTGAGACTTCTTCCAGTAATTGCGAAAATCATCTACCCTTCCATCCCCAGCCTCTGATATGTCCATAGATCATCTGGTGGGGCCCCCGTGGAAATTCTTCCACTGACGACAAGGCTCGTTTTGGGTTTTCTGCACTGTTCTGTGCATGCTTCGAATATCGTGCTATGTCTGCCGCCTCTTCAGAAATCGTCTGGCTTCGTGGATTGCTTTCTGAGCTTGGCTTTCGGATTACCTCAAATCCTGTTTTTCATGAGCGTACAAAGCATATTGAGGTCGATTGTCATTACATACGTGATGAATTTGTGCGTGACGCACTTACTCTTCCTCATGTTCCTACCGGACTTCAAATTGCATATATATTTACCAAGGGACTTCCTCGGCTAAGACACCAATTCCTAGTTGGCAAATTGATGCTCGTGGATTCACCCGCATCAATTTGAGGGGGGGTGTTAATGATGGTGTTTCAAGCCCAGACTTGCAGGCCCATTTAGGCCTAGGATCTAGAAGATTAGACTTTGATTTCAATTAGGCTCATTAGTCAAAGCCACATGTACCACATGTACATACTTAATTGTATAGCCCCTTTACTTGACTTGGGCAGCCCCTTTACTTGACTTGTGCAGCCCCTTAATGTGTATAAATGTATCCTTAGTCCATTCAATCAAGATAGAATATTACAATCCAATATTTCTCTCTTTTGAGTTCTTGTCACTAAGATCATGCAATTTGTACAAGGACCAAGGAAGCTATGGCACATTTAAAGATAGGTTTACCGACGTGATTTAGATATGATGTCCATGTACTTCAAACTAGGCAAAGTATAATGTCATACTCATTTCAAATACAATACTTCACTTTTTGTGCAAAATATGTGTCCCTACCTTTTTTGGGCATCATAGCTTATGACCAAGTTACAACAATAATACACAGCACTTATTCAGATCTGTCGGTATTGGACATTTGTAAAAGTGACTAACAATAAAAAACGATAAATAAATAAATAATTGTAAAAGTGATAATGCTGGGTTCAAAGGTCTGAACCCTCCTTGGTGCATGAGATATAATAAAATACTTTTTGTATTTTAAAATAACAGGTAAAGGATAACTGTATCAAACCTAATTACCAGAAAAAAAAAATTGTATCAAACCCAACCCACTCATACCTATCATGCCATAAGTTTGATATCGCATATCATAAAACCGTCATGTGTTGGATCGGGTAAGGGGGGCAAGTGTGAGTCGACACAGGTTCAAATACATCCTAGCCTGTACCAACCCAAACCGATTGACACCCCCAATGATGCTACGTTTAACGGGTTGTGGATGTGAATGTTTGGAGGACTACGAAACCAAGTAGACTTGAAATATCAACAAGCCCAGTTGACAGAGCCAGTGTTAAGTCTTCTGTTGAGTCTTGTTGAAGGAAAGTCACGATGAAAAAATATTCATTTTTCTTATAACACGCCATGTGCAAGTCATGGAAATTAAAGCTCAAGTAAGTTAATCTGATCTAGCCAAGTTTACTCAGCTGAGTTGAGTTTTAAAAACTAAAATTGACATTAAAGCTAAGAAATAATCCTTTTAAAAATTCCTTATAACTTGAGAGTCGGTTGCAACAAGTAATACAACATAAAACTTCAAAATTTAACACCAAAAAGATTGTCTAATAAAAGGTGGACTCTAGGTACTGCTATCAATAAAATAAAAAGACTAGTTGCTGAAAGACATAATAGGAGTAGAATGCCCATGAATGCCTTCAGCCTAAGTCCTACCAGTATAAATGGCAAGGCATAAGATTCAGCTCTCGAGCTTCAAGAAGATACAGTGGAAAAGTTACAAACACAACAATTACATTGGACTACAAAAAATCAGAAAACTCTCCAGAGTTTCCTCAAGGAGTAACATTCTGATCTTATAGTGTAAAATAGCATTGACCTGGAAAGATCTTGTATACTTGAGAAGCCTTTTTGCAAAAATAAGAGCCTCAGTCTGACTTGTGAATAATCCAACAAACATGACAGGTACAAAAAACCATCGAAGGTACTAAAGAAACAAAACAACAACTGCATTCACGAGCCAATCATAAAGGGACTTCAACCCATTAATCATACGTGATATCTGTTGACAGGTGACAACCCATTTTAACTTTTTTAAATGGGTAACACTCTGCCACAACTAGCTAATGTCGAAATGACTAGATTACTTCAAAATGTTTACTAAATCTACATAGATATCAGCTCAAGACAAACAATCCAAATTAGTAAAGCATATTTGATAAAAATATAGATTTTGCCAGTAAGTACAGCAAAAAGATTAAAAAAGAAGCACACATACTGTGTAACAAGAAGCACGTCAATGGTTGATGGATCGATCTCATCGAAGT
This sequence comes from Litsea cubeba, assembly GCA_012931725.1. Taxonomy (NCBI): domain Eukaryota; kingdom Viridiplantae; phylum Streptophyta; class Magnoliopsida; order Laurales; family Lauraceae; genus Litsea; species Litsea cubeba. The sequence continues at coordinate 38,979,385 of CM022944.1, forward strand.
AAGGCAACACAGCCATTCCCGAGTACGTACTCCACAGTCAAACTACAATCACAAATAAAGAAACGGATTGGATCCCATCCAAAGACAAAATATTTAGATCAAGAAATCATTATATATATATATATATCAATTATTGAGACAGGCAGCATACCAATACAGTCTTGCCTTAGCAAGACATGTACACACATGAACGCCCCACTTCGCTCCCTGCTCCCAGTGATGTGATGATAAGCTGATCTCCTTCTCTTGTTACAGATGAATCCCGCCTCTTCAACGAAGGTGTTGGGCCTCCAACTGAAGCCATTTTCAAGATGATAGATACAACAAAATTGTAGCGCTGCTGGATTCAGAACTACGGAGCTCAAAATGTCGGCATATGTTGATTCGTGCTTTCATCTGTTCAAACAATTTTTCATTTCAAGATCAGCCCCCAATATCTAATAGCCAAATGATTAAACTAAGAAAATAAATGGAAGAATGGCATTGCATGTCAGAGATATTGAAAGCATTCTCTTAGAACAGGTATTGATAACAGATTCACCATCAATAGTTTAAAGAAAATAGGGATTGAAAACAGAGATTTTGAAATGCTTTATTTCATAAAGACTTATCATCTTTATCGCTAAGATGATAAGTATACTATATTTTGCCAGACAGCCTATTATTTTTAAACTAAAATCATAACAAAAGCTCCTAACTGAATATGCACAAGAAATGCAAAGAACAAGCACTGCTCCTGTTAAAAAGTAAATCAGGTAGCCATAATTCTAACCTTAAGTAATAGCAACAGCAGGTTCCTCTTCCTTCAACCCAGTATGAACAATCAACCTCAGAAAGAAGGGGCGTTCAAGGCACCAGCAGGAAAAAGATCACACTGGCCATAACAGTTATGGTTAAACACCAACATGTCATATATTATCTTTCACAGAACCTTCAGCAACCTGTGATTTAACTGTACTCCTTGCTCAAAAAGCTTCTCAAAAATCAAAAACCCGCCCTGTTATCTCTCAAGAGTAAACATAGACCCCTTTATATATATATATAGATATTATATATCTATTGTCCAGTTGCCATGTTGTCTAACAAAAAGCACCCAAAATATAATTGTCAAAACATACAACCCCCTTAGGTATCAAGGGAATTAGTCCAACCCTGAGTCTGTTGACATGACTCAGTGAATCCAGGCAAACCCTTGAAGAAAGTCTGGAGCATCCTATTAGTCTGCATCTGCTGCTCCCTAAGATCCCGCATCTCTGCTCTCATTTCTTCAAGTTGACTCTTATACTGTTCAGCATCTCTTCTTTGTTGTTCAGCATCTTGCTTTTGTCTCTCAATCTCGGCCAGATACTGCTGCATTTTAAGTTGGTCACGTTGTCTGCTTGACTCGGGGATGACCATCTCTCCGAGTCCCCGTGCATATCCAGGTCTATGGCCAAGAATCTCCCTAAAGACAGTCGTTGCCGCCTCATCAGTACGCTGCTCCGGTTCTAGGCCATCCATCCTACCTTGCATCTTCTTCTGCACATTGACAAAACACCAGTTAGTAAAAATCTAGATATATCTTGTGCTATTGATGCATTCATCACATTTGAAAAGAAGCATAGATCCCAAGGACTGTAAGTGCACTACTCACATAATGCTCTTCTGTATCGGCTGTCACAAACGCATTCTTCTTCTTCGACCAGCGTGTCTCCTTGTAGAAGTCAATCATATTCGTTGAATTATTTCCAGCACGCTTCATGTGTCAGCAATGTGTACAGTATAAGAATATTGTCTCATATCAGAAAACTTTCATTAAAGTGGAAATGTGCATTTTAAGCCCAAAAACTAGAGTAACCAATCACAACAATAATGTAATACGAACACAAAAAACAATAGAAATTCACTTCACTCGAAAATAGTATATAAAACAACACTCAAAAGCATATTCATAAAATCATGACATACTATGAAATACCCAGCTATCGTTGCTGCCTCATGCATTTTCAAAAAGTATAGTTTCAAACTTTTTTGGGCCTTTGATTTAATACATGATAAGATATTATGTTACCTATTGTTGGGATATGAATTCAGATTTGGGACAAGTGTAACCTCAATGAGAATGAATTATTTGAAACCTATACCTTCTGCTCAAGGATCCGGACAAATGATTTACGTCCTGATGTGTGATTAATCGTGAGCTTCTTTCGGTTCTCTCGATTTTGAGCCAACATTTTCTGCCACCAAAACCCAATGTTAGCTCTAATAAACAAACAAATTTGCCACTATCAATATTTAGACATATTAAATGGGTAAATATATGGTTTACTGTAGACAATACATACCTTAAATTCGCCGCTGCCCCACCTCTCACATAACTTAACCCATACGAGTGGGTCAACCAAGAGAGTCCCATGTGCCAGCGTCTCTTCGTGGCTTCCATATGATAGATATATCTTATGCAAGTCGTGGTGGAAAGAGTTGAAGTGCTCACAGAGCTGCTTAGTCACTGTCAATCGGTGGTTTTCGCGTTCCCAATCAAACACGAAGTCACTCTACAATTAAATGTCATCACGTCATTTAGGCGGCGATTATACTACAACCACTTTCAAACAATCGATATTAATTAACAAATGACTTACCTTAACATGGGCAATGAGCTCCTCCTTCTGGGCTTGTGGCACAATAGACCAATGTGCGTAACTCATGTCGCAATTTTGTTTAACAATCCATGACACCCGAGTCGTGAACATAGAAGCACTCTCACAACACGGGGCAGCCTCGCCATCATTTATCTTCAGAGGCACTTTCCCATTCTTCCTCATTTTCTCAAATAAGGTGCATTTCGCGAGCCCACGCGTACGCTTCCTTTGTTGCTGGTTTGCTACGGGCTCTATCGGTGCATCTGCAACTATATTACAATGACCACGTATTTAGTTGGTCACAACTATAGTTAATCTTTACACTTAATTAACATGTATAAATAGGCCAACTCACTCTTTATATCTACGAAAAAACACGCACCAGTTTGTGGTATACCGAGATCCTCATTAGTATCAACTTGTGAGGGTTCTCGAATAGGATCCGGTGGGGGAACTGGTTGGGCGCATGGAGGCACCCAGGGCTGGCTTGGGGGCTGCGTGGAATCATCCGAGTTGGTTTGCTCTTCCTCCTCGGAGCTATGGTATGAAGAGAGACGTGCTCCACGCGATCGGCCAAATCCACGCGACGGTGCAAGGCCCTTGGCACGAGTACCTCGAAATCTCCCTCCGCCTCTTAAACTTTCCCCCAATTGGTTACCTGCGTGTGCACGAGTTAATCATTTTAGACAAATGCCATTCCACTCCACATGATAATGTCAAAGTCAAAGACAGGTAGATAAAAAAGATCATATATCTCTATTGTTTCCTTTAATTGTTATTAGACTAATTCTTACATTTGATAAGGCTTATGTTTTTTGCAAATGGAATCCTCAAAATTAATATCGTTTAATGCACGTATATGGCAACCTATGTTACGAGCATAACATAAATAGAAAAATAACTAAAATTATCAAATTATATACCTTGATATTTGATATTACTCCTCGTGCCTCTAGATTGAAGATGAGATTGCGTTGACATGTCGACACAGCGTACCGCCTAGAAGTACGGTATGTCCCGATTTCCTGTCACATGAAGCAAATAAGTATCGCTCGCTAGACTTTGTTTAAGCAGGTATTAATGTAGTAAAGCTGAATACTTCTTGTGTACTTGTTTGTTATTTGCATAATTAAATAGACTGAGCTAGAAAGTAGTAAAATCTACCTTGACCGGATGGAAGGAAGCAAAGTCACATGCAACACCGTCTTTTTTCACCTCACCTGAAAAAGAACAATATCATACATATCAGAAGTCAAACAAGTTTAGAGGAAAATAAATAAATGCTCAGTTATACTTATCCCTATATATATATTTATATATATATGAAAACATAAATGCTATCTTGAGTGGATTAGTCCAGCCCATTTATCAATAATAAATATGATGGTTTTAATAAATAAAAGCAAGAATTTCATACGATATAATAATATGATAAAAGCAAGAATTTCATATGATATAATAATTAACTGCCTATGTGCACAACTCAATTTCAAATACTTAATCTATCGTGTTACCCTTAAACTCGGTGATCTCTTTTTTGGTTGTAATTATAAATCTGATACAGACTCTTCCTCTGTGGATAGGTCCCCCTCATCTAAATATTCCCCATCACCATATGCATCTCCAGATCCAGAAGCAATAATGTCATCATCGATAAAGTCCGTTGAATCTATGTCTTGACCATCTTGATCCATGACAGCTCGTGCATCAATATGGCTAGGAAGTATATCATTCCTGCTCATAGGGGTTGACATTGGACATGCATCACACTGCACTAATGCATAATAATATGCTGACTCATCTTCTTGATCCACATCATCGTCACTTGATTCACCAACAATATATTCTAGAACCCTCGACACTGGAGGAATGTTGTATACATTCCTATTTGAATAGTTCTACACAACACCCCAATTCCCTTTCGCCCTTAAATCTCTAATGTAGAAACACTGAGAAGCCTGACTCGCCAACACAAATGGTTCATCCTTATACCAAGTCATGTTCATGTTGACACTAATCATATGGTCATCCACCCGCACCCCTCGTTTTCGATCACTAACATTAAACCAATCACATTCAAATAGATACACCCGATGCCATTCCATGTACCGTAACTCTACGATATTATTAACACCACCGTAGAAATCTAGGTTATTTGTAGCCTCGTCACCAGTTACAAACACCCCAGTTTGTGTACGCCGGCGAAGTTCACGCCGCTTTATATGAAACCTTTTTCCATTTATAATGCAAGCAGCATATGATGCAGCCCAACGGTCAGGCCCGCAAGCTAACGCATACAAATCAGCGGACACATCAGGTGGATTGGATATACGTTGTTCCTGGATCTACACCAAAATTGATGAAAAATCACAACATATATTTTAGTCATTCCAAAGCATAACAAAAGCTATGATATTTATAGTAGATAGGGATGGATAGGAATTTACACGTTGCTTGAACCAATTTGGAAACTCATTTTGATGCGTTCGATCGATGCAATTTGGGTGTTGTACCCTACATTTCTCGTAGTGCTCCCTGCATTTGGATCACAGAATCGCCAAGCAAAATATGGAAGTTAGCTAGTGTGGGATGATAGGAACCTGTTAAGTTCGAATGGAAGTGTATATGTATAAGTAAAGTCCTTGATGCTTACTCTATATAGGGTCTAATCTCCGCACAATTGTTAAGCACGTACCAGATGGCTGCTCTAAAGAGTTTTTCTTTTAATTACACATTAGAAGCTCTACCCAAGGGGCGAACTTGCTGGTTGAAAATTTTGAATCCATCTATAGTTTCCTCTTCGTTAGCATCAACGTTACGATCCGCTTGATTAAACTTCGTCTCAACATCTTGGGAGGTACATGGAGAAAAATGTCAGGTGTTCAGTGTGAATGTAAGCCTCAGCTATTGAACGTTCTGGGCGGGCTTTATTCTTAACATACCGCTTGAATTTGCCGAGATACCTCTCAAATGGATACATCCATCTATATTGTACTGGACCCCCAAGAATAGCTTCACGAGGTACATGGACAGCTAGGTGGATCATGATATCGAAAAAAGATGGAGGAAATATCATCTCTAGTTTGCATAGAATAGTGACGATATCAGTTTGGAGCTGGAATAGATGATTCACATCTAGAGTTCGGGCGCACAACTCTTTGAAAAAAGTGCTAAGTTCAGTCAATGCCAAAGCAATGTCACATCTCAAGTACCCACCCCCCCAACAGCAATGGGGAGTAATCTTTGAAGGAAAACATGACAATCGTGGCTTTTCAACCCTGAGATTTTACAATCACGTAAAAAAACACATTTCGAGATATTGGAAGCGAATCCATCTGGAAATTTGATATTGGCCAGCCACTCACAAAATTTATTCCTTTCATTTCCGTGTAATGTGTAAAGTGCATGTGGCATTGTTAGACGATCACCTTCACGATTCAAATGTAATTCTTTTCTGTAACCCAAAATCTCCAAGTCACGCCGTGAATTGATATTATCCTTGGTTTTTCCTGGAATGTTCATTAAAGTGAATAAAATGTTATCGGCAATATTCTTCTCAATATGCATAACATCTAACTTATGCCGAAGTCTAAGTGTTGACCAATAAGGTAGCTTGAAGAATATGCTACACTTTGTCCAATTTAGCTCTTCGGCAGTGCGTTTCCTCTTCCTAAAAGAATTGCCAAATTGAACATCCCCAATCATATGCAATTGAGTTTGAATATCGTCTCCTCCTAGATCCCTCGGTGGCATGTGACGATCTTCTTTACCGTTGAACAACCCTTTTTTCGTTCTCCATATGTGATCCGTCGGTAAGAAACGTCGGTGTCCCATATAACAATGTTTTCGGCCATATTTCAACCAATTGGAGTCTGTGTCAGCATTGCAAGCTGGACACGCCAATTTTCCCTTTGTTGACCAGCCAGAGAGATTCTCGTAGGCAGGAAAGTCATTAATTGTCCACAATAAGGCGGCATGCAACATAAATGTTTCCCTAGTCGAGGCATCGTATGTAGGTACCCCATGTTCCCAAAATTCAAGCAGTTCATCAAGCAACGGCTGCAAGTAAACATCAATGTCATTCCCTGGTGACGTTGGGCCAGGAATAATCAAAGATGTCATGAAGAACTGGTCTTTCATGCATGACCACGGCGACAAATTATACGAAACAAGGATAACTGGCCAAATGCTATGAGGTTTAGCCAAATTGTTGAAGGGAGTGAAGCCATCACTTGACAGACCGAGCCTAACATTGTGAGGATCAGCAGCGAACCAACTATGTTGTTCATCAAATTTCTTCCAGGACTCAGAGTCGGCCGGATGTCTCATACTGGTGTCTTCTATCGCCCGTTGCTCTTTATGCCATCTCATATCACCTGCTATCTTTGCAGACATAAAGAGACGTTGCAATCTCGGTTTCAAAGGAAAATGTCGCAACACTTTTTGAGGCATCACTCGTGAGCCGTGTATTTGGCATCCACCTCGAAGCCTTACATACAGGGCATTCATTAAGAGCGGCATTTTCTTTCCAAAATAAGATGCAGTCGTTGACGCATGCATGTATTTTGTGGTAATTGAAACCCAAATCGCGCTCCAAGGACCTTGATTCTTGATATGATTGTGGCAAGAGAGCATCTGGGAAGGCAGACCTCAACAGGTTAAGGAGCATGTCAAATGACTTAATTGACCATCCACCGATTGATTTGATGTGTAACAACTTCACAATGATTGACAGTTTTGAAAATTCTGTACACCCATCGAAAAGAGGACGTCGAGCATCTTTAAATAGCTGGTCAAAAGATGACGCTGGTGTGGCTTCAGGTATTGGTGGCCTATTTGGCGAAGTAGTGTTGTCTTGGGGCACATCAACAAAGGTGCCTGCCCGAATGTCATCCAACATCTGTTGCATGTCATCAATGTAATCATCTTCTGGTATAACCTCGTCCTTAATATCATCATCACTGACATAAAATTTCTGCTCCTCTCCATGAAATAACCACCGGGTGTAATTTGGATTGATCCCTTTCATATAAAAATGAGTTTCCACCTCAAATATAGGCAACCACCGATTGTTAAGGCATGTACGACATGGACATCAGATACGATCCCTTCCACAAGCATGGTTCAGTGCTTGTGTGAGAAAATTGTTAACCCCTTCAGCGTATGCAGGTGACAAAAGTCTGTCGAGCTCGTTCATCCAACTTTTATCCATCTAGAAAAAAGACATGATTGGGAAAACTTATTAGATAACGAGAGTTATGTGGCAACTTTCGACACATTGAAGGAGTCACATTTAATGAAAATGAATGTCGGATATATTTTGTTGCATGTGATTAAATGAATGGTCTTTGGGATGTTATTTGTTGCTATAAAGTAAGTGTGGGAAAGGAAATCACATAAGGCCTCCAAAGAGTTCACCTCGTGCATCTTTTGTTTCTTGCTAGTACTTGGGCACTTTGGGATAGAAGAAATATGTTCGTATTTGAAAAAGTTATTCTTCTTCATTGAACGAGTGGTTCATAATGCGAAAGAAATCCTAAATAGAGGGATGCATGTGTAGCAAGCATTTCAGTAAGAATTATTTTAATAGAAATCTCTTATTGATTTAATTAATATATGTTTGATCAATTGACTAAAAAGTTAAAATAGAATTCTATCATAAGTGTATTCTGACATGAGTCTTCCAGAAAACTATGTTTGTTAGGATGCACCATATTCACATAGATGATTGATATTGGGGACAGAAGGAAAATGAGCACGAAATGATCTAGAAAAGGTTTTTTTTTACACAATTTAAGGGGCTCCATGACCAAAAACTTCTTACAGAGGAAATAGTGGATGTCAAATAATGTAAATGAATAAATGATCATCATATTTATAAGAAACTGAGCAGGTTGGATCGAGTATTCAGAGAACACAAGTGCAGATATTCATGAAGTGGGATTTAGATGTTTTCTCAAAAATCGGTGAAGATGTGAGATATGCAACTTCACATTTTGAGATGTTTACCATCAGTATGAGAATATTGAACAATTCAGATCATGTAGGGGCTCACAAAAGTGCATCAAATTATATCATTTGATTAGGACTTCTTTTACATATTTCATCAAATCTAGCCACATACGATTTGCACATCAAAATTTTTTTATGTAATGCATAAACAAGTTTAATTAAACGTGTTCATAAGTAAATATCATGCATGTATAACTCTTACATATGTAAATGGATGCAAACAAAATAATTTAGAGCACATTTGATGATAGGTGGAATCTACCAATTTGAGAATCTCTACATGCCCTTGAAGCAGGGATTTCCTCAATGGGGATTTGTATAACTGAGGGCTTCACATTGATATCAATGGATATCGATATATATAGTCGAGGAAAATTGGTTTTTGTGTGCAAATCCTTAGGAGTAAATATTTCAAACTCTATGGGGGGAGGTCATATACAAAGCACTTAGAAATAAGGATTTTCATTGGTCTGGTACTTGAGGGTTTACAATTGCTAAACATGGGCTTTTTCAGGAATTTGTGCCAAATAGAATTATTTTTCTCGAGAATCTGGTTGCCAAACATGACTTGGTTTTCTTGGAAATATCCACAAATTATCATGACAAAGCAAGCTGATTTTTTTAATGAAAATAACAAAAATAAAAATTATCACATTTTAGGATATTGACTAAAAACCATTTTTGTATAGAATTTCCCAAATCTCCATTTATTCATTCTGCAATTATCACATTTCTACTACTTTATTTTGTTGATATTTTGCAAAGTATAGTGAATATCTATGAAAAATGATGTTCTAAGTAAATATCACAGTGTGTTTAAATATTAATTTTATTTGTGATAGTGCTCAATAGAGGAGAAAATTAAAAGAGAAAATAGAAATTAGATGGACTTAATTCGATCAACTAACAAGAGAGGCAAGGACTAATTTTTGAAATTACTTGACTCAAAAAGTCACTGACTAATTTTTATTTACCCAACTTAGGGGGCTAGGACTCCACCATTTTAGTGAGGGAAGTAGACCTCAGGTGAAGTAAAACAACCCATCAAGTGAGGCAAGGTGACTGCCGCCAGTCAGATAAGAACGGACATCTCTTACCACTATGGTAAGAGGGCTGTTGGGCAGTGAGGGCTTTGTGCAACTTTTGAAAGATTTCAGAAGCCCTAAATCCCCCAAAATCAAAGAAAAACCCTAAATCCACCAAGCCCATAAACCACATAAGCCATAAATTATTGGGATGTACAAATGACCCTGACAATTCCTAAACATGTTAACAAAAAAATCTAATAGATATCATGTCAACCCAATTGACCCGGTACCACTACATGTTATAGTTCTATTCAAGCAACAGCTAAGTAACCATGTTATTCAACTGCCAAACTGTTAAAAGAAACCATTTTTCAGAAATAGGAACAGCAGTGGTGCACCATGATTGGGAAAAAACCACAACCACAATCCAGTGCCTAGTTTGCTCCCTACACAACATAAAGCAGCATGTATATGCAACAATTCCATTCCAACCCCATGATTTCAACAAGAGAGATGTGAAACAAAGTAAGACTCAAGAAAGAAATTGCTTAGGCATGTAATTCTTATTCTGATCTGTGAAGGTTATACAGGTGTTAATCATTTACAAAAGGTGTAAGAGCATGTTGTAAGAATAATTTATATGCAGAAATATGCAAAAAAATATAGCATAATGAAAGGACAAAATATTGGAAGAGAAACCCAAGTCTAGTGACTCTAGTCAATAGAAGAAGCCCCAATTTTAGTCAAATAAAAGCCTTACCTCTCTTTCATTCTAGTAACCTCATTCAGTAAAAGCATTCTATTTTTTTTTATTAAATATAATTTGATTAATTCTGGTTTGTAGTTATAGTAATTATAACTACAATCTTAGTATTCCATCTCCTATTACATCTGACCCCATTGATGCAAATTCATAGACTCAGATGACTTTGCATATGCCAAGAAACCTAGTGATGGCTTACACACAAATTCTTGATTCAGCTTGAGATATTGGAGTTTTTAAATTTGGTCATTGATCTTTAGGGCTCCATTTGGTTGCAAGAATTTTGGAGAATTCATGCCTCCTGGAATTCAAAATGTGCTAAACTCTGCCTGAATTCCAATTCCCTATTTGATTCATCCTAGAGTTTCATGCCTGAGAATTCAATCCATCTTGAATTCCAGGAATTCTCTGTTTGATAACTTAATAGGATTCTTTGTTGGGTTTTCACATAACAAAATATGAAAACGAAGAAAATCAATTCAAATAATAAATTTGAGAATAATAAATCAAAATTATAATTACTAGAAGAGTTGTGTAACATCTGATTAAAATAACAAAAAGTATAATCCAAACTTCAGACACGATCAATCTAACGATGAAAATTTTGATTGAAGTAAAAAAGAAAAATCTCATATAATATAAACAGAAATTTTGAGCATTTTTTTATTTAAAAGTTGAGCCACCTCATATTTAATTATAGCAATTGATTTGGGTAATTTCTGCCCACTCTTTTTTCTTGGAATATCACTCCTTGCTCTATACCTTGGTTTTACATTATTATGATGATAAGAAAATCTTTGATCGAGTAATAAGTGTTTTTTGTGCAGGTTCTCCCAACAACAGGAGCATTACTGAACCAAACTCGGGGAGCAGATTTTCATTTGGAGACATCTTGTTGGCTGCTATGCTGCCATTGATCATTCAAGCTTTTTGAGCATGATGAAGTAATTCAGCATCAACATGATTGCTTCATGATTGATCCTGATCAATCCTTTTTGAGTTTTTTTTTTTTTTTTTTTCAATTTGCTAGATAGGTTTATTGATCATTGAACCGAGTAAAGAATATGGTATGTTCCATTGTTCTGAGTTAACGTTCTATCTTTGCTAAATGATCAGTACTGGTTAAGATGCAAATATTGTGCAGTGCCATATACTCATATAGTAGTGAGGCATAATACCCAAATTACAAGCTTTCATTTGAACCAAGCATTCCATACATACATGTGGGTCACATCTAATTCCAGTTATCCAAATCATCAATTAGGTGAAAATTATTAGTTCTATTAGTTCTCCTAAGCAAAGCTTTGTGTATCTTCTACTTCCAAGATATACTAGAAAAAAAAAAGAAAAAAAAAAGGACTGCATCTATGACTAATTTATAGAGAAACACAAATACAATTCAAACAGGAAAAAGATTTAGAGATCAGAAGGAAATCCATAACTTTTTGTTAATGGCAAAATTCGCTTCTTATTAACATTTGTGCGTGAACTCCGCCTATGCTGGGTTATCCTTGACATAGCCGGTCCCAAGCCCGGACAAAGGAGGAGGGTTGTGCGTTAGGTAGCCGACAGCCAGCACAATACTCAGTCGGATTTCTTTATGGATTTGAGACCTAATGAAATTTCGTGGGGGCATCCCCTACTTAGCGACGCACTGTATGGTCCGGGTACAGTGATAAGTGAGCAAGGACCGCTGCATCGGCGCCTCGGGTGTAGTGCTAAATAGGCAAGGGTCCTCACACTTTGTTGGACGAGTGTGGGGGGTAAGGAAGCTAGTCCAAAATAGAAGGCTGAGATTGGGTACTTGGAACATTGGAAGCCTAACTGGGAAACTTATGGAAGTGGTGGATACAATGGAAAGGAGACGAATCGCAATTGCTTGCTTGCAAGAGACAAGATGGGAGGGACACAAAGCTAAAGAGATTGAGAGGACTGGGTATAAGTTATGGTATACGGGACTTAATAGATCGATGAATGAGGTCGGCATAGTGGTAAACAAGGACTTAAAGGAAGATGTAGTTAATGTAAAGCGCTATGGAGATAGGATTATTGCAATTAAGTTAGTGTTAGGAGAAGAGATAGTGAACGTAATTAGTGCTTATGCCCCCCAGGTGGGCTTAGGAGATGGACATAAGGAGAAGTTTTGGGAAGACTTGGAAGGAGTGCTACTAGAGATACCCCAAGGAGAGATGGTCTTCATAGGAGGAGATTTGAACGGTCATGTAGGACGCGACGTAGATGGATACATAGGAGTACACGGGGAACATGGGTACGGTAATAGAAATGAAGAAGGGAAGGATATCTTGGAGTTTTCAGTGGCTTATGATCTCATGGTAACTAACACTTTTTTTAGGAAGAGAGAGGAGCATTTGGTGACTTATAAGAGTGGCTCATCGATGACACAAATTGACTTCTTCTTAACTAGGAAAAGAGACCGCTTAGCTTGTAAAGATTGCAAGGTTATACCGGAGGAGAGCTTGACTTCCCAACATAGGTTGTTGATCATAGATGTGCAGCTACAAAGGTGGACTAGAAAAAAGAAGTTGTATAGATGCTCAAGGACTAAATGGTGGAACCTGAAAGGTGATAAGCAACTAGCTTTAAGGGAAAGAGTACTAGAGGAAGACGTTTGGACGATAGATGAGAGTGCAAATAATATGTGGGATAAGGTAGCAGAGTGTATTAGGAGTAGGGTTGTAAATGGGTACCCGATTCTCCGATTACCCGAAGGTTCCGACCCGTTAGGATCCGGGTCTGGGTCCTTATTTTGGTCCCGATAAGAAAATGGTTCCGGTTCCGGATCCTTTTTTTGGAACCGATACATAAACGGTTCCGGTTCCGGATCCACAGTGGCTCAGACCCATGGACCCGGGACCCGACCCAATATATACTAACATAAGGTAACTTTATTATGTGAGAACAGAACCCTTTTTACTTTTTTACTTTTCTACATTAGGGTTTTCTACTTTTCTACATCTCATTGCCTGTTTGGATGTGATTTCTGAGTTTTTGGTTAAAAGTGTCTGTTATTGATAGACAAAATGTCACATTAGTGTTTGTAGGTACGTGATCCAATTGAAATGTGAAAAAAGCATAAATTTTTTAAAGAAAAATACAGGTATTAGTCTAGACCCGGAACCGGAACCAGACCCGCCTCACAAACGGTTCCGGTTCCGGTTCTGGTTCCCATTATTTTTAACGGTTCCGGTTCCGGTTCCGGTTCCCCTTGTTAGAAAACGGTTCCGGTTCCGGTTCCACCCTGGACCGGACCGGAACCGACCCGTTTACAACCCTAATTAGGAGGGTAGGGAAAAAAGTCTTAGGAGAATCCAAAGGGGGTGCTCCTGTACAGAAAGAGGCATGGTGGTGGAGCGAAGCCGTCCAAGACAAGATAAGAGTTAAAAGAGAGTGTTTTAAAACTTGGCAAAATGATCGAAATGAAGCGAACTTGGAGAGGTATAAAGAAGCAAAAAGAGAAACCAAAAAGGCAGTTAGTGAGGCCAAGGCAAAGGCATTTGAGGAGCTATATAGGCGACTTGACACTAAGGAAGGCGAAAGAGAGATATTCAAGCTTGCTAAAACCAGAGATCGGCGGACCAATGACTTAAACCAAGTTAAATGCATTAAGCATGAGGATGAAAAGGTATTAGTAAAGGAAGAAGAGATAAATGAGCGCTGGAAGAGCTACTTCTACAAGTTATTTAACGAAAGCAGTAGTAGTGACATACAATTGGGGCAGCTTACCATTTCTAGAGAAGAAGCGAATCATATGTTCTATAGGAGAATCAGTAGGGAAGAAGTTAAAGAAGTATTGAAAAGAATGAAGAACGGGAAAGCGGTTAGGCCAGATGGTATCCCTATTGAAGTCTGGAGGTGCTTGGGGGAGGATGGCATTAGTTGGTTGACAAAGCTTTTTAATGTAGTGCTAAAGAGTAAGAAGATGCCTAATGCATGGAGAAAAAGTATTCTTATACCCATATACAAAAACAAAGAAGATATTCAGAACTGTGCGAACTACCGCGGGATTAAATTAATGAGCCATACGATGAAATTATGGGAGAGAGTTATTGAGAGAAGACTAAGAACAACAAACATTTCAGAGAATCAATTTGGTTTCATGCCTGGGAGATCAACCATGGAGGCTATCTTTCTCCTGAGGAGGTTAATGGAACAGTATAGAGAAGGTCAGAGAGATTTACATATGGTGTTCATTGACTTGGAGAAGGCCTATGATCGGGTTCCTAGGGAGATTCTTTGGAGAGTTCTGGAAAAGAAAAGAGTGTGTGTCGCATATATTGAGGCGATAAAGGATTTGTATGATAGAGTCGTGACATCTATAAGGACGACTGGCGGCGAAACTAAGGAGTTTCCTATCACGATTGGTCTACACCAAGGCTCAACGTTAAGCCCGTACTTGTTTGCCTTAGTTATGGATGAGATTACAAGACATATCCAGGATGAGGTGCCGTGGTATATGCTATTTGCAGATGACATTGTTTTAGTGGATGAGACGAGAGAAGGAGTGAATGCTAAACTAGAATTGTGGCGGAAAACATTAGAGACTAAAGGGTTTAGGCTAAGTCGATGCAAAACGGAATATATGGAATGCAAGTTTAGTCAAAGTAGGATACCTGGTAGCATAGAAGTAAGTTTGGGCACACAAAAGATTGTAGAGAAAGAAAACTTTAGGTACCTTGGATCTATGGTGCAACAGGATGGAGGGATTGATACTGATGTAAGTCGTAGGATTCAGGCCGGGTGGACCAAATGGAGGAGTGCTTCTGGGGTCTTGCGTGATCGGAAAGTCCCCCTCAAGGTTAAAGGAAAGTATTATAAGGTGGCGGTACGACCAGCGTTATATGGATCAGAGTGTTGGGCAATAAAGCATAATCATGTCAAGAAGATGGAAGTTGCGGAGATGAGAATGCTAAGATGGATGTGCGGGATCACAAGGAGAGATAGGATTAGGAATGAGGAGATTATGGGCAAAGTAGGAATAGCACCAATTGGAGATAAAATGAGAGAAAATCGACTGAGATGGTTCGGCCATATTAGAAGGCGTCCAACGGAGGCACCTCTTAAAAGGTGTGAAAGCATGGAGATTGCTAGGAGTAGGAGAGGGAGAGGGAGACCCAAGAGAAGTTGGAAAGAAACTATTAAACATGGCCTACATGGATCTAACGGAGGACATGGCCCTAAACAGATTTGATTGGCGTCGTCAAATCCACATAGCCGACCCCACCTAGTGGGAAAAGGCTTGGCTTGGTTTGGTTTGGTTTGGTTATTAACATTTGTGCGTGAAAGATAACCACGGTATAAAACACCTAGCAGCTCACAGCTATCATTTTATTTTTCAAAAAAAAAAAAAATTCAAAAACCATAACAACTGAGAAAACAACGAGAAGAAGAAAGAAAGAAAGAAAAAACAAAAAGAGGAAAAAAGACTCAAAGCCATTTTGCCGGTGTGAGTTCCATCATTTGTGTGCAGTTCACAAATACTTTGAGTGACTCAGTACTCAGTAAAGGCATACAATCTTTGAATATTCCTAAACAAAGACAAATGAGAAGAATAAACTAGGTGTCTTCTTTCTTTTTGTGGAACTATTCTGTTCACATGATCTGGGAAAAGCTGATGTCTTATCCATAAGATAAGTGAAGAAAGCACAATGACTAACATATGGGGTTCCGATTCTGGATTTGAAAAACAGCCACATTGTTCACATGAATCAGAACTGAACTGACAAAACTCCATAGAACTCCATCAACAAAACCCCCAAAATTCATCCTATCAACTGCAACTCCACCAACAAAACACCTTCGAACTTTTTGCCCCAAACCAATTACTGCAAAACCCAACCAATATATGCAAAACCCCAAATCAATCTATGTATACCCTATCCAATCTCTGCAAAGAAAAATGCCCACTAAAACCCCCAAAAAAAGAGACGAAAATGGAAAAACATGGATGAAATTGATTAAGAGAGATTAGAGAAGGGAGAGATGATATTACCTGCTTCTCGTGGGGAACTTCTGCGCAGGGTGATGGCTTGCGTGTGGTTCTGATGAAGGACGAGTGGGTGTGAGGGATGGAAAGGGCGATCGAGATGGGTTCTGGAAAGGGAGGGAGAGAAATGGCTTTTGGAGAGGTGGGAACGATGAAGAAGGTGGGTACCGTGAGGGGAAAATAGGGCCTTTGGAGGGAAATGGGAGAAATGCGCGCACTAGAAAAAAATGAGTGATGCGGGAGAGGGAAAATAGGGATTTTTGGAGGCGGGAGAGGGGAAAATAATTTAATGGCGTTTGGATATGGCGGCGAAACAAAACGCTGGAAACAATTAAATAGCTTTTGCGTCTAATTAAATCACCACAATAGTAACTAAAATCGCCGTAAAAAATGGGATGGTCGCATAAATCTCAAAACCATGCAACGGTATCTATTTCGCCGCAAAAAAAAATACCTTTGGCAGCGATTTTTTTTCCCGCGCTTATTAAATCGCCGGAAAAGCCCTTTTTTCTTGTAGTGTATTTATCCCAAAAAATTGGCCTTCTAAACGCCTGCTTCTTGTACTTGATTCGAAAAAAAAGTCCTTTTGTATATACAACTCTTTGAAGTCATCCAGTGACTTTGGTTATGTGAATCAAATGACGAGTTCTATGAACAAGGTATACAATCTTGTGAAATATTCAAATTAAACTTGTACTTATCTAAATAAGTTAATCTCTTTGATTTATGCAGGTATCTTCTTAAAAGAATAATTAAAATAAAGAAAAAAAATATAAAATGGGATGTAGCTAATGTTTGTTTCATTGACAGACTACCTTAGCAGGATAATGGCA
Source organism: Litsea cubeba (assembly GCA_012931725.1). Taxonomy (NCBI): domain Eukaryota; kingdom Viridiplantae; phylum Streptophyta; class Magnoliopsida; order Laurales; family Lauraceae; genus Litsea; species Litsea cubeba. The sequence continues at coordinate 38,996,646 of CM022944.1, forward strand.
TGTTATTAGAGGTTCTTATTTGAAATCTTATATCTATTTGAATTTGTATATTAATCCTCTTTTCATTTAGAGGATTTTACCAAAAAAAAAAAAAAGATTAAATGACCATTGGGCTCACAAGATCATTTTAACCCACCTTGCACCAGATCAGTCATTTTGCACGAAATGATTTTTTTTTTAGCACTTTCAACTAGCATCCCTAGCGACCTTAGTTTTATAACGTTGAGGGTCGCTAGGGACCCTGCGGTGTATAACAAAAGTAGAACAAATAATAGTTTTTTGTACCTCTTTCGTTGTCAACGGGACAAGTCTTCTTCGCCAAGCCGTCTGCACCCAGCACCGACACTGTGGTCCCCTCCCTCGTCAACGCCATCTTCCTTGCCCTCCTACCAACTGTCCCCTCCCACATCCTCTTTGTCGAAGTTATTTCCTTTTCGATGCTTTCCTTTGGCATTTTCCGAGTCGTCTGCGACGTTATTGTCGTCTAGGTCATGTGTATATTGCGTCTCCATGCCTTTTGCTTTGGTTAATGTTTCCTCGTGGCAGACATCTACTCTTCACTCGAGAATCGCCTCTCTAAAAGGGTTTATTTGTCTTCATTGTGTAGCATTACCTGATAGCAAGAAAAATCCCCTAAAAATGGCTTTAGCCCTTTCTGGAAGACAATGGGCAGAGAACCCTAGAGAGGTGGATTCTATTATTTTTGGTTCTGAATCGCTTGCAAAAGACAAATGCACATATAAATCAAGTTCTTGAATTGGGTCTTCAAGTTCATCGCTCTAATCTCTATTCAAACGGATTATTTTAAAATTTTGTTGAATGGCATGGTTGATGTTTATTTTTTATTATGGTTTGACGGTTTATATGAACGTTTTTTAGCATCTTTTTTTTAAATTTTAGTGGATGGTCTAACTAAAAATTAGCTAGGGCAGTACTAAAATTCTTTTGTGCATGACATTCTTAATGGTCACCCACTTTGTTGGGGAAGCTTCCAATGTATTTTTGTAGGAGTATTTACAATTAAATTGGTCACTCCTTTATGAACTCACTAAAAAACACTTTACAAATTTACAATTATTGTAGTGTGCCTTTTTGTATACCAGATTACACCAGGGATCGCTACTCAAAACTTACTAAACAAAAACAAAGAGAAGGTGTAGAGACTGAGAGAACTTAAAAACTCTTAGTCGTCTACTTCTAATTACTTCTGCTCGGACAAGAGGGCCGGCAGTCCCTTTTATAGACAAATTTACAAAAACTATTACGGACTTGAAGACGCTTAAAGTCCGTGAATTATTGAGGCTGCTTGAGGGGGCTGTATATGAATTATTGAGGCTGCTTGAGAGGCTGCATGTGACTCCGGATGCGAGAGCATTTTTAAATTTCGGAATTCCAATCTTCGGGCTTGATTCATTGCATTGATAGTGACATGGCACAATTTGGTACTATTTGTGTACTATTGAAATAGTGGCCAAAAATATTTTATTGAGCATGAACAGTGCTGCAATTGAATTGTCGGCGGCTTGATTGATGAATAGTGACACTAGAATAGTGTCAAATAGTGGCTGCATAGTGTCAAATAATAACTGCACAGTAAAATTTGAAAGTGACATCTTTTGAATCGTATTTTGAAGAGTCGCTTTCGGGCTTGATATGTTTGACCAAATTGGAGGCTATTACAAAGGCGTGCTTGATGAAGATAGCTGGCTATGGCAGATAGCTAGATGAGCTTGATAGAAGAGCTGTACTTGGCTTGATTCAAGGCATCAGTCTGAACTCCTGTCATCAGACCAATTGTCTTCTTTGCGGAACGTATTAATTAATTGAATTTGTGTCTCTTCAGTGATGTCGAGAGTCATGAGCATGAACTTATCTAATACTCCTTCAATAATTGCGTGTCCAGATCGGATGGGATCATAGAACACGTGTATTTGATCGGCGAGATCATCGTCGATGCTGATAATTCTTCGACCGTCACTCCAAATTCCTTTGAAGTGCTGGCGAATTCAAGGTGTCGTTTGAGAGTAATAAATCGCTGGATTTGATCTTGCTTGTGCATTATATGATTGGAGACGCTCTAGGCTGTAATTGAGAGTAGCAGCATCAGAAGTCACGAACCATTCGGCTGGATGGTCATAAGTGCCATAGTCAGGGGAAATGGCACTGTACTTCCAGCAGAATAGATCGCCATCTTCGATATTGGTGAGTCCATAATTGATATGGTTGATATAAGCAAGTTTCTTCTCGTTCTCCTAGTGTAGAGGAGATTGTAACCAGAAGATACTGCTTGGTGATGCCGAGGCAACTGAGAGCATATTTAACAATGGCTGGAAGTTGGCAGAGCATTATAAAATCATTCCTATCAAAGATGAATCTGTGGACCAGTCCTTGTTCAATATAAGAGATACTGAATTCTTCAATTGGAAGAAACATTTTTGGATAGCCAGTGGCCTAGCTGAGATATTGTGCTTTAGACATAAAAGCGTTCTTTGAGCTGGCAAGAAAGAGTTTGAGCTCTAATTCGAACAGATAAATCATCCGGAAGGAGGTTATCAGCCTTTTCCAGGAGTTGTTGTCTGAATTGTTTTTCAATTCTTTTATTAGATGACGATGCACATTGTTGTTCAAGCAATTGTATCCTTGATTCTAAGCATTTGAGATGTATGGATAAGTCAGAAATATTTTTTCCCATTCAAGAATTTCTTTGCCTAGAGAGATGCGTGCTCCATATTCTGTCAAGAAGAGCTTGAGACTCGGCAGAAGGGAGTGGATTGGAAGAGGGAAATGGAATATGCAATGGAAATAGCTCTTTGATTGGGTATAATTAGCAGCTTTCTTTTGTCACAAGACATTAGTTGCTGAGAGAAATAGGAGAAATTTGTTAAATTATTTTAGAAAATATGAATGAATGAAATTATGCATCAAATAGAAAAATGATTTCTTTTCCCTTAATGGTAGTATGTAGGCCATTTGTGGTGACTAAAAAGGGCTGAATTTGTGTTATCAAAGGTTTTCCAAGAATTAAATTGTGTCGTAAATTTGGAACAACAAAAAAATTAGTAGGAATACTGATATTATCTTTAGAGATGGGAGCATCGGTTAATTTATACTGAATGAGACACATATTTCCATTAGCAATAGTGATTGAATAAGGTTTATGCTCTAAGAGACATATGGGAATGATTCCTTCTTTAATGCAATTTATATTAGCTCCTGAATCAATCAGAGCAGTGAGTTCATAACAAAATTCTTGAATTTGTAAAGTGATTGTAGTGTACCATTTTCGAAAAGGGTTTTTTAAGAGAGTACCACAAAAACTTTCAACATTAGAAGCAGTTGATTCTTGTATTGATTTTTCTAAAATATTAACTTGGATTTGTAAATTATTCACCAGAAGTTTTAAAGTTGAGACATCTTCTTTTAAAAAAGATAATTCATCTGATAAAACATCTTGATGAGAAGAGGTTTGATTTTGCAGTCTATCGTAGACTTGCTGCATAGTAAAAACAGGTGTAGTGTAAGGAATTTGTTTGACCTATTTGCTTTTGATATTTTAAGATATTAGTTTATTAAAGAATCCATTTTTTGTAAGGGGGTCTTGAATGGTTTGAATCATTTCAAGAATTAATTGTTCATTTGCAGAAAGCATATTTATTGATGGTGTAGAAGAGGATTCGTATTCAGAGAATGATTCTTGTCAAGAATGGCAAATATTTTCTTCTTCAGAATTGTTACTTGATTTATCAGAATTGGGTTTATTTTTTATATTATTAATTTTCTTTTTTATAGTTCAGGCAAAACATATATTTGCAAAGTGACCAGGTTTGTTGCATTTATAACATCGTTGATTAGGATCATGATTTTTGGGAGGTGAATCATGATTATTAGATTGTTGGATATTTGATTTAGATCTCCTGAAATTGCGAGTTTTTCGCTGATTAGGAAAGAAAGTATTGTTAGAATTATTTTTTGTTCTAGAAGAGGTTTTTCTTCTAGAAGGACTTATGATTGGGTCATAACCGAATTGGTAGCAAAAGTCACCTAATTCTTTTTAGTTATTAGACCTTTCTTTTTTCATTTGGGATTTGAGTTTGAGGTCCGTACAAATACTGAGACCAACTTTATTAATTGTTTGAATTAATTCGCCGTAAGTATAACAGTGGTAATTAAGGTTACCATCGCCCTTGACTCATAAGCAATTACGAACCTTTACAATGAATAGAGTTGGAAGGCCAGAGATGAATTTTTCTTTCCGAAACGAGCCATCGCAATTGTCAATGCGAAATAATTTAGAAAGATAAACATCTTTATACCATTGGAAGTCGGTTAAAGTGTGGCATTTTAAGATTGATTAATTGTTCTTTATTTTTCTCAGAAATATCACTAAGTTTTCCGAGAAAACGATGGACGATATTGGTTATTAACGCAAGGACTTGTTCTCCTTGTGTTTCTCCTTTAGAATTGAGAATTGGTCTCCCGTGTTCATCGCGTTGAATGGATTGTTTTGTTTCTTCGCGTTGTATTTCAGTTAGATAATCATTCCACCATCCATTAAGTTGTCCGGTGAAACCAGAAGTGATAGAAAGAACAATATTTTCTTGTGCCCAATTGTGAATATAACAGGCATTATAATAAACAATCATGTGTTGCATTACATTGAGTATTTGATATTCAAAAATGCCGTCAATATTCCATTCATAGAGGACATTTCCTTCAAAATGGATTTAGGCATTTCAGAAATTTCTTCAAATTGAAGATCTATGGGAGAGGGGCGACGATAATACTTCTTCTGAGAAGTTCGTCGAAAAATGGACCGATTAATTTGAGGATTTTGGTCTGCTTCATCATTAGCAGAGTAGTCTGAGTCTTCAGAAAGGGGATTATTTTCTGTTATCATGGATAGACTTGGGTTCTTGCTGTTTGGATCGGTTTCATTAGATAGTTTTATTGTGTTCAAAAGTTCTGTTAAGAACTCAGTAGACATAGAAGAAGATGGTTTCTGTATTTGAGGAAGATTAGTTTGAACTGTTTGCGCTGGAAGAAAGAATTGTTTAGAGGGAGGATTAGTAGGAGCAATAATTGGTTTTATTTGAGAAACAGATTGGGGAGTGTTATTCCAATTTGTTCCTATTGAGTGAAGGAAGGTATTGGCATAATTATTTTGTTCAATAATATGAGAAATATCTTTTGAGGTGGCAGGCTTTTCTTCTTTGGAAAGAGAAGTTGTTTTAAGAGGAGTAGCTGTTGTTTCTTTTATTTTAATTGCTCGGAAGGGAGGTAAAGGCTGGGTAATCTCTTCACCGGAAGTAGTTTCCCATGTTTGCTAGTTTAATTGTTGATTTAACATCATAATATTATTAGATGTATTTGGTTCTTGAGGTATGTTGTAATGGAACCAATCAAAGATTAAACCATTGGACTTTTAATTGAGCTTGTTCTTCTTTATTGAAAATTTTAAAGTAGGAAAAGCTAAGAGGATGTTTGTTCATATTATCTTTTAAGAATTGATTATCAATTTGAAAAGGTATTTCCTGACTATTTTCTTGATCATCAGGATTTTCATCAGAATTGGAATTAGAGATTGATATCATTCCTACATGAGGACTGAAGTCAGAAGCAGTTGGACTGTATGTTTCAGTAGGATCATAATGTTCATTATGATGAGATTCATTATTGTGATTTGCAGTTTGAGGACCGCAAATATTAGATGGGGGAGGAGGTATCATGACGTCTGGTAGCTTAGAGCGAACAGAGTCATATTGAGATATGGAAGAAGGTCTGTGTTGCTCTACTTCTGTAGGATTTATTGAAGATGAAATTGATGAGGTAGAATGCCTAGGTACTGGCGTAGAAATAGTTGATCTATCACGATTGATTCGGATAGCAACTCTTCCATTAGGATATTCAGTAATAGTTTCTAAGTCATCATTTATGAGAGGAATTGATTGTTGGGCATCTTGAAGATCCAATTCTCCAGAAAGATTTACTTGTTCCCATGTAATCATCTTTGGTATTGTGACTTTATTTTTAAAGTCTGTAAGGAATAAAGTTGTTATTTCTTTTAATTGATTATTATAGGCTATATTAGGCATGATTGAGTTCATTGCTTTGAAATAAACTCGATATATGATGGCTATATTTTCAGTTTGTGGCTTCATGTCGAAACCTTTGGTATGGATACCAAGTGTGCATGCTTGATGAGCACCTAGATCAGAGAGGCTTATTGAGAAATTGGGGAAGCAATTGAAAAAGGCAAGGCCATTGTGAAGACTTTCTTAGGGAGATGGACTATTGGCATTATGAATAGTCATGTGGACTGCTGTACTTGGATTCTGGCATAATGTGAAATTCTGGAATTCTATGGAATATGCTGATTATAAGGGAGGTGGACCACGCCAATACCAACCATACCACTTATGATTGGAAGTGGGGGACTGATCTAAAAAGGGGCATGAATGGGGCTGGTTCCTGCATGGTATGAATGGAATGTTTAATGGAGAATCGGATCTGAATAAGAAAAATAATGCCCTGTGACTGATAGTATGTTCTGCCAGCATCCTCTCATCCCAAAGATACCTCAGCAACCAGTGTTCCATCTAAGTTGTGTTGGATCATTTATGATTAGATCACTAGCCTTGCTGCTATTGTGTACAACCTCCTTGTTAGTACGGGGACTGGGCTGGTCCCTCAGCTTCCCAACTCCTAGGGCCCATTTATCTTCAAAGGCTTGCACTTGTTGCCATGTTCCTATGACCCATATCTTGTTGCCACGTCCCAAATGTCTTCAAATTCTCAATATAAGTTTTCAAGAAATTTATACTAATTTCACTGAACTAAAAATAATTTTAATTTGTAGCCAAAACTTTTTTAAAAAAATGTAACATTAACAAGAAGTCATCATAAAATTACTAGTACTGATGAACGAAAAATAAATAATTTACCTTCTTTCCTATACCACCTAGTCCTTAGGCATGTTACAGATGCAACATCAACACGAAAATTTCTTATTGTATAGCCTTCCATATGATTCCTATTTACACAAACAAGAAACAAAAACTGAATCATATCATAAATAATTTAAGAGAAAACGGAAAAAAATCAATAATTAAAAAAACTCTGTTTCAAAAATAAAAAGAACAAATGATCTGGTCAAAGAAAACCATCATAATATAAACAATGGAGCCCCTGGTAGGCTAGTAAACGGGTAAGATTGCACTATCTAAGATGACTATTAATAAACTTCTAGTATAACACAAACCTCAATAATACTGTTGGTTATAAAAGCTAAATAATTCAGGGACATCAAACATAAATAGTTCATAACAAACATTGAAAATAGCCAATCTAACTCCAGATACTGTTTACCTTTAATGGATCAGATCTAACACTGATCTTGAGCATTTGCTGGCATTCTCAGCTGCCCAAGTTTGTAGCAGACACTATTGGTTAAAACATGATTCCTTTTTTTCTCTTTAACATTTACTAAATCAAAACATCATGATAAAGATGAAACAGAGAAAAAAAAAATACGAAATACTTGTTCCATATTCCGATTCACACCATCAAAACTTCTCTGATCCATCAAAGAAGAAAATAGAGAAAAAAAAGTGAAGCATCAAAGAAGAAACAGGAAAGCGCTAAAGAGGGATGAAAGAAAATGCACCTGAGATTGAGAAAACGAAGGCCCATCAAAGAAGAAAATAGAGAAAAAAAGTGAAGCATCAAAGAAGAAACAGGAAAGCGCTAAAGAGGGATGAAAGAAAATGCACCTGAGATTGAGAAAACGAAGGCAGAGGACTCCACATTGAAACGTTGAGATCATAATATGAAGGTGAGAAAAAGAAGTGGAGCGGGGTACCGAGAAAAGAAACCCGTCTAGACTCATTTTGAAGACTCGGGTGTGACCTAACCCGTGATGACTGGACTTCGGTCTACCGTAGGATCAGAATATTCTCTAGAGCAATCCAGCTCCTTGGGGTCCACCGGTCCCTGATTGATCAGTGAATGTCTTTTCACACAGTGGTCATCTGGCAGGAACAAATTTCTCCTGAATCAAAATACATAACCATGGTTGAATTGAGTTTCAAAGAAACCCATTTAGTAGTCCAATTTGGCAATTTATTATTAAAATAAAAGCGAAATATAAATACTTGTCAATTTCATTTCGTTTGAATCGAACTAGTCAAGATTTTTGGTTTCATTCCTTGTCCAAAGCGGAATGGGCCAAAAAGATTTCGATTTGAATTCCGTTCATTTTGGTTGTCAATTTCAGTCCATTTCAGTTTATAGCATAGTTTATATTTTATTTATTTATATATATTTTTTATTATTTCAAAAAATTAAAATTTTTCCGAAAAGTTTTACCAAATTTATGAAATACCAAGATATTCCATCTTGGATATTAGATCGAAACGGAATTGACAACTATGGATGTAAAGCATCAGATTAAGAGTGCATAAAAAAATAGGATTATGATAATATTTTGTTTCTAGTGGATTGGTAGAGAATCTTTTTTACTTTTTTATTTTTATTAAAAAAGAGTTTATTAAAAAAGAGTATTTTATGTCATGAGTGAAAAAAGGATATTATTTTTTTACTTTTATTTTTAAAGAAGGATGAAACACATAAAATGACCAATCGGATATTGTGAAATAGCCACGGTAAGTGTCTAGCAATTATGAAATAACAATCCAATGTGCTACGGAAACAATATTTGGCTCATGGAGGAAAATATGGCATGCTAATGGATCGTGAGTTGAACCAGCGGTTCCATGTTGTAGACTGCTGACTGTCAAAATTGAAAATCTCTTGAACTGGACATTATTAGCCTTGCTATGCTTATAGAAGTCAACTCTATCCAAGGGGAGCATTACCATTTCTAATGGGTTCCATCCAAAGAGAGTCCGAGTACCAATGAACCTGCAGGAAAAAGAAAGAGAACTAAAATCTTAACCTCTTCCTTGCCATTATTATTTTTATTGCCTGTTTTTATTCAATGGATAACTTTTTTCATCCCTTTGCTGCAAAGTTTTTTTTGTGGTGCGCCTAGAAAAAGAATGTCTAGCATTAGTACAGTTAACACAGGGCTATTCACGGTACAGAGGTCCTTCTTTTCAATGTAATATGATTTCATCCTTTGTATTTTTCCAAAAGAGCCATTCTACAAAGCATGGATTTTTTGGCCGGACTGTGTGACCGATCCGGGCGTCCATCCTTTGTATTTTTTTAAATGAGCCGTTGGCTGTGTAGACTTTTTTTTACCAAAAACTACTAGAGAGGTCACATTGCTCATCTTCACTGTCATAATTGATAAATGACTTTTAACATGCCAAAGTCTTTTCACAAGGACTTGTAGCCAGAGAACTGTCATAATTGATCAATTGAATTTTAAAACAAGTCTTTTCACAAGGCCTTGTAGCCAGAGAACTGTCTTAATTGATCAATTGAATTTTAAAACGCCAGAGTCTTTTCACAAGGCTGTGTAGCCAAGAGTCTCATATAGGGGCGCACATGAGCGGTTCAAATTGATTTAGAGAGAAAATTATTAATTAAATCAAATCCATCAATTTTTTATTTTTCCAATTCGAATCGAACAATCCATGTGCTCAAACTCAACCGAACCGAACTAGTTCGGTTGGGTTCGGTTACGTTTTTTCTTATTTTTTCACAAAAAAAATTACAGTTCAAACTTGGTTCATCAAATGGAATGATGAGAAGCTGTAATGAACACTAAAATATATTTTATAATTTGTTTCAATTAAGGAAGCATACATCAAATGATAGATGAACTCCTTCCATCCATCATCTGGTCGTGTGATTGAATGGCCCAGGCCAGGTTTGGCCAACTTTTCAGGCCAATGAGCTGAAGCAGTTCAAATATTCTGGTAAAAAACACCAACAAAATGGTCAGTACGTACCTATTTCTCTGTATAAAATTTGGACTAAACTGCATTGCTTCATCTAGACCAATGAATTCAACACAAAAGGAACTAGATTTTTTTTTCTGTCAGCAACATGGGTTCGAGTGGAATGTAGCCTGAATTTTGAACTATTGAGATGGGCCTCTTCATAGTTCGCTTTCTCTTAGGTCAGACCAAACCTCTCGGCAGCGCTAAAAACCTAATAGTGCACACTTCTTGTAGAACTTTTATCAAACATGTAACATGCAAGTAGAATATACAAGCGCTTCCCCTAAGGCTAAAATAGTCAAAACTCAATACTCAAGTTAATACATATGGTCGGTTCGGTTTAGGCGGTTAACAGTGGGTTCAAAACGATAACCGAATAATGTAAGGTGGTCTCAATGATTTTCAAACCGTTGACCGAACCGATCTACATAAAACCGGTCCGAACCGCCCGGTTCAGTCGGTTCGGTTCGGTTTTGCGGTGATACTGGATTTTTGTACAGCCCTAGTCCCGTATAGCCATATCTTATCGAAATCATATATTGACTAGTTAAATCACTTGTCCTGGCAGAAGAAGGATAGGGTCAGTTTCAAATTATCCGGTGTCTTGTTTTATAAGAGAGAGTTTTTAAATTAGATCCAAAATTAGTAGTGGTGGAAGGCGATGGTGGGAGCTTGAATGATCCCAATGTTTTCAGAGCTCACTTATGAAAATTCTAAACCATTAAAAAATGACCATTCATTTATAATCTGCATAATATTCACTTGGAGGAGAATTTTCTTATAGAAGAAGGCTACATGTAAAGTTCGACTCTATTGGGCCCACTTAGACCCAATATTTATCGGTGTAGCACATTCACACTCTTATTCTTACCTTGATCAGGCACAATACCGAATCTTGAAAATCATCACACTTTAAACCATTGTTAGGTTGGATCTCAAAAATATTTATAGTTAAAAGAGCATTAGGTTTTAAGGTGGGTTTTTTTTTTTTTTTTCTATTGGAGGGTTCCCAACCCTTTGGGCTGGACTAATCCCTCCGGGACCAGAGGGAAGCCGGATAAACTCCATTGTAGCCTCGGTGTGGTAGTGCATTTTCGAACCTATAACCTCTGGGTGCAAACCGTGGTCATAGGCCAACTGTGCTACCCCTCAGGGTTGATTTTAAGGATGTTAAATTAAGAGCTAGGTGATAAGTCTATAAAACTACATTCCAACTGCATTATTTCATGTTATTTTAAGGACTTGTGTAGGGTAATTTCATTGATTTGCATCTAGTTTCATAAAATCTTGCATTTAGGCATTTAAGGTTAAATTCATGTCAAAATAGTTGAAAATTAGAAAATTGCATGTTTAATTGAAATCATTCTATTTGAATTATCCTATTATCACATTGATTCTTTCAAAATTCACACATAAACACGCTTGATTTATTTGCATCACTGTGTAGTTCATGAAATTGTTGGTCAATGTGATATACTCATACGCATGCATGCGTATAGAATTGGGCCCCATGCATTGCATTATTCCTTTGATTTTATATTGTTCTTTGGTGCAGCAGATTTTGGGACCCGCGAAGAGAAGATTTGAGTGAAAAAAGAAAAAGAAGAAAAACTTCATGACGAAGCCAACTTTGGGACCCACACTACCTTGGGCATAAATAATTTAATTCCAATGTAGGGATGGCCATGGTGGGTCCCACTAGTGTTCCAAAATTTTATTAAATTCCTCTTTTATTTGTTGAAGATATTTGAGTTTTCAAATTCAAAATTGAAGTCAAAGAAGGAAGGAAGACCTAGATACTTGAAGGCTAAGAAAGCAAAAGAGTCAAGAGGAATACAGAAGGAAAGTGAAGCATGCATGAAACCCAACAATTATGGGACGTCCAAACATGGGTTCTCCCATGGGTTGCACGCTCCATGTGGGGCCACCTTTGGTTCAAATCTGAAATTAAAAAAATCTAGATTTCAGATTTGGGTTTTTTTTTAAGAGAAGTGAGGCCCAAGTGAGTTGCAAAGCTAAGGGAAAGTTCCAATTTAGAAAGATTTTGAACCAAGTAACTTTCAAGGTTGGAAACAATTCTAAATTCCCAATATTCCTGCACAAAACTTTCTAAATCCTATAACCTAGCTTAGACCCTACAAAACTTCCTAAACCTAAGCCATTACCAGAACTATAAATAAGCCCCACTTGTTGTTGCACGTGAAGGACAAATATATAACCCATGCAAGTCTACCTTTGACATGTGGGCCTGTGGCCTGTGGCCAGCGGCAGACCCAGGATTTTCATTTCGGTAGGGCTAAACTTTTTTAGACTTTTTTCACATTAATAAGACAATATATATATATTAGAGAGATGCTCCTTTGAGAGATGCTCTCACCTTACTATGAGAGACAAGGTGGGGGCTCTCACATCCATATCTAATGCCAATAACTTAAATGTGAGGGCCCCTACCCCTATCTCTCATAGTAACGTGAGAGATACTATCACATGAGCACCTCCCATATATATATATATATATAATTTTGCTAAACAGTAAACACATTACTGCATTTGTCAAAACCACCATGTTTGCATGTAAGTGAGTACATACCAACAGTTTTAGATTTACCTGGATATTTTTTATATTTTTTTTCCAGTTTTCTCATAATCCAATATATGAAACTAATCTCTAGCACTTGCTGGTAGCCTGGTCCATGTGCAAATGGAAAATCCAACCATACAATAGTCACATAATTTGTGTTTACTCTAATTCTGCAATGGCCTAGGAAAGTCTTCTTTCTATTGGAGAGTACAAGGTTGGTCATATCAATTTCTTAAGTGGAGTAGAATAGTAAACATCTTGTAAGATCCAAAAGATGTGCAGTAGTCCTAATCACCGTTTTGGTGTAGCCACATGAGCATCATCATATATTCCACATGTGATGGACTCCGAATAAATAGTCATTCGAAGTCAATACATAAAATGAAAAGAGAACATAGATATTAAATACCGATGAAGTCTGATAAGGCGGCCATCACAGGAAAGTCAGAGTCCTTGGAAGCTAGTCTTGGACTGGAGAGTGGAGATTGACAGCAATAGGAGACTGCGGAGGGAGAGAGGAATAACGACACCCATGCTGGTGTTTTGAATGCACTGTAAGGAGAGAGAGGGACTAGGATGATTTATAAATAAGGAGAAGAGAAAGGCGCTAATGCATTGCAGAATGCAGTGCTCATGGGGGTGTGGACTGTTTAGACATGTGGGGTGACCTTTACACATATATGGGGCATGGTTCCAAGGCCCATGCGAAGCTCTAGGGATTGCCCCAGGTCATCATAACGTGGGTCTGCCCCTGCCTGTGGCAGCCACCTTCCCATCCCTCCATCACCTTTCTCCATCTTTCTCTCCGACCATCACCACTAACCCAAGGCAACCCCCAACTTGGGCCCGCTCCTCCTCCGTCGCCACTGTCGCATCACCATCTAGCTTCCAAGTTGCTTTTACTTCGAGTGCGCACATCCTCAATTTTTCTAAGTTGTAGAAGACAGTCATGGTAGGTTAGTTTTCTTTGTTTTCTAGGTATAGGGGTGATTCCTTTGTAACTTTATTAATTGGTTTTATGGAAAATCATAAGTGAGAAGAGTGATGCATTTTTTTTATTAAGGTAGAGGGGGTGTTTTTAAAGTTACTTGCCATGTATTGTAACCCTTTTTTTATGCTTTATTTTTTTTCCGGATACATTGCCTGCTTGGATGTTTAAGAATCATCTTTGAGATTAATATTAAAAGGACATCACTTTCGTTCTTCTGCGGTGTGGATGGATGACCCATATACGGAAAGAGAATGTGATTATGTGTACCTCCAATCATTAGGAGAAGAAGGATCCCCGAAGCCTAAGAAACTCTGAATTTTTATTATTTCCCAGCACTTTTACTTTCTCTGCATTTTTATTTTATTTTATGCAATTGGTTATTTTGATGTTTTTCATATTCTTGCAGCTTACTAGTTAGGACTTTTAGATTAGGTTTTTAAGATTAGATATTTTTATTGGTTGTAAAGGATTGTAATTGATTAATTTTTAAGTTTAGTAGTGATTAATTTGTGTAGATTCTTTTAGGCTAGCATTAGATTCTCCTTAGGACATGTGCGAGTTGATTGCCTGTTTTTCGCTCTCGATGGTCCGACCTCAGACTCATCGAAATTATTACTGCATCGTGGCACTACACTTGGAATTTTTTTTTTTTCACTAGGACATTTTAATCGGGTTGATTTTGTGTGTAACCATTATCTCCATCTAAACCCACCCCTAGTAATATGATTGCATTCAAGTGAGCCCCACAAGCTAGATTGCAAATACAATATCCGATTTGCGCCAAGGTGAAGATTTTCCTTCAATTAATGGTCCTCATGATTCAAAATGAAAACTTTTAGAATACTTAAATAAAATATTATAAACAAATATATACTATTTTATAGAGATTAATTTGACAGTGAACCTATATAACATTGAGGTGAAATTTCTCATAAAAAAGAGGGCGATTCTTTTGGCGTACTAATTGATGAGTCAAACCCAATCCGGATCGCGGTAATGAGTCAGGTCCAAGTGACCCGGTCCGTCTAGGATCATGGGTCAGGCCAGAGTAGCCCCGTTGAGATCCGGGTTTCGTTAAACGAAGCCTCGTCACCTCAGGTTCCAAGCCATCGCGACGAAGTCTCCCCTAACCTGCATTTACTAAGTCTCGCGGAGAGGATCTCACCTGCCTTCCACCTGGCTCGATCCTCAGGGACACGTCTGACGCTCCAAAGAGACGTTGAACCGATTACCTCCCCACCTGGTGGGAAAGAGTTATAAATAGAGCCCTCTCATCACTTGAGAGGGGAGGGATTTTCTCTACTTTCACATATTTGTAACCCTCGACATTAATCGAAGATCACCCTTTTGAAGTGGACGTAGGTCACGCTTGACCGAACCACTATAAATCCCTCATCTCTCTTCATTTATTGCTTTGCATTAATCATCTTGACCGGTGGTGTCCGAATCCCTATTTTTGGCATCATCAGTTTGGCGCCGTCTGTGGGAAACGAAAAAATTCAAACCCCTTTGTTAGAATCATGGTGATCAGCACGAGGTCAGGAAGACGTGAGGATAACCCTGGCCTAGCTACAGGTCCGGGCCCTAACGCTCAGCCTAACTCTCCCAGACAGGGAGAGAACGGTCCTCCACCGGGTAATCCTGTCCCGATTACCCCCGCTCCTACTCCCTCTCCCACAGCAGATGATGGAGACCATGCAGCAGCTGGTGACTCAAAACCAGCAAATCCTCCAACTTATGCTCGCAGGGCAAGGAGGAGCACCATTCGGTGGGATCCAGCAGCAGGAGGCGACGCGCTCGCGGGGCCCAACCGCTCCGCGAAACGGAGCACCTCATTCGGGCGCCCATCCCTGGGCGCCCAGGCAAGGGGTCTTCCTATGGGCGCCCAGCCCAATCTACCTCATCCGGGCGCCCATCCCCTGGGCGCCCAGGCAAGGGGTCTTCCTGTGGCGCCCAGCCCAATCTCCATCACCTGGGCGCCCATCCCTATGGCGCCCAGGGTCGAGGAGTTCCCCTGATGACTCAGTTCCATCGCGCCCAGGATGCCTCTGCCGAAGCTCCTTTGGACCCCCCACCTGGCCCGAGCCTGGCTGGTCCACAAGGTCATGCTTATTATGCGGCGCCTCCTCCTCAGGGTGGAGCCCACTTTGCAGAACCTCCGGCTGATGACCCCCACTTCCAAGAAGGGGAAAGTGAAAATAATACAGTGGAGGAGGAAAGCAATCTCCCTGGTCCTTCCATAGAGCCCTATAATCAATGGGAGGAAAAATTTAAGGAGATGCAGAATCAAATCGGAGATGTCTTCGATGCAGTGAGGGCGCAGGCCCCAGAGACGGTGGATTATCTCGTCAGACGAACGAACACCCCGTTCAAGTCTGATGTAGTAAACTACCCCCTTCCTCCTAGGTTCAAAATGCCGTCTATAGAGACCTTCGATGGAAGGAAGGATCCACTCGATCACCTGGAAACCTACAAGACTGTGATGCAGCTGCACAATATCGCTGATGAGATCATGTGCAGAGCATTCCCGACTACACTGAAGGGCTCCGCCCGACAGTGGTTTTCCAATCTCGCCCCAGCTTCCATCGCCACCTTCGAAGAACTAAGCAGGTCCTTCGTGTCACACTTCATTGGAGGACGCCGCCATCAAAAGCCACCCACACACCTGCTGACTGTAAAGCAGGACAATAATGAGAGCCTCAGGGCATACCTCACTCGTTTTAACGAGGAGGTACTTCAGGTGGAAGAACCCGATGACAAGGTAACCATGATTGCTTTCTTGGGTGGCCTCCGTTCATCGGGTTTCTACTGTTCAGTAATGAAGCGCCCACCAAAGAACATGACGGAGCTGTTGGCGAAAGCCCAGAAATACATGAATGCGGAGGACGCTACTAGGGCCAGACGGGGCGAGTCCTCCAGAGCTGCAGATAAAGGAAAACATGATAGAGACGACAAGAAGGAGCCCAGCAACAAGCGGAGCAGAACCGAGAGGGTACCAGCCAGGGACCGACTCGGTCCTGCCCCCCCGAGAGATCGACCCTTCCCTGCTCCGCAGAGAAATCAACAAGCTTTCACAGCTCTCAATGCTGCAGTAGGGCACATTCTAACTGGAAATTCAAGATGATCCCGCTGTAAAATGGCCGGGAAAGATGAAAGCTCCAGCAAATCGCAGGAATATGACCAAATACTGTCGCTTCCATCGCGATCACGGTCATGACACTGACGATTGCTTCGACCTCAAGAGGCAGATTGAAGATCTTATTCAGCGGGGACACCTGCGCCAGTATGTTGCTAGTAGGGGGCAGGCGCCGCCACAAGCCTCACAATGTCGAAAATCAACACCCTATTGGAGAAATTCGTACTATCTCTGGAGGGTCAGCGGAATCATTCTCCGCCATGAAAGCCTACGCCAGAAAGGCGAGGCATCCAGATGAGCCACGACCGTCAAAGGCGTCGAGGCATAGCACTGATGAGATCATATCCTTCTCGGATAAAGATCTAGAGAACATCCAGCACCCTCATGACGACCCTCTGGTGCTCTCTATGACCGTCGCCAATTTCCAGGTGCATAGGATCTTGGTTGACAGTGGAAGTTCCGCAGATATTTTATTTGTGGAAGCCTATGATAAGCTGAAGTTGGGTCGAGAGAGATTGCAACCAGTCAAGTTTCCCCTCATCGGTTTCTCAGGGGAAAAGGTGTATCCTTTGGGGGCCCTTACGTTACCAGTCACGGCCGGAACAGCCCCCCGAACCTCCACCACAATGGTCAATTTCTTGGTGATAAATTGTCCATCAGCGTACAACATCATCCTGGGGCGGCCCACGCTTAACTCCTTGAGAGCCGTCCCTTCCACATATCATCTCATCCTCCGCTTCCCAACCCCGAATGGAGTAGGGGAGGTAAGAGGAGATCAAGTAGCAGCAAGAGAATGCTACGTCACCTCGATGAAGGCCAAGATGACGCAGGAGGCGCTGCAGGTGGAAGTCTTGGACCCAAGAGATGAGGCTACCACGGAAAGAGGGGAGCCAGTTGAAAAACTCACCCCTATCATCTTGCATGAGGAGCATCCGGAAAAGAAGGTGTATATTGGCTCTTCACTCCCGAAAGCTCTGGTTGGCCGATTGATAGATTTTTTGAGGGAGAATATGGGCATATTCGCGTGGTCACATGCTGATCTGGAAGGGATAGACCCAGCCGTCACCACCCATCGCCTCAATGTCAGCCCTCTCCACAAACCTGTTCGGCAAAGGTTAAGGGGCGCCTCCACTGAAAGGGCCCAAGCAATAGAAAAGGAAGTGGGAAAGCTGATTGATACCGGGGCAGTCCGAGAAGTCGCGTACCCTGAATGGCTCTCCAATGTGGTAATGGTGGCCAAAGCGAATGGGAAGTGGCGCCTCTGCGTAGACTTCAGTGAACTTAACAAGGCGTGCCCGAAGGATAGCTACCCGTTGCCCAGGATCGACCTCCTCATCGACGCCACGGCGGGACACGAGCTGCTTTCCTTCCTGGACGCTTATTCGGGATACAACCAGATTAACATGCACCCTCCAGACCAGGAAAAAACATCCTTCATCACTCCGAAGGGCACCTACTGCTACAGGGTTATGCCCTTCGGACTAAAAAATGCTGGGGCCACTTACCAGCGCCTGGTGAACATGATGTTCCATTCCCCAGATCGGGCGAACGATGGAAGTATATGTCGACGACATGCTAGTAAAGAGCTTGGCTGCAGCAGATCACATCGGTCATCTTCAAGAGACCTTCAGTGTTCTCAGGACCTACAACATGAAGCTGAATCCCGAGAAATGCGCTTTTGGCGTTGGATCGGGGAAGTTCTTGGGATTCATGGTCAATCAGAGGGGGATTGAGGCGAACCCTGACAAAATCAAGGCCATACTGGATATGAGGTCGCCATCATCGACTAAGGAGCTGCAGCGCCTCAATGGGAGAATTGCCGCGCTCAACAGGTTCGTCTCCAAATCTGCAGATAAGTGTTTGCCCTTCTTCAAAATTCTTAGGAAAACTTTTGAATGGGGATCTGAGGCTGAGGAGGCCTTCCAGAAGCTTAAGGAATACCTTGCCACACCTCCTCTCCTCTCACATGCTTCACCTGGGGAAGTGTTGTATTTGTACCTCTCTGCTTCTCCCTCAGCAGTAAGCTCTGTCCTCATTACAGACCATGGTGGGGTACAAAAACCAGTCTACTATGTGAGCAGAGCATACAGAGGGGCAGAGATCAGATACTCAGAGTTGGAAAAACTGGCGCTCGCCCTCGTTTCGACTGCGAGGCGTCTACGTCATTATTTCCAGGGCCACACAATCACTGTCATCACGGATCAACCTCTGAAAAGAGTTTTAGCAAAACCTGATGTTGCTGGAAGATTGGCTAAGTGGTCGGTGGAGCTTGGTGAGTTTGACATTCACTATCAACCAAGGCCTGCCATCAAAGCACAGGCTTTGGCAGACTTTGTATCGGAGCTTACGTATGCTGAAGAGCAAACTGAGGATCCTCCTCTACTTACAACAGGCGCCCAGCTCCCCTCAACGGGCGCCCAGCTCACCTCTCCACCAACGGGCGCCCAGCTCCCCTCAACGGGCGCCCAGCCCAGCTCTCCACCAACGGGCGCCCAGCTCTCCACCTCATCAACGGGCGCCCGTCTCACCTCTCCACCAACGGGCGCCCAGCTCTCCACCTCATCTCTGGGCGCCCAAGCTTCTCCCCCACAGGACTCGCAGGCCTCTCCATCTATGAACGGAGAGCCTCTCCAAGTACCTCCTGAGAAGTCCAATGTATCGCCACTACCAGCCTGGAAACTCTACGTTGATGGTTCAGCAACCACAGAAGGAAGCGGAGCTGGCTTAATCCTAATGAGTCCTGATGGTACACCCATCAAATATGCAGTGAAGCTCCACTTCATTGTCTCAAACAATGAAGCCGAGTACGAGGCCCTCCTCTCTGGTCTTAAATTGGCGATTGAGATGGATGCTAAATCCGTTCTCGCTTACAGCGATTCACAACTGGTGGTGAATCAGGTAAATGGCGAATTCGAAGCAAAGGAGGAAATAATGCAAGATTACCTCATCATGGTAAAGGAAATAATCAAAAGTTTCCAATATTTTCAGCTCTCTCATATTCCTAGGGGAGAAAATGTTGCCGCCGACGCACTCGCCAGGCTCGCCTCATCATTGGAGGCCTCATCTGCGGAACCGACGCTCATCGGGCACCAGTTGGAGAAAAGTAAGTTGGATGTGGTAATCGGAAACATCCACTGTGCATCAGATGACGATGAGCCAAATTGGATGACCCCCATAAAAGCCTTCCTCCAAGAGGGCACCGAGCCAGGTGACCATTTGGAAGCCAGGAGACTGAGGATGAGAGCTTCTAAGTTCACAATCCTACATGATGTTCTCTACAAGAGGGGTTACAACCTACCGTTGCTGCGCTGCCTTTCCCCAGAAGAGGCTGACTACGCCCTCAGAGAAATTCATGAGGGGATTTGTGGAAATCACTCGGGAGGACGCTGCCTCGCACATAAAGCGCTTAGGCAAGGGTACTTTTGGCCAAGCATGTTGAAAGATGCCAAGGACCTCGCCAAGAAGTGTGACAAATGCCAGCGCTTCGCCACTGTGACGCGGCAGCCACCAGAAGAGCTGACCACCATCCTCAGCCCGTGGCCTTTCTCCAAATGGGGCATCGACATTTTGGGCCCCCTGCCTTTGAGTAGAGGCCAGTGCAAATTCATAGTAGTCGCCATCGACTACTTTACAAAATGGGCTGAGGCGGAACCCCTAGCGAAGATAACAGACCAAAAGGTGAAAGATTTCGTCTGGAAAAACCTGGTCTGTCGCTTCGGGATACCTGAGGCCATCGTCAGCGACAATGGCAAACAATTCGACAACAGGCTCTTCAACTCCTTCTGCGCAGACCTTCACATAAAACAACCTCACTCCAGCCCGGCACACCCCCAAGCAAATGGACAAGCAGAAGTGATGGTGAGGACAGTCCTGCGCAACCTTAAGACAAGGCTCGAAAGAGCAAAAGGTCTGTGGGTTGATGAGCTTCCAGGAGTATTATGGGCCTACAGGACAACTCCGCGGACTCCTACACGAGAAACCCCTTTCTCTCTTGCTTTTGGGACTGAGGCGGTAATCCCTGTCGAGATAGGGGTACATTCCCTAAGGGTCCACCAATACGACCCTGCCACCAACGAAGAAGGACTCCGCCTCAACCTCGATTTGATAGAGGAGGCAAGAGAAATGGCTGTGGTCCGTAATGCGGAGTACAAACGACGCATGGCCAAGTACTACAATTCGAGGGTGAGGCCTCGTTCCTTCCAACCAGGAGACCTAGTCCTCAAGAAGGTGATTCTCGCTACGAAGGACTCTCGGGAAGGAAAACTCGGACCAAATTGGGAAGGTCCGTATCTCATAACAGAAGTGGTGAGACCAGGCACCTACAGAATCCAGAACTCTGAAGGAAAGGTCTTACCCCATCCCTGGAATGCAGAACACTTGAAGAAGTACTACCAGTGAGGAGGTCCAGGGGGCAAATTAGGGTTTTTGTTAAAGGACTTAGGTTTGCACTTTTTATTTGATTTAATGTTGCAAAACAAAAGATGGATAAATAAAATTACTTTTATTACCAAAAGTTGCATAAATCAGGCTGATGTTGCCTTTACAAAAGTCAAGCTACCTACCCATGAAATCCCTATACACTAATCACTCTCATCCCCTTCCTCATAATCCTCCTCCTCATCGTCCTCATAATCACCAGAGCTGCTACCACCATCATCAGGCGCCTCCATCGGCACAAAGCCTGATATGTCAATGTCTGGAAAGGCGGCAGAAATCTTCTCTCGAAGCTCCTCGTAGCCATCAATGAAAGCATCCGCGATGCCAATCTGCAGGTCCCTCTCAGCTTGAGAAGCTCTCTCGGACGTTGTCCTCATCTAAGCCTCTACAACAACTTCCCTGAGCCTCACCTTCTCAAGGGTTCGAGCAAGCTCTGCCTCACTGAGCGAAGCCCTCTCACGGGCCTTCATCAGCTCAGCCTCACTGAGCGAAGCCCTCTCACGGGCCTTCATCAGCTCAGCCTCACTGAGCGAAGCCCTCTCACGGGACTTCGTAAGCTCAGCCTCGGTGAGCGAAGCCTTCTCGCAGGTCTTCGAAAGCTCATCTTCTACCTCGGCTGCCCTCTTATTGGCTGCTGAAAGCCCGGTCTCAAGCTTGCTTACCCTCTCTCGGGACGCAGCAAGATTGGTTGCGGAAATCCTACCAGCGGCTTCCAGGGCAATAATCTTCTCTTGAGCAGTGGAGAGCTCCAGCCGCATAGCCTCCTTCTCCCGACTCATCTGACCACAAGACTGGGCACGCTGCAGCAAGCAGATGGATGCTGTGGAAAGCTGAAAAGATAAGAAACAAGAAGTGAGATAGTTATAAAAAAATGAAGGGGTAACAATCAGGAGAAAAATAAATAATGAATTTCACCTGAGTCAGGCCCTCTTCAAATGAGTCAATGACTCCTTCGGTGCACAAGGCGTTAACCCGAGAGACCTCATGCGCCAGCACATATCTCCCTAGCCTATCCCGCATTTCCCACGAACGACCCCGCCGGGGACCGGTCCCGGTGGGTGCCCCTGTAGAAGTACCCCGGCTGTGGAGGACATAGCCGGGGGACAGGAAGTGTGGCTGAAGAGGAAGGCTGCAAGACAACAGTCTTAGCGGAGGAGATCCCTGCCTGAAGAGATATCTCAGGTAAAACCACCCGAGTGGGAGACACTCGGGGCTCGGTGCGAGAAGCCAATAGAGAGGTTCCTGGTGAGACATCGCCTGTTCTCGCCACCTTTGAAGGAGGGGTTCCCCTATCCGAGAAGCGGGCCGAGAACCGGTCTCCAATCATCTCTCTGCTCACCTCCGTGCCTATTAAGAGAAGTATTGACAAGTGAAACAAGGGAATAACACCTCAGGTAATGTTAAGATTATGGTCAGAGCAGATTTAACTTACTCTTTCTCTTGGATGACGGTCCTGAAGAAGAGCCCGGAGAAGGTCCACTGGCCTTACGACTTTCTTTGGGAATAAGAGCTCCCAAGTCTTTCTCTGGATGATCCCTCACCGCTTGCAGTTTCGCCTCTTGGTCCTTGGAGAGTATGGGAGGATCTGCAGAGTAACGGTGTGCATAAAGGAACAATGTGTATATACATTTACATAAGTATGGGGAAGTGAACAGAAAAACGTACCCAGTCTTTTGGCGCTAATCCATCGTGTGGGCACCAAATCCTGATCTGCTTGCGAAGCCCACTCGCCACCTATGAAGAAGAAGCGAGATTTCCAGCTGTGACAGTTCGAACGCATCCCTGTAAGAAGCTTATATCCCCTGGAGGTGAGGTAATACCATCCCCTATTGGGGGCAGGAGACTCCATCAAGTTGTAAGCGGCGTGAAACTCAGCTGGGGAGGCATCCTCGCCATTCACCTTCTTCCACAACGCAAGAAAACCCAGCAAGGCCCTCCAGCCGTTAGGCACGAGACGCCCTGGGGTTAGGGAAAAATAGTGAAGAATCCGGCAGATGGAAGAAGACATTGGGAATCTCAGCCCGGCCTCGAGCATATCCTCATAAATGAGGATCTCACCTGAGGAGCTGTCGCAAGCTGGTTCATCTTTTTCAGCAAGACGACACATCACCATGGGCGGAATACGATACGAAGTAATGATTCGGGAGATGTCACTATCTGTCTGAAAGGTGCTGAAGATTGTACTTACTTTGTACCCGTCGTCCTGAACGATGACCTTCCCTTGGTATTTCTTGGGACGAGGACGTAATTTTTCTCTCGCCGCGGAGACCGATGCAAGGTCTCGTGACCCCTGGCCGGATGCGGCACCTGAGCGAGAGGTGCTGTGAGCATGCGCGCCCATCTCAGGCTCGCCCACCAGGTTGGGGTCGCCCATCCGTCCTCCACTTAGCAAGCCACCCCCCTGCCTGAGCTCATCGCGGGGGCTGCTCGCCAAAGGGGGCATCGCCGAGCCTCCCTTGCCCTGCCTGCTCGCCCAAGGGGGGATCGCCGAGCCTCCTGTGTCCTGCCTGCTCGCCCAGGGGGCCCCCACGGCCTCGCCACCATCACCTCCCTCGCGTCCGCTCGCCCAGGGGTGCACCGCGACGTCGCCCATCGCAGGGGCACGTGCGGCCAGGCAGACGCCCACCTCGCCAGCGCCCTCGCCCACCAGGGCAGCCACCTTGCTCCTCGCCCAAGAAGCCACCACGCCCGAGCTGCCCTCGCCCATGGGGCCCGCGCCTGAGGAGCCCTCGCCCACGCCCGAGGTGCCCTCGCCCATGGGCCCCGCGCCCGAGGTGCCCTCGCCCACAACCAGCGCTGCGACGCGCGGAGCACGAGAGCCCTCGCCCACGCCTGCCCTGACTTCGCCCGCGCCTACCATGGCCTCGCCCGCGCCTGCCCTGACCTCGCCCGCGTCTGCCATGGCCTCGCCAGCGCCTGTGGCGCCCTCGCCAGCGCCTGTGGCGCCCATGGCGCCCTCGCCCATGGGGCCCTCGCCTGTGGCGACCTCGCCAGCGCCTGTGGCGCCCATGGCGCCCTCGCCCGTGGCGACCTCGCCAGCGCATGTGGCGCCCATGGCGCCCTCGCCCATGGGGACCTCGGCCATGGGGACCTCGGCCATGGCGCCCTCGCCCATCTCCTCCTTCTCTCCTCGCCCATTGCCGAGCATCGCGGAAACGACCACATCTTCCTCACCTATGGAGGGATCGCCGGAAACGCCAACGCCAGTGCCTACCCTTCTGCTTGCCACCATCTTCTTCTCTCCCGAGGGTTTTTTCTGCAGAACCAAGTTTCTTTCTTTTGAAGAAATCAGACTCTAGGGCTTATTTTATAGCCAGAGTTTTCAAAGAAGAGTAACCCAAGCCGGGAGGACTCTCCGAAATACACATCTGCAGGGACAAGCGGTTAAGGTCGGGAAGAAGAAAATTTGTCAAGAGACGAGATTGGAATTTATCAATGCCCCCTTTCAAAAATAAAAAAAAATATATATATATATTATTATTTGAGAACGGGGCATTAGGGGGCAAATGATGAGTCAAACCCAATCCGGATCGCGGTAATGAGTCAGGTCCAAGTGACCCGGTCCGTCTAGGATCATGGGTCAGGCCAGAGTAGCCCCGTTGAGATCCGGGTTTCGTTAAACGAAGCCTCGTCACCTCAGGTTCCAAGCCATCGCGACGAAGTCTCCCCTAACCTGCATTTACCAAGTCTCGCGGAGAGGATCTCACCTGCCTTCCACCTGGCTCGATCCTCAGGGACACGTCTGACGCTCCAAAGAGACGTTGAACCGATTACCTCCCCACCTGGTGGGAAAGAGTTATAAATAGAGCCCTCTCATCACTTGAGAGGGGAGGAATTTTCTCTACTTTCACATATTTGTAACCCTCGACATTAATCGAAGATCACCCTTTTGAAGTGGACGTAGGTCACGCTTGACCGAACCACTATAAATCCCTCATCTCTCTTCATTTATTGCTTTGCATTATCATCTTGACCGGTGGTGTCCGAATCCCTGTTTTTGGCATCATCACTAATAATTCCAAGGCCCCCAGATGTTATCTACACATTAGAGATAGAAAAAAAACACAAAGAATCACAAAAGAGTTCTATGTTAGTGGGCCCACTTACAAAATATTTTTATCATTGGAAAACATCTCCTCATGTAGCGTACAATCATACTCACGTTTCTACTAAAATGGCCCAACTAATTGCGAGACAGAATGCCCTTATTGCTTCTAAAATTCTAGAAGAGCAGAGAAAGTTAAAAGGACGCGCGGCAAGAGGGCATAAGATAAACTGACCCAAAATCTATCCCGAGATTTTCTCCTCTTTGACAAAGAAGAAAGAAAGTTGAGGTGACCCTATCCCTCTAACTTTGTAATTTATAAATTTTTTGAAAGTTGTTTCCTGAGTGAAATTTCTAAATCCTCATCTTAAATAGAGGATTTATACATGCTAAGGAGGTTTAAATCCTGAAAATTTCTATGAATTCCTAATATCAGAAATTCTAAGGAATTGGCCTTTGAATCTGGTTACCATAGCCCCATAGCATTCCTACTGCTCTATTTGATCCATAGAATTCTTAAAATCTAAATATTAACCCAAAAGTCATGGGTTTGAGGAAATCTGGCACAGTCGCGTCACCTTTATAAAATTCTAAAAATATTGAAAAAATGCATACTTTCGGACCCATGCTTCACTTCAAACTAATGGACTACAAATGAGAAAGTAAAAGAGATGGCCAACCCTCATTCACATAAATGAGCATGAATACAATCAAGCAATATCTAGTGTAGCTTAGGCAGTTTTTTTTTTTGGGTACTCAGTTTAGGCAGTTAATGCACCATTTCTATTTTAATTTTTGAATCCAAGAGACGTTAGAACAAATCTAACAGGCAAATGCCAACCATCAAATAGACTCATTTAAGAGGAATTACAGCAATGGATTTAATATAAATATATTATTTGTTGTCCTAAAAGACAAAGGAAGTACAAACCTTATAAAATAAAGCCCCACAAAATACCTCAAAAGGGGCATTTTATTATATATTTAAATATTTATATATATATATATATATTATATTAAATGAAGAAAAAGGAAGGACTAGTCCTCGTACTATCCAAGCTTGACCCTTAAGTTCATTGAAGTCTCACTTCTTCACATTATGGCTTAATGTAATTCTTTAATTCTTAGCATTTTCAATATTTTTGAATTTTTGAATATCATCCTAGCATGTAGCTTTTTAACTCTGAGGCAACTTTACATTAAAACAATGAAGAATCAATCAAACAGCATCTGAATGTCCACAGTTTGAAGTCTATTTTAACCATGTGGGATACAATATCACTACAATAGAAAATTGTAGTCGTGGCGCACATTTTTGCCGCTAAAAATAAACAAAATCGCTGCGAAATCTCTATCCCAGTGATTAGTACTTCGTCGCAAAACCGCCGCGTAAAATCCTTCACTTCTGATCTTAGCGGCGCAAACGGAAAATCGTCGCGAAAACTTATTTTTTTCGCGGCGTTTTTTTGTCGCTATTAGTGCCAACATTCGCTGCAAATAGCTTTCAACTTTCAATTATAAGTGGTTGGCAATGTCTTTTTTCAGCGATCAAAATTTCCTTGCAGCGACTATATATCGCCGCAATTAAATTTTCCCAGCGTTTTTCAAA
The DNA here is from genome assembly GCA_012931725.1 of Litsea cubeba. Taxonomy (NCBI): domain Eukaryota; kingdom Viridiplantae; phylum Streptophyta; class Magnoliopsida; order Laurales; family Lauraceae; genus Litsea; species Litsea cubeba. Next base: position 39,023,353 of record CM022944.1, read on the forward strand.
TTCGCCACAAAAAAATTATGCGGGTAAAACACAATTGCGTCGATCTCAAATCGACGCAATTACTGGTTTTTACCGTTATTTTTTTGGTTTAAAAAAAATCATTTTCAGCGACTATTTATTGATTGCGTCGATATCAAATCAACGTAGATGCTCGTTTCTGACTTAAAAAATCAATTGCAGCGACTGTTTATCGCCGGAAAAAAATTTTTGCAACGTTTTTTAACTTCGCCGCTAGTTAAATGTTGCACCCAAAACTCAATTGCAACGAAATGAAATCGACGCAAATGCTTGTTTCTGGCTATGTTATTTTTTGGTTTCAATAAATCAATTGCATCGACTATTTATCGCTGGAAAAAATGATTCGCAGTGTTTGTGCACTTCGCCGCAAGGTAGATTTCGCGGGTAAAACTTAATTGCGTCAATTTCAACTCGACGGAATTGCTCGTTTCAGTGTGTTTTTTTTCCCCTCACGTCACATTTATTGTCACATCTGCCAATTTAAACACCATATAATTAATCTCTGTTTCTATATATTAACACACAAAAATTCGTAAATCTGTTCAAACATCAATTCATCCAAACTTATGTATTTATATAATGTGGCGGTGCGTTATATTCATATCAAGTACAAACCTGGCTACTATTAAATAAGCCACAAATCACTGTTGTGGCCATAAAAAGAGTTAAAGAGTCTATTATCACTAAAATGAAGGCGGTAAAATCTAGTGTACAACTCATATGTTGCCGCTACTCAGCCCAATATTGAATGCATGGCCACATCACCCTACTGATCAAAAGCTTTTCTCTTCTGCATAACCCACTACATCCATGCTTGAGATGCCTGACATAAGAATGAATAAAAAAATGTCTACGTGAGCAGCATAACTCAAATAAGCCAACTGTACTACACCTATAAGGAAAAAAAATACAAATGTACCCAATGCATACAAGTTACCAGTTACCAATAAACCCTGAGATTACCAATACTTGAAATTAGAACATCTTATACAAACATGCAAAATATGGACTGACAATCCTTATAGATACTTTATTTTAGAAAAAAAGTATGAAAATGAATGGTTTTTTTTTTTTTTTTTTTACCTAGAACAGTAGAATATAGAGAAATAGTGTCCCATGAGCATGGATGTTCAGCTCTCTATTTATTTGTCAATATATCAGTGAACAATTCCCTACATCTCTACATAGTATCATTGAAATACCTGTATATTTGGCATATACAAGTATCCACATATCATAGTTGTCTAATGGCAGAAACTAAATGAGAAAAGCATTATATGATTTCACATGGTGAACTCTAGGAGAGGAACAGGGGACAATATTCACCTTAGATTCTCGGAATCCCTCTTCATCTTTCTCTCTAAGCAATTTAGCAGTAGGCTCACCAGCTGCAGCTTGCTCAACTAAACTATCACTGCACCAGCAACAGATGAAACATTGTTACACAAGGGGTGCAAAGTTAAGGAAGATTATCTCATTGTAAGTCACTACAACAAAATGCACTTTTCCTCACAATATTTCCCGACGCAATATATAATGAGTTCACAAAAGATACATTTTCATAGCATTATTTTATGAGTTTTCAAAGATAAAAGAACTCAAAATACTATTTTTAGCAAAAAAATCATAAATTTCCTCCCCATCATGCTTTGCTCATATCTTTCCATTATAGATGGCCATTTGTATGCATTTATATGAGTTCCAATGGCTTCCATATAAAATATGTTAAAAAAATACTCTCAGTTATGTTAATTTCTCTTTGTAGGTGTTAATTGAAGATTAAAGTTGACACTTCTTCAATCCGTCAAGTATTACCTTGTTAGAGATTTCTGTTTGACCATTGCTCTGCGGGTACGCCGGGGTGGAATAGTGGTTTCTGATACCGTGCGCAGAAGCTTTTGAAGAGGTTGGAATCGAACTGGGTCCCGTTGTCTGAGACCAAAGCTCTTGGGATGCCAAACCTTGTGATGATGTTCTTCCACACGAAATTCTTTGAATCTTTGTTTGGTGATGGAAGAGAGTGGTTCTGCTTCTATCCATTTGGTGAAATAATCAGTGGCTACTATTAACCACCTCTTATTTCCTGGAGCTCGGTAAAGGGGTCCCACGATGTCCAGTCCCCATTGGGCGAAGGGCCATGGGCTGGAGAGGGGACTCAAGTCTTGTGCCGACTGATGGAGAGAATAGGAGAATTTCTGGCACTTCTCGCATTTCTTGGCGTATAGCTGTGCGTCTTTCTACATGTACAGCCACCAGTAGTGTCACGCCCCCGGACCGATGACCCGTTAAACAAGACCTTAATCCGGGGTCTTGGCGCGACGGGCCGAAAAATTCCGCCCGCACACGCTAGTTTCCCACAGGTTTCCGCGGTAAAGATCTCGAAATTTGATCCAACAGTGATTATTAAGAATCACATTAAAACGAATAAATTACGTGGAAGCATTGTAGCAAACATAACAGTCCATAACATATGAGTATGATGAGAACGCTCAAGACTAGTATCAAAAAGAGAAACATTCTATAGATAGGCCCCAAATGTTAGTTTCAAGTTTAATACAAAAGTCAAGTTAGCCAATAATTACAATTTCCTAAAAAGAATAAGCCAACAATGGCTACAACAAAATCCCAAAATAGAATCGATCCAAAAAGGTGATCGGAGCTCTGAAAACAACCCGACGTCTAAGCGACATCATCAGGCTGCCACTCGCGTTCCATAAGATCTACTGGGTCCACCTCAAAGTGCGCCTCAATGGCGAGGGGCTCGACATCTAGCACCAAGCAAAAAGGGTCAGACATGACGGTTTGGCAAGCAAATATAACAAATAATAGGATGAAAGAAAGAGTAAAACATTAAATAAATGAGAACTACGATTAAAATCCTCAATAATAGAAATGACGAGATAAAGATCAATTTCTCAAATATTAAAGAATCCAAGACTATAATGAGTTGAAATAAACAAGAACCATAAGATATAACATCAGACATATAAAACGTTGGCAAACCACGTATAGCTAAATTCTCTGGTTACCGAAGTAACGGGAGCAGACAGAAACCGTAGCCACTAATCGTGGACCGGAACGAACAAGGTCGTTATCAAACAGAACCGTAGCCACTACACGTGGGACCGAATACAAAACCGTTGCCATGGTCGGTATAGACAGAGTCCAAGTTGCAGCTGGCAGATAATTTAAAGATCCCAAGCCGGATGATCCGTCCGACAAGGTAACCTAAGCTTAGTGGTGCCATTAGAGTAAAAGTTCGAAATCTCGAAGTAATACAAATCTGTTCATAAAGATATATTTCCCAAAATCGATAAGAAACTACTCCGTACAAATACATCTCACATATTGACGAATCCGAGCAAAATAGATGAGTAGTCTTATCAATATCCATAAATGTGGTAAACCACCCCAAAGCATTCAAAAGATTTATGAATGAATCTGAATAAAACCTTTTCACATGGAATGAATGTATGATGAATCAACCGTCTGATGCGGGTCGTCTTGATATACATTTAACCCCCTATTGTCGTCAATAAATAGTAATTTGGTGCCACAGAAGATCCTTGACAATAAAAAGGGTGAAGTGCACATTGAGACTTGGAAGGTTTCCCAAATGGTTTTGTTCATAATGCAAACCAATTTACATAATGGTTCTAGGATTGTAAATGGGCTTAATAGGCTTCACATATAGAAAAGGGTTTGGGCTGAATTGGGCTTGAATATGGGCTTGAAGACCTGAAAATATATCTAATGAGTCCCCATTAAAAACTGGTTTAAACCTTTTTGAATCAGGCCCACAACTGGCCTTAACCCAAGCTCAAAACAGTCCACCAACTTGGCCCAGAACAGTCCTTGAAATGGCCCAAAAATCAGATCTTGTAACTGGCCCAAAACAGTCCTCAAATGGCCCAAAAACATATTTTGAAACGGACCTAAAACCGACCCTGAACAGGCCCCCTGGCTGGACTGGGCTCGCTCGAGCTACCCAAGGTCCACTCGAGCGAAGCCCAGACAGAACCTAGGTCGCTCGAGCGTCCCACTGGGTTGCTCGAGCGAGGACCAGGCAGAACCTAATCCGCTCGAGCGGCCCACTGGGTCGCTCGAGCAGACTGGGCTCTGTCCAGTCCGGCTCAGCTGTGTCCTTTTTCCTCTTTTTGCAATCTTTTTCATTCCTTTTCTTTCCCATTCTTTCATACACATTTCCAAGATTAATTGGGCCCTTTCTTGACCTCCTCAACTCATCAAATCATCATCCATTTGATCATTCCAATCAACCATACAAACACTTTGAAATCAAAGTTTTCCTCCATTCTTTGAATACCATAACTTAACATAAAGAAGGTTAAATTCCAAGATGACCATATTGAAGACAAGTTTTCAATTCATTCTAAAACAATAACACAAATGAAATCACACCTACACATTACTCCATTTATCTAAAACAAATCTATGAAACATAAATAGATTAGAACATAGGAAGGAAAAGCCATGAAAAGAAGCTAAATAAATGGAATCATCATATTAAGTGAAGTATTCACTTGCCTCAAGCCAAGATGAGAGATAAATTACTCCTCAAACAACCCTCTAGGGCCTCAAGCTCCAAATCTACAAAAACCCCCCAAAAGTTTCCCAAGAAGAACCCTAAAAATCAATATTTGTAAATCTCAAGGGAAAACTCTTGCATGTGTGATGAAAACACTCTAAATGAAGAGGAAAACAAAGATTTCAAGTTTGGAAAGCCATTGCTAACCTTGAAGAACTCAAAAAAAGAAGGGAAGCTGGAAAGAGAACCTTGCCCTAGCTTAAATCCTTTAAAAAAGGTGTCTTTGGAAAGCTTGGAGAGGGAGGAAAAAACCTAAGAGATCAATCCTTCAAGAAATCTCCAAGAGAGGGGTGTTCAAAGGAGAGAGAAAGTTACTGGAAGAGGGAAAAATCTCTTGGCTCAGACCGTTGCAGGAAAAAGGATAGAATGAAGGAAGAAGAGAACTCATCTCTCTTATAAGATGGGTTTGTGGGTCCCAATCTTTACAAGGCTAAAAATGGCATTTACGGGCCCCGAATGGAAACGACGAAGAAGACAAAAATGATCAGCGAAATATCTATTATCCAAAAAGTATATTTTTTCAATTTCTGAAATTTTCAAAATTTGGGTACAGATTTTGTGTGAAAGGTCAGTTTTACCCTTTTTCTCGAAAAACGCGATTTCTTATCATTAAATCAAGACGGTCAAAACATGAAAGTTGATAATCTAACTGAAATGAGTCAAAATGCATAAAATTGGGATTTTACAAACATCAAAGTTAAACCCCAAAGGTTCACACACGACACACGGGCGCCCCGGCCCGCGTCAAGCCTAAGTCAACGATTCTCGAAAGTTCCCAAAGCTATTCAAACATTCTAATCTAGCTTAAGAAAATAGCTAATCGTCCACTAACCCCACTTATCAACTAATTATGATTAAAATATAATTAAATATTTCAAACCTGGGTCGGGGTCTGACAAGTAGCCCTGGCTGATAGCCCGGTATGCTAATGACCGTCCTCCGATATGGCTTCCACACAGATCCCTTCGTGTATTTCATAGAGGAAATCTTCGACCCTGCCTGGATGAACGCATTGGAGGTAGGGGCCGGTGAAGGATTTCCTATAGAGCTTACCTTCGGAAGATAACCAGAACCAAGCTGCTTTGACCTTGATCCGGTGGGCCTCGCTTTTATCTTCGGGAAGCCGGTCATCTTGGAGATAGGAGATGATTGGATCCATCCAGCTCGGGCCGAGATTACGACATAGTATCTGCCGAGATGTGTGAAGTTCTATGCTCGGTCTCGGTAATGATCCAACTTCAATGGTTCTTTTCCTTCCTGCTTCGACAGCGGAGGCTAAGTTGGCAAGGGCATCGGCTTGAGAGTTAGAATCCCAGCCGACCCGCTTGACTTTGGCTGTTGGGAACTGAGAGAGGAGCTTTTGTGCAAGGGCTAGGTAGGCCGCCATCCTGTCGTCGCGAGCTTGGTAGTCCCCAGTGAGTTGGCTCGTCACCAATTGTAAGTCACTGAAGACCACCAGCTATTGAGCTCCGAGGATTTTGGCGCTGTTTAGTCCTGCTATTAGAGCCTCGTACTCAGCTTCGTTAATTGACACTTTGAAGTCCAAGGTCAAGGCTTGCTCGATGACCAGCCCTTCCGGAGATTGGAGGACAATGCCAGTGCCAGCCTTTTTTGAGGTAGAAGAGCCATCGACGAAGACTTTCCATGCCGATGCAAGAAATCGGTTCCAAGATTCTTCATCAGTCTTTATGACTTCGTCCTCCTGTCCTCTGTCCCCCAGTTCGGTGCCGAGCTGGATTGGTGCCGAACTTGGAGAGATGAATTCAACAATGAAATCTGCCAAAATTTGGGCCTTAATTGCCATTCTGGGCTGATACTGAATATCGTATTGTCCCAATTCGACAGCCCATCTGGAGACTCTTCCTGAAAAGTCAGCTTTTTTGAAAATAGATTTTATTGGTTGTTCTGTAACAACCACTATGGTGTGAGTTTGAGAATAATGAGAGAGCTTGCGAGAGGCACTGATGAGCGCCAATGCAAGCTTCTCCAGTTGTAAGTATCTGGTCTCGGCATCAAGAGGATCTTGCTCGTAAAATAGACTGGTTTTTGCATCTTATCTTCCTCCCTGATGAGGACCGAGCTTACCGCATGGTCTGAGACCGCCAGATATAAATAAAGTTTCTCCCCTCGTATCGGAGTCGAGAGTAAGGGGGTGAAGAGAGATAAGTTTTGAGTTCTTGCAAGGCCTGGTCACACTCAGGAGTCCATTGGAATTCTAATTTTTTTCTCAAAAGTTTAAAGAAAGGCCTGCACTTATCTGAAGATCTGCTGATGAAGCGTTTGAGTGCGGCAGCCATGCTGGTGAGCTTTTGAACTTCTTTCGCAGTTGTTGGGCTTTGTAATCCCAGGATGGCTAAGATTTGATCTGGGTTGGCTTCAATCCCTCTTCGTGTAACCAAGCTTCCAAGGAACTTGCCAGAACCAACGCCGAAAGCACACTTGGAGGCATTCAATTTGAGATTGAGCCTCTGAAGAATGTCAAAAACTTGAGCCAAATCTTCCAAATGGTCATGAGACTGTTTGGATTTGACGACCATGTCTTTGATATACACTTCGACAGTCTTGCCGAGCTGAGCCTGTAACATCTTGGTGACAAGTTGCTGGTAGGTTGCCCCCGCGTTCTTAACCCAAAGGGCATCACTTTGTAATAGTAGATGCCTCGAGGGGTTATGAATGCGGTCTTTTCCTCGTCTGGTCCAAACATTGGTATCTGATGGTAGCCTCGATAAGCATCGAGGAAACTCATCCTATCATGGCCTGCGGTGGCGTCGTTCATCTGATCGATCTTCGGGAGTGGGAAGCTGTCTTTAGGACATGCTTTATTGAGGTTGGTGAAGTCGATGCACACCCACTTGCCGGTTTTCTTCTTCACAACGACTGTGTTGGCCAACCATACTGGATATTGAACCTCTCTGATCGCTTCAGCTTTCAGCAACTTTTCGACCTCCTCAACCACAGCCTCTGTCTGTGACACCCCTGCTCTATGGGTTTTCTGCATCAAGGGCTTGTGTTTGGGGTCCACATTCAGTCTGTGGCACATGACCTTGGGGTCTATGGCAGGCATTTCATTGGGAGTCCAGGCGAAGACTTCTCTGTTCCGCACAAGGAACGTGAGGAGCTCCGATCTTTCAGAGTTGGTAAGCTGGCTTCCGAGCAAAAAGAATATGTCTGGATCGTGTGGGTCGATCTTGATTTTGGTAAGGTCTTCGACGCTTTTCTTTTTCGGGTCTCTGCCGACCTTGTCCAGCTCTTTCTCCAGTTCTGCCATGTGTACTTACTTCAGTTCTTTTTCTCTAGGAACTACGGCCATCATGCACTGCCTTGCCATATGTTGATCTCCTTTGACCGTGATCACCTCCATCCTGCCATTTTCGTCTTCCAGCGGGAATTTGAGCTTTTGGTGGAAAGTGGAGGGGACCGCCTCCATGCCGTGGAGCCAGGTCCTGCCCACTATGGCATTATAAGGAGATGGAGCATCCATTACAAGGAAGTCGGTCATCACGGAGGCTCATTCAACTTAGACCCTTAGGGTGACCTTTCCCTTGGGGTACACCGGCTTGGTGCTGAACCCTATCAGAGGAATCCGGGCCTCCTGTAAGTCTTCTTCTGTGAGGCCCATCCTTTTGAAGCAATCAAAATAGAGGATCTCGGAAGAACTGTCGGGGTCGACGAGGATCCTCAGTACTTTGAAATCTTTCAGCTTGAGAGTAACAATCAGCGGATCGTTATGGGGGAGCTATACTCCTTCCAGGTCCCTGTCTGAAAAACAGATCTTGGGCTGCTCGCGCCGAGCTTTCTTCGCTACTGGTTCGAGTTCGCATCACTTCTTTTCCGTGAGTGGCCCGCCTGGCATCAGTACAAGCTTGGTTACCTCCTTTGTTAGAGGAAGGTGCTAGGTGGATGACATTAATGATTTTCTCGGACCCGTCACTGTCCTGTTCTTTGTCATCCCGGCGTTGTGCACTTTTGACGTTCCTATTGCCTTCTTTGACATCTTTGACAAAATCCCTCAGGTGCCCATCTTTAATGAGCGTTTTGAGGTGCGACTTGAGGATCCTGCATTCTTCTATTTTGTGCCCATTTTGCTTATGGTGGGCACAGAACATGTTCTGATCTCGGGAAGAAGGGTCACCTTGCATGGGCTGTGGCCATCTGAAGTATGGTTGCATTTTGATCTTGTTCATAATCTTATGGATTGGTTCTTTGAAGATGGTGTTCACAGCTTGGTAGGAATTGAATGCAGGTTTGGGCATCTTATTTCCTGACGAGGTGGGTGGCGGGACTCGAGCCGAACCGGCTGACATCCAATCTCGGTTTGACTCTTCTTTCTGAATTGACGTTTTCTCTTTCTTGGGAGGCCATTCGCCTTGGCCTCTGCGTGCGACTCTGTGATTTTCTCGATCTCGGATCTCGTCATCTTCTTGAGCAATGAATCGCTTCACTCTAGCCATCAACGCTGCCATGGTGGTCACAATATTCCCGGCCAGATCTTTCTGAAGATCATTGCCAGGAAACAGAGCGTTCCGGAAGGCAAAAATCGCAACTCCTTCATTCGAGTTCTCAATCTGGCTATAAACTGCCAGAATCTCTTGGAGAACTGGGTGATGTCTTCACCTTCCTTCATTTTCAGTGCCATAATATCAAAGTCAGTCTTAGGGATGACTCTGTAGGCTTGGAACTTCTCTATAAAGGAGTTCTGGAGTTGCCGTCAACTGGAAATCGACCCTTCTGAGAGTGCACAAAACCACTTCAGGGGGAGGTCTCCTAGGCTAGAGGAAAAGATTCTGCAGTTTAGATGCCCTTCATCTCCCCAGATAGACATCCTCTGGGTGAAATGTCGGAGGTCTGCAGCTGGATCTGAGGTCCCATCGTATAGGACGAACCTTGGGACAGTGAACTTTTTGGGTAGGGGGAAGTCCTTTATCTCCCGAGAGAAAGGAGAGGCACCGAAATCAGCGGAATCATAAGTGTCCCGCCGGTTTCGGGCGATACCGGTTACCTCGAGATTGCGCTGGAATGGTTTCTGACTTCCTTTTCGAGCAGCTTTGACTGTTAGTCGAGCTCTCGTCACAAGTTCGGCTACACTTCTCATCTAGGTAAGTCCTCAAATCCTTTTCAGGGACTGCAATCCGTTTTCTTCGAGAATCTCTTTCTTCCGGACGATCTTGTCGTCTCGAGGTTGCTACTCTCTCTTTCAGCTGCTGCTGGAGTTGATGGATTAGTGCATCCTTCTCCTGGATGGCAATGTTTTGCGCTCAAATATCTTCAAGAAGAGGATCATAATCTTCACCAGGATCATAGTCTTTATCTTCATCAACCTCCTGATGATCGGACAGAGGGGGACCGTCTTCTGCGGGAGGTTGATGATCGGACAGACGGGGTTCTTCTTCTGCTGGAGGTTCATCTCGTTGAACTCTCTCCAGGGGAGGGCCTCTTCTTCGACGATACTGCATTGAGGATTTTCTCACCGGAGGGGTGCTATAACTGCCCTCGAAGGTGCATCTGAATGGTGATGCTCTTCGATGTGGATCTGGATGGAGCGGCGTTGATCAAAGTCGTCATTGCATCAGTTCTTGCCCCGGACCTCCTCCGTGGGGGAGGAGCGAGCGAAGATCGTCCCGCACGGGGTGCCTTGGAGGTTTCTCCGCCTTTCGTAGCTCTCTTAGTCATGGTGTAAGGAAAGATTTAATCAATCGTTTCCCACAAACGACGCCAATTGTAAGTGTAAAAAATATAACTCACAAGATTAGAGGGTGCCTGATAGGACTTATCCAAATGACTGGTTGGGATTAGCTCCTTTGAACCTGAAAGGGGAGAAAGAAACGGTTAGAGGACCCTGGTTGTGGGCAACACAGGGCTCTCCGATGCCTAAGTTAGCGTAGGGACTGAACAAAGGTTGGAAAGGAAGAGAGACAGAGTAACGGCTTATGAAAGTGTTTTTTCGCATACCTGAGTTGGAGTGAACTTCTCTATTTATAGAGGAATTTGCCAGATATTTGGTAGTGGGCCCATCATCTGACAGGCGGAGACTCATCAGCCCACAAAGTAATAAATGAGGGTCCATCACAGCCCACATTGCATTTATTGACAGTCCGACCATCCCACATAGCATTTAATGCTAGTCATGTTGGGCCTGATTCTCTCGACTTGTTGGCGGTAGAGGTCCCATCGAATCCTTTCTTGGGCCCTCCCCTGATATGGCTATAGCCGCTGGATACCGCCTTGTCAGAGATTTGGTGAAGATCGTGGACGGCTGTGATGGCACATCTGTCTCATTAGCGCAAGCCTGTTTTTAGCCATGTGTCTTATAATGCGACTGACCCGTCAATGCTTATCTCGGTTGGCAGCCTGGTGTTCCAGCAGGGATGTATGGCCGAAGTCAAGGCATATAGCCGAGGTGGAGATTTCTGGTCCCAGCTAGTATCTTACTGTTGAGTTCATGAATCTGCACATTTACGCATCATTTTAGGATAAATTAAGGGTTTAATTAGGTGAATTGCATCATTATTCATCTAATCCCATCGTTTCATGCATTTTCACCTAGGAACCTGAATTTTCATACTTTTCATACATTTTTTGCATTAATTTAGAATGTTTTGCAAATTTTCTTCGAAGAGTCCCAGTTGGAGTAGGACTCTGTCCGGAGGGTCCCGCTTCAATATGGGCTCTTCAATATTTGATGTGTTGAATTAAAATGTGCAGAAAATGAGAATTGCAGGCCTCTGTCATGGAACCCACTTTCAAGCAAACATAGTCACCATGGGCCCTGCATTGCTGAATTGAAGTTTGAAAATAAGAACTCACCACGTGGGCCCCACACACAAGCCATGTGAAAATCAATCAAAGGAGGGGTCCACTCATCATGTCATTTGAAGAGTCCTAACTATAATAGAAGACTTCTCATAGGGCCCACTATTCAAGCAGATGAAATGTCTTACATGGCAGGGTCCGCAGTAGTTGCATATTTGAAATTATTAATGGATAATTCAAAGAGTACAATTATGATTGGAATAAAAGAAGAAGAGCTTGAATCATCCACATTTGATCTCCTTTGGAAAATCAGAGTTGTGGAGAGAAAGAATCCTTTGCAAATCAAATTTCAAAAGTTAATCCCGTTTTTCTCAGGATAACTCATCTTCAAATGGCCATAACTTTCAATCCAACCGTCGGATCTACCTACCGTTGGAAAGCTTATTCAGAGTAGATATCCGTGGAGCCCAAGAATTGCAAATCAGAGCTAAATTGACAAAGTTACGGGCCTAGAGATTTTCATATTCATTTTTAGATGGGATAACAATTAAATCCACACCGTTGATAATCAATTGTTGCACATCCCTTGTGGGACCCCATCTGAAGATTAGCCAAGCCATCCAGAGGTTTCCAGACGCTTCCACCTCATTCAAATTCAAAAGAGATAAGAGATATACCTTATCTATGAAGATAAATCAAATTTGCAGAGAACGTGTCCAGATTCAATGTATCCGTAAGATAACCGGAGTTATAAGAGGAACCAAAAGGAAGCATACGGGAGACACTCCCTCCCTTGGATGTCCACCATTATTCTCTCTCATTTTTCTTTTTTTTAATAGAATTTAAGAATTATTTTTGGGTATTCTGAAGCCCTATTTCAGAAATTAGGATTTTTTAGAAGAGAGATTTCTGAGAGACCATTGTACAAGGAGATGCTATTAATGAAATTACTTATGGAGTTCTTTTCAATGGCTGGCTAGTTTTCTGGATTAGAGCACTTAGATGAAGCTAATTAGATCTTTAATTTAATTTATGTAATTTTTCTATTACTTTCTTGTCTCTTTTAAATGCATACTCTATTAGAATGATAGATCTGTCTTCATGCCTTAGGCAGCCTCTATTTTGATTTATAATGAAAATAGTTTGATGATTTATACTTATTTTGATAGATTATGCTTAGGGTTGAGATCTTTTGATAGTTTATGCTTAATTTGATGAGTCATGCTTATGATTTTTCATTCTTTTATGAGGTGATGGAGGTCTTGGGTTATGACCTTATTCTTTTTATTAAAAAAGATTTTTGCAAAATACAGATCCTCCGGATCCGAAACATTGATTTGTTTTTTATCTGAGTTATTTTGAGACAAATAGTAGAATAATTGCATAGATGGATTAATTATCTTGCTTAGTGGATTTTGGATGCTCTGATCTATTTTTTTATGTATATTTGAATAGTGTTTCTGAATTTTTCTAGTTTTTCTTGGATCTCAATTATTCATTAATCTTTGAGTTAAAAAAAATCAGATTTAAATTTTAACTCAGTATTGCTCCCTGTGGGATCAACCTGTAATTGCCACTATCTCAAAATGACAGCTGTGCACTTGTAGTAATTTTAATGGATTGATATAATTCATATCACTTGCCGTCGTTGCCGAAGCCGTGGTCAAGATGGAGACAGGACCAATTAGCGGCTTAATGCCGAAACCAATTTGATCTCGGAAGCTTAGGAAACACCCCACACAGAATCATTAAAGATCTCAGAATTATTTTCAAATTATTTGAGAGCCGCCCACATTGCAACCTAATGAACCAACGGTGGAGTTACGTTCAAGTTAGCATGAGCCTTCACATTGAGTAAGAAAACCAGCCATTTTTGTCGTGTGGGAAAGACCAATGGACATGTATAATACCTTCACAAATGCAATGTTAAATAAGAAATCAACAAAGTTTTCAAGGTCAAAACATGTCCTTTCTATTAAAAAACACAATTAATGAGAATTCACCCACATTTTCGATATCATATGTTTTTCTAAACTTTTATTTGTTTTTCAGCCAATATTTCCCGTGTGAAATTTTATTGAGAATGAAGTTCATAACTTGACATCAAGGAAAATGAAATTCCTTTGAAATACCTATGCAATGGAAAGAAGTAAAACCTCATAAAATTAATTTTAGCAATAAACTTATTTGGTGTTTTACTTGCTAGGTTGTCCCACTGGCCAACAGTGATATTATTAAACCTAAAGATTAAGGCATCGATTTTGGGCATGTTTGTGATATCGAGGTGCCTACACCACTGAATCATGAGTGTGTTGGCAACTTATTTAGTATTTTTTTTAATTGTTTAGGGATGAAGATTCAAATAAAATGAACAAATAGTTGAACTCGGTTTGTACAAAACTAAGCCTTCACTTAAATAACCAATCATTTTTATCGAAAGAACAAACGATAGAGACGACACCTTGACCAATGTAAGAAATCGCAAACTGCCCATACAAACTTGTCATTTTTGTTGAGAAAATATATTAATTACTAAAAATACACTTGACATTTTTTTGTATTTTTTATATACATCTTGCAATTACTATTTTTAATTAGTTAAAACTTATCTATTTTTTCTAGCATTTTCCTAGATGGATTTTTTTCAAAATGATATATGTGAAATTGATGTCAAGGAAATAGTTATCCCATTGAAGTACTTTTAAAATGGATAAGAACTAATAAAAATGTCATTAGAATATCCTTTGCAATATGCTTATTTTCTTTTCATTATTCTTATATTATTTAAAATTAAATCTATTTCTCTGAGGGTATTTTACAAAATGATATTTTTTCTAAGAATGTTATATATAATATTGATCTCATAGAAACATGAATCCCTTTAAAATACGTTTATAATGGAAAAGATTTAGGGCCCGTTTGGTAACTCTAATCTGATTAATAAGAGCTAATTAAATTAAGGTCTAAAATAAAAGCTCTAATTTCTAAGTTCTAATTTATAATTTGACTGTTCGGTAAAATTATTAAAAAAACCTCTTTTTCATAATAGAGTGTTTGATAAACATCAAAATGAGAGCTTAATAGAGTTAGAAAATTTTTAATTAAACAAATCATGAATTTTTATAGTCAATCTGACGTCTCTCTGTCCATGTAATGCGGGCCATTGTTGATCACATCCACCCCATTTGTGGGCTAATCCCAACTGGGCCACACAGAATGTGGTTTGTAACTCAAACAATGCAAATTGGTCATTTTGTATGGTAATAGTGATATGGCCCTGATGCCAAGAGTTTGGATTTGGTGAGCTATTAAATCTAAATGATGTCGTATCAATTTAGAAATTCCACCGTGATAAGAGATGGGTCATCCATCAAATTCCATTGCAATAAGAGGTGGGACATCAATCAACTTGACCACTTGTAAAATATGTGAATAATAGAAATTCCATTGCAAGGTTATCTAAAATAAGCCTCTTTGGAGTTGGGCCTCATCAGAAGACTTCTTCAACTGATGTTAATCTTTCTAGGCCATGATCATTTGAACATGTTGGATTGAGAAAGAGGCGTTCCATACAGAATTTTCTACTCATCAAATTGGTTAAGCTTTTCAATTAGTAGTTCAACAACTCACTTGCCTCCCTGACTTCACCAAGTCAGCACCACTAGCAAGGCACTTATTCGAGCTAGTCTAACTAAGTCAGCTGTAAACTTGGTCGAACTTGCCCGGGTTAACTCAACTTGATTCATTTTGAGTCACTCGAGCCATTGAATTTACATTGTAAACAAAGGGTCCGTGCTAACTCAAATTGCCCACCATCGATTATATTTCCTGCATGGAGTTCTCTAGGGAATCAAAAATAGCATCAGCAATCAAGAATAACATTTCAATTTTTTGGTGAAGATGGTGCAGACTCTGTGATCACTGGACACAAAAGCAATTCAAATCAAAAGCATGAGTTCCTAATAAATAACATGCAAAAGATATATATATATGGAAATGGCTCTCCTGAGCTGAAGCTGAGGAGACCATTAAGTTGAATCGTGCGAGTTCTGCGTGTGGGCAGATTGAGTGTCAAGAGTCAGCAAAATTCAGGGCCCGCGTTTTTTTTTTTATTTCCCCCTTCTAAGACCTAATCGACACCTCTTTCGCCCCTTTATCTTTAGTGAACACCCTCTCTCTTCAGCAAAGTGAAGAAGTTTCCCCTGAGTATCCAGCCCATTTCTCTTCAACGGACTGAAATCTGAGTCTTCCCCTGAGTCTTCAGCCCATTTCTCTCTCCCGGACATCTCTCCCTCTCTCGTTTCTCTCTCCCGAGCGTCGCTGGACTCTCCCGCTCTCGTCTCTCAGCTAAGAGCCATCGCTGCAACTCTCCCAAAGCTCGGTTCCCTCTCTCGTCTCTCTCTCAACTAGGCCCATCTCCTCTCGCTGCGACTCTCATCTCCTCTCGTTTTTCTCTCCCGGGCGTCATCTACTCTCGCTGCAACTCGCCTCTCTCCCTCTCGTGCGATGGTCGATGGGATTTTAGCTATAACCTTAAAGTCCCGAAATCCTTACATCCCTAAAGCCCTAAATCGCAGCACTTTAAATCCAGGATCTCAAAATCACTATCCAAATTCCATATGGGTACCGATTGTGTGATTGGCATGCCCCACCTATAGATGACCATGGAATTACAGTGGGTCTGTGACAAATCGAGATGAATAGATGTTTTATGGTTGTAATGAAGCTATAGCATGTTCCGAGATATGGAATGGAATTTTTGATCTATAGAGATGGGTGGTTTGTGTTTGTAGAAACTAGTGATATATGCATTTTTATGTTGTTAAGAGTGTTTCTATACTCATGTGTTCTGATCTTTACAGGTGTTTACAGGGCGTGCATAATTGAGCCAGATGTCAGTTAACATGGAGGTGTTTGGACAGGTTTTGGAATATATAAATTAAAGTTTTCAAATTTTGTAAGTGTATGAATTTTTGGATTTTGTACAAGTGTCTATTGCATGAGTTTTGCTGGAATGTAGCTGACTTTGTAACAGGCTAACGAGTTGGTTAGATCAATTAATATATCTGTGGAGATCATGTGAAACGATCAGGTGGCAACATAGATAACCTTGAGATGGGTAATTAACCTATCCTTGAGAACGAAATCCAAGTTGACTAGTATCATATTATATAGGGGCCCAATGTCCACACTAGAAATAACAATGAAATAGGGTACATTTTCAAAAACTTCAAAAACGAAGAATGGTAAAACTTGACAAATTTGCTCTATCTCAATAGTTGAAACAAAAGATAACCATGCTTTTGTAATGATGTTCAAGGCATTCCCATAGCATATGGCATCCCAAAGTCCCAGGATCTGAACACAAAAAGGGTCAGTTCAGAAAGGACTGAAACACACTTTCATGTCTCTAATACATATTAAGGTCCGAGAAAAAAATCCAATCACTATATGCCCCTTTGGACTTCAATTAAAAGGCAACTAGGCAATTCCAAGCAATCTATGCAACACATCCATTCCATTTCAACAAATCCATTGTACAAAATAGCCATTCTATTTTGACACCAATATGAGCACATAATATGACAAAGCAACCCTTTTCTATTCCATTGTGCAAAACAACTATGCACAAAATACAATTTTCAAATCCATTACAACACTCAAACCATCTATTTCTACAAATACAAACCACCCAATTCTACAAATAGAAATAAACTCTTGCCAAGCCCATCATAAGAAAGCAGGTTGCCAGGAAATGCCATAGCACCTGTGACCTGAGCTGCACCCAAACCAACCAAGCCCTTCCCACCTCAATTCGGAAGGCCACCTTGGCTACTATGTTCAAAACCATTACTCACGTTTGTATCACTGATGCCCAAAATTGAACTCATACTTGGATTTACTGATTCAACATCGTTTCCTAATTGCATTGAAGATGCAAAGGGCATGTTATTCTGCTTTGGGAAGAGCAGCTGCTGCTGATGCAGAGACCTGAACCCATTTACATTTCATTCTGACTCCATTCGAATGACCCGTGTAAGGGAAGCCAAGATTGATACTGCTATTGTTATTGGAACACGCCAATTCTTCATAAAATCCGTTATTATTTAGTTGTGCAACCGGTTGGTTATCTTCTTTCACCACCGCTACCTTCAACAAGAACTCCTCCAAAGTAATATCTCCTAAAGTCTGCTGCTTCTGTTGCAAATTATGTTAGAAATAGGTGGTCCTCTAGTATATGTTTCAAACACTTTTGACCCACTTGATGCACGGATCAACTATCCAGAAGGCTACAAAACCCAATCCATGATGCAAACCCTCAATCTCACATATCAAGATCAGTAAATCAATCTATCTAAAAGATAGAACCAGCAACATATAAGCTATAAATAAATCTACAACATACAAGGAAGTGGATAATACCTTTGGAGCTTGGTTGTGCTATAATGGAGAAGTTGTGTCTTTCTTTGATGAAACGCTTTCACTAATCAAATAGGGATCTCCAAGACCTCTTGATCTTCCACGCTATGACCCGTGTCAGATTCTCTTTTTCTCAAAAAGATGGTGGGGTCTCCAAGAGAAAACTACTAGGAACTCAAATGAGGAACTAGAAGAGAAGATGTGTGCAACACTTGCACAAAAGGGAGAGGTGGACGTGCAACAACTTGCACAAGGGAGATGTGGACGTCCAACACTTGGACTTGATTTTCTTTGGGCGTGAATCCCAATGTATGCAACTAGTAGTGGATGTCCAACCCTTGGTTCCTCTATTTATAGTTTGTGGTTTCCACGCTAGCCCAATTATGGTTTAGCTCATGGAACAGCCCATTCTTTTGGGTTGGTTTCCACGCTATCCCATTCTTTTAGGTTGGTTACCACTAGGTTTCCTAAAGGAATACCTAGTGGTTTCCACGCATCGATGTAAAAAGTGGTCCTGAGGTTACCAGATTGTGTCTCACTACGTTCAGGACGGTGTTGCGGTACGTACCAACCGTATGCGGCATGCCGGTCCGGTGGTAGTCGGCAATCTGGTATCAGAGCCACTCGAGCTTGGTTGACGCAACCATTGGTTGGTGCTACCAACCATATCCAGACTCCAATATGGCTTGGAGTGACCAAGGTGAAACTTCACCTAACCATGTAGCTATTCCAGAAAATAATTCTGGAGCTTCTAGCAGTACTACTGTTGGAACCTTTAGATGTAGTTCATATGAAGATCCTATTAATGAACTACCCATCTATATTGAGATCCAGTATTATGAGACCTCTATGGAGGATCCCATATATCAGACTTATGCTTTGCCTACTTCTGGACCATATCTAGAAGCCCTAGATAAAGCTATGTCATTCCTAAATAAAGCCCGAAAAGAGTATATTACATATACTCCAAATTTAGAACTTGTGATTAGGACAAAGAAGAAGGTTGGCCCTCCTTGAAGACATCATGTCCTCCTCACAAAGAATACCTGAAGTAGTCACAGCATAATTGAGACATAGAGTAGAACTCACTACTCTAATCCATAGACTAAAGATCATGATAATAACCTTACAAAGAATTACAGCCACCCACTATCCATACAGAAGAAATTCAGCTATTCACTTTATCACAAGTGAACACCACCTTGTGGTTAGCACCTTTTGGGAATTAGAACCTGAGCATCAAGGTTTAATACAGCAAGCCATAGTCCATGCTGAACAAGTAGGACTAATACCTATACTAGTCAGGCCATATTTAGAATTAGACAGACTATATAGTCCCCATGAGAAGGTAATTGAGTCTTCCAATTACTGCAGAAGTAAGCTAAACAAGCTATTTAGAACTCCAGCTGGATCTATTGTTATAGACCCTCCAAATTATTTTTGGGATATTTCAGAATTCATAGGCGAATTTCCAGTATTATACAGGACCCAAAACTACATAATATACGTCTATGAAGAGATAAAAAAATTCTTGCAGAACTATGAAACTGAAGTTTTTAAGAAACTATGGAACCTGTGTTAGAACTTATTCTATCATAAGAAACCATAGAGAACTCTTCCTTGAGCTAATAAAAAGAATGAAGCAGATTCAGGCCCACCATAGATATTTTCTATGGAAAGAATTTAGAGACATTTATGGTGTCTCCCCACAAACATACTTTGTTACAGCCTTTATTGAATTAAGAGATCATGATCCAAAGTATGAATCAGCCATTACAGAAGGATTTGTAGAATTTGCCAATAGGCAAAATATGGGCCCAAATCCAGAAGATCCTTTAAAATGCTAGTTACACCATGTGAAGGATCTATTACTGCTCAAGAAATCGCCTACGCATCGGTAGATGATTATCTTGGGAAAATTCAAGCCATGATTTGACAAGAAGGAAATGTCTTCCTTGTCAGTCAATCTAAACTTGATAAACTTAATAGTGTTCAGTTAAAGCAAGCTCTGGGTACTTCCCAGAATGTTATAATTTCAGGATTATTCCAGTTTAGAGAAGAAATGGTCATGTACGAAAAAGTACTTGCCATAAATCAGGCAGGCCTCATGAGAGGCCTTGAAAGGTTCTTTCAAGTGTTCACTAGGTATCAAACCAATTTAAGTCAAGCCCTATCTCAAATGCTAAGCGAGCTTAAGCCAGTTAAAGATGATGCTATGAACATTGATGACCTTAAGAATGTTCCAGCCTTATATGAATATCTCTCCAACTTCGATAATAGAATGAAGAGCGATATGTCAAAATTAAGAGAAGAAATAGAAAGAGTAAGAATTACTCTTGCCAAGGCCAATGAAGTACAGTCATACAAACATATGATGGATGCAGTCTATGCAGCTAAAATGGAAACTCTCCATTTAATGAGAGAATGCAGAGATGAAGTTATAGATAAGTTTGATCAAAGGATCAAAACTATTGAAGATTCTTGTGCGGTAATAATGGATGAACTCCATACCCTAAAGAATCTTCCAAATATTATCTTACAGCAAAACCAGAACAACCACAACATCCAGACAACTATAATGTTAGAGATGTATAAAAAGGTTGATTCCTTTCAGACTAGCTTAGATACTATAAGTACTAATGCTAAAATCCAGGAAAGAAAGATTGATAATATCCTCAATCGATGTAAACAAGGAAACCAACCAACTGTTGGTCTTCCCCAAAAGAATATTCAACTTAAGCCACCTGAGAAACCCTTAGGTCATCCGGCCTCGAACATGATTCGAATTAAGAATTTTGTTCATAAAGTTTCAGAGAAAGTTAAGAAGCCCAAGCCTAAGATTAATTGGAGTAATCTTGGCGAAAATGATTGGGATATTATAGAGAATGTCATTAAGCACCAGAGACTTCCTCCTGTCAGGAATGAAGATCTCTTTACCTTGGGAGAAACTCCCATAGGTTTAAACTATGAGATAACCAAGTGGTCCAACCAAGACTTGGTTGTAAAGAAGTTACAAAAGTTTGATGTCTTTGACCCAGCTTTTGTAAAAATAGGAGCTAAGAAGAATTTCCTATTCTTATCATTTGGCATGTTCCAATGTAAGATACAAGGATTACATGCTCCTGATCCAGATGTCCAACTCTGCATGGTTCTTGCTGATGAAAGAGTTAAAGATTTTAGGAAGAGCATAGATGGAATAGGACAAATGCAGCTTAAGCAAAATATTGCTTATTTTAATGTCATTCCAGGGTTCGTCCTACCCCTTGCTGCAGTCAGCAATATGAAACTGATCGTAGCCACCAAAGGCTATGAGAAGTATAACATGAAAGATGGAATGCTTTCAATTCAGCATCAGAGTAGAGTTATGTTTACTAACTTTCCTCAAGATGGTCTATTGTTTACCATCCAGAAAGGTGGAGTAAACGAAGAAGTCCTTGTTAGGACATGTAGAGAAAACTCTGATTACACTTTCAGAAGACTCCCAACTAAGGGATTCTTAGAGTCATTAGGAAACTGGGATTTTCCTAATATGAAGCCTGAATAAGAGGAGAAAACTAATCTTCTTGATTGGGTCCATGAAGAACCTGGTCCTCACGGGAAGGTATCCATTCAGTTTGGCAAGCCAACCATTGTTGACAAAGCCACTAATGCAAAATTGGAAAAAGATTTCCAAATGTCTAGTGAAGCCTTATTTTCTAAGACCTACAATCATAGAAAATCTTTAGACAGAGAGTTAGGTAAAACCAAGCCTATAATAAAATTATTACGGACTAACTCTTCTTCTAGCCTAAACTCTAGGAGTCATGGTCTGAGTTTAAATATGATCATACTTAATATTCCAGGTCTTTCATTAAACATGATGAGACTTTCAGATACTAGAGACTTTAAGGACCTTGATGAGTTCATCAGACCCCAAACCTCTAATCCAGGCTCACAACCTCCCTTATGGTTGAATGAGCATCACATCCATGGTGATGATAATAATGAGGATCACCATAGAGAGCATAGAGAACAACGACGCGAAAGGCGAGAAATGCCTAATGTTGTTTTTAAGACTCCAGTTTATGACAAGCCTGCCAGGCACCGTCATGAGGATAAAAGTCCTTACGAAGGTATAACCAAAATGGCAGAAGTCCCTATAGACATTCAGGGAATTAAGCTTAACATCGACAAGGTTAGAGATGTTAAGGAATCTTTAGAAAAATGGAAAAGCAGGATGCTTACCATTTTTACCAAGCAGCATGAATGGGATGAAGCAAGCTGTCATTCCTATGCAGAGTTATCTTTTGAAGGAATAATGAAAGACTACTTAAAAAGGATTAAGAAAGGTTCCACTGTTGAGGACAGAGCTCTATTAGCTCAGTACAATTAATATGTAAACCAGAAGAATGTAGAAGGATACATCTTCCTCTTTTTTAAGGAATTTGTTGGCCAGACGGACACTGTTGTCCTCAATAAAGATAAAGAGAAGGCCAAGTTTGAGTTAACATGGTTAAAGATATGTGATTTGAGTTATGTAGAACAATACAGTAACCAATTCAAGCAACTGTTCTACAAATGTAATGATGACTCATTAAAGGATGAGTATTTTAGAAAGATCCCTACTGTAGGAAATCATATTCTTACAAATTACAAGGAATGGATGGGTAGATATGATTGAACCCAGTATCTTAAGGACGATACCTTAGGAGAAAGGATCAATTACACTTTAGATTACATTGCTCGAAAGTAGAGGAATGATATAGAAAGGCATCTCTTGCAGAAAGCCTTTATAGAAATCAGGTTCAAAGATGAACGTGATAATGAAGCTCCCAGAGAATGGGGATGTAGTAAAGAGTCTATGCACCGTAAGACACATAAATATAGGAGACATAAGCATAGAAGCGACTCAGCCTTCTATCCTCATAAGAGGAAAAAGAAGAGATACAGTTTCAGAAAGTCTGAAACATTCAGAGATGACGCCAAGCGGCATCGGAATATCAAGGCTAGAAAGTATTGGAAAAGGAACACTTCCAAAGGGAAGAAGGTTCCTAACTATAGGAAAGATCCTATATCCAGATCCGACAAGAGAGAGTGTTGGACTTGCGGAGAATCCGGCCATTTTGCTTTAAAATGTTCAAAGAAGGATTCTAAGAAAATTAGAGTCAACATGGTAGAGCTTATACAACCATATGCAGATAGAGAAGATTTAGATATCTTATATCATTCAGAAGTCAGAGATATTGATGAAGAATCTGTCTATTCAGTCTACACTGAAGATGAAGAAGGAGATAGTAATGATCTATCATCCGATGAAGATGAACAATCATGTGATGACTGTTGTGCCAAGTTGCAGTTAAATGCACACTTGATTAAGGTGAGACTTCAGGAGAACCTCCAGAGGTAGTGGAATCTAGCTACCATAAGTTCGAACATCAAGTATTAAGATGGACTAGCAATAAATGGTCTATGAAGCAATGGAAATATAGGAGTAATCCACCTCCTAATGAAGTTCCTATAGAATTCCATGCTATGACTTCAAAACTACAGTTTATGTGTGAAGAATGTGGAGATCCCACTATTCCAGGAGATAGAGAAGAATGCCTATTCTTCGTTAGTGAGAAATATAGCCTTCACTTCCACAAGACTTGCTTCCTTGCAAACCTTCAAGAGAATAGAGGACAAAAGGCAGCAGAGGTAGTCATTGAGACTCTAGGAAATTACTGGAAGGATGTCGAGACTATCCGACTACTTCAGTACTTCCAGCATAAAGATGCCATTAGATACAATGAAGAAGTTCATATTGAAGGTATCACTTCACAGGAAGATGGCACTATGAACCTGAATGAAGATGAAGATCTTAAGCAGAAGTATGTACTAATCAATAATAGTATTGAAGTACACTCTTACCAATATCAAGGAGACCTTCTCTTTGCTAAGCTTAAGATAGCCAATCTTGGCAATCAAGAGATTGAAGCTTTAGTCGACACAGGTGCGACTACTTCATTCATTAAGAAAGGAATCATCCCTGAAAACAAGATGATTACCTTAGAAAAACCTTACGAAGGTACAGGAGAAAACTCCATACCTTTCATAATATCTAGGCAAACAAAGATCCTGCTCATTAACATACAAGATACTTTGCACAAAGTCCGATTTTTAGAAATCCCTAACATGACTGTTAGAGACTCCATTCTTGGAATGGATTTCTTCTCCGACTTTGATCAATACACCTTCCAGATGCAGCCTAATCTGCAAATTGTATTAAGGCTTCAAGATGATGAAGCCATACTTCCTTTGTTTACTAAAACAGAGAAGTACATAGCTACCTTCCCTACACCACCGAAGCATGGTGGGAAGAGTGGTGCCCCAGACACAGCGGAGAGTGGTACTGCTATCAGAGTTACAGCGAAGAGTGGTGATGCTGAGGGTAACTTGGGTAATTTAGGTAAAGAAGTGGATACCCTAAACCCTAAACCACAGCGTCAACGCCATGCAAATGCAAGCTCCACACTTGCAGCATATGTCTAGAAGACCAAGTAGAAACCTACCTTGGCGAGATCCTGTTGCACAATGCACAGATCAATATAGCTAAAGCAAAAGAAAGAGCCCAAACCAAGGCCCTTCTTAATGCAGCCAAACCTAAGAAGAAAGAAGAGATTTCTTCTCTCATTCAAGTTAAAAGAGAACTTGAAAGGTTGACCAAACCTGTCTTAGGTAAAGACCCCATAGCCAGATGGGATAAAGATAAGTATGAATGCATACTTAACCTTGTAGATCCAAAGAGAACTATTAATGGTAAAGCCTTTCCTGCATCAGCCTAGGAAATGAAGGAGTTCTCTATTCAAATTAAGGAGTTGCTTGATCAGAAACTGATTAGGCCATCCAATAGCCCTCACAACAGTCCAGCCTTCTTTGTTTACAAACATTCAAAACAAAAGAGAGGTAAAGCCAGAATGCTCATAGATTACAGAGCGTTGAATGACAACCTCGTTGTAGACTCGTATAAGATCCCTTATAGGAACAATCTTATACAACTTATAGACAAGAGGACTTGGTTTAGCAAGTTCGATTGTAAGTCTGGATTTTGGCAAATCCGGATGCATAAAGACTCCATTCCATGGACAGCCTTTAGAGTGCCCAGAGGCAAATATGAATGGCTAGTTATGCCATTTGGCCTCAGTATAGCTCCCCAAGTCTTCCAAAGAAGAATGGATGACATCTTTAGAGACCATTTAGACTACTGTATGGTTTATATAGATGATGTTCTTGTTGCTTCTCACAGCCAGATAGAACATTTTAAGCATGTTAAAGCCATACTCAAGGAATTTGACAAACATGGTATTGTCATTTCAGACACTAAGTATGAACTCTGTAAGAAAGAAATAGATTTCTTAGGAGTCCATATTAAGCAAGGTAAAGTGGCCCTCTAAGACCACATAGTCAAGAAAATCCTTGAATTTCCAGAAACCTTGAAATCCAGAAAGCAGCTTCAAAGCTACTTAGGCATATTAAATTGTGCCAATGATTTTATCAAGGATTTAGCCAAATACAGAGGCAGTCTTTCTTGTAAACTAAAAAAGACTGAGGAAACCAATCCCTTTACCTGGACATCCAGAGATAAAGAGATTATTTTAGAGATTAGAGAAATAGTAAAAACTATTCCTCCTCTAGCCCTTCCTAGTATTGAAGACTCATTTGTTCTTAGAACAGATGCTTCAGACCTTCAGTGGGGTGTAGTCTACATGACTATCAAACCCAATGATCCAGAAAGAAAATGCAACATTTGTTGCTATAAGTCAGGTACATTTACCTCAGCACAGGTAAATTACCATGCTCATGGGAAAGAACTTCTAGCTGTAGTCTTAGGGATTGAAAAATATGCCCTCTTTCTTAGACCTAAGAAATTTTTAGTAGAAACAGACTCTAAGTTTGTTTTGTTTTTTAAGAATGCTCAGTTAAAGCTTTTTAGCCAAAGAAGACTTATTACTTGGCATCATTTTCTTCATGAGTTTGATTATGATATTAAGCATGTTTCAGGAAAGAGCATTGAGCTCGCTAATATAGTATCCAGAGAAAAAATACTTGCTTATAATGTTAAATATCCAGATATGACTCAATGCTTTGTCCTGCAGATGACGGATAGAGGACGAGGATCTAGAGGAAGAGGAAGGAGTTTTCCTCCTCACCAGAGCAAATTTGATTTAGAAAAATTTCAGCAGTTCTTGGAATTCCAAGAACAATTTCAGCAGATGAAAGGCTTGGCTATCCAGGAATCCATTGAAGGAGAATCCTCTGACGGGAACCCCCCTCAGAAGATTATTAAGGTTGAGAATCCAGCCGGGGACACCACCTGGAATTTAGTGGCAGGGAGGCGACCCGCACTGCCAAAAATTGAGCCTAAAACCATGGAGATACGAAAAATCTTGTCACACATAAATGAAGCCATATACCCTCCGGGGTTTAATCCAGCTGAATTTGATCCAGATAATGTCGTTGGCAAGGTGTTTTTAAGAAAATGCCCATCTTCAGACCACTTTCCCATAGGCCTTATGAGGAAAGAATTTGAGAAACCTGAACTTTTAGTTGAAGATAACATCTAGCGTTGTAAAAATGACAACCGTCGGATAATTGAGTTAAAGCAATCCATTATAGCAGCCATGAGAGAAATGAGGTCGCTCCGCCTTGCTAATGATGAGCTCAAGGCCCAGCAAACCTCTTATGCTAAAGAGATGATCGAGCTTACAGGAACAATCTCCTATTCAGATGCAGCCAGGATTCCAGATAAAATTACCTATAAAAGACATAAATTTGATGTCTTCCTGTCTGTTCAAACCAGAAAGGAATATGAAGATCTAGCCATAAGAGACCTGTATGTTTCAGCTTCAGCCATCATGTCTTTAAAGACACATGAAGATTTAGCAGATATAGATGGAATGGTACTAATTGGTACCCAGTTCCAGCCTTCAGTTTGGATTACTGAAAAATTCAGTTTACAGCCTAAAGAAGAAAAGGCGAGAGCCCTCTTCAATTCAGGATTTGTTAGGAATATTGATATTCCAGACGAATCATCACTAAGTATTCTTCCTATGGAAGCTATTAAGATTTTAAAGAATGTTATTCAGGAATATCCTTATCACTTAAGGACTTATGTTTTAGCCCTAGGAGATTTCAGCCTAATCAGGATTTACCCTGAATATGAAGACCTAAATTCAGTACGTCATGAAAGCCTGCAGGTTCCAGAGAGCTATTCCAGGATGGAAATCTACAAGCAGAGAGCTCTAAATATAGAGGCCATCTACATCGAGCTTAAAGAATCCGAGTCTGAATGGTACACTCTGTACTGCTCCCAGACCATGCTGATCCAAGCTATAGAAGTTATTGGATCAGGCATTGTTGAAAAGGTAAAGCCTGGACATGCCCCCCTCAAGCTGGCCTTGCCTTGCATGTTCCCTGAAGCCATGGCCCTTGGAATTGCTAACCAAAGGGTAATAGAGGCCGCCGAGGAGATTGCCACTGCTTTAGTGGACCCAAGGCCCATAACACCTGAGCTAATGAGCCAACCCAGCTTACTTCCTGGCTCACTTCCAGAAGGATCCGGAGCACAGTCCTCCACATGCAGCAGTATCCAGCCGAAAGCAGATCCAGCAGCATAAAGAAAAAGAAGACAGCTGGCAGAGGCCATTGCTGGTCAAACCCCAATAATGCCTAAGGGGAATAATGAATTCAGCTGTAGCACATCATGCTACACAGGAACAGTGATAAAGCAGGGAATCCTATCCCATTGTCGGATATTGTTCCACCTAAAGGATTATTTTGATTTTTTAATTCCTTCTCTCCCCTCTCCATCAAATGTAATTAACTTAGCATTGGAGTCCGGCATCTTAGTTTTGCCTATATAAGGGAGAAGAGTATACTTGAAGCCATACGAATTTTGGTGGCATAGGAAATTTTGCTAGAGTCTCAGGTATGATAGGCTAAGGCTCCCCCAGGGTAGCTGGGAGGAAGTCTCTTCTTTGATGTTGTAATTTTAATTTGTAAGTTTTCTCTGTATCTTGTAATAGTTTGTTTCGTAATGAATCATCATGATGTTTCAGCATTCTATCATCTCCATTTTGCATTGGCATTGTGACTGGTGCTTGAGGCCGTAGTGAGATCGTATGCCTTTTGCATGGACTCTTTGGGACGTAGCCGTTGGCCATGTTGGCGCCGAGGCGTTGTCCATTCTAGTCCGAGTGCATAGGTGGTCGAAGACGAGTCCTTCTGTGTCATGACCAGGACCCTTTCACCTTGGAGACCTTAGTTTACCGGAAGCAATTGGTGGACCATTACCCACATACTACTACATTATACTTAGAAGACCTGCATATAGGATTATTCTGTCTAGAGAGATGACCTCCTTGCTGCTCTGATACCTCCATACTTGCTAGCACGCCCCCTCTGCCAGAATTTTCGCCCCCGTTACTATTGAAAAAAGTCACTATTCACTATTCACTATTCATAGTGAAACAAGTGAAAATTCAGTAGCAGCTTTTAGCTGCAAATTTAGTTTTAAATTTTGTTTAAAATTCAGTTTATTATTTTAAGCTTTAAGTTATGCTATTTTATGCACTGCTGTTCACACTACTCACCTTCATAGTATTGATAGCATATTCAGTATTTTCAGCCTGGTTATTATTTAAGGTTTTTGAGTTATTTTAAAAAATTAAGTAAAAATTTGGTATCAGAACCCTCATACCAGACAAAAAAGGAAAAAGTACAGTCTGGTATCAGAGCCACTATGGTATAAGTTCCTCCGCCCTTACAGGAGGCATCCGACTCATAGGGAGTTCTCAATGTATGACGTGAGACGAAGTGCAGGCTCTTATCCCCAGAGTAACTCGGGAGCTGGGGCCTTCCGAGGGTTTTCGATTGTCGAGAGGCATCGATGTAAAAAGTGGTCTTGAGGTTACCAGATTGTGTCTCACTACGTTCAGGACGGTGCTGCGGTATGTACCAACCGTATGCGGCATGCCGGTCCAGTGGTAGTCGGCAGTCTGGTATCAGAGCCACTCAAGCTTGGTTGACGCAACCATTGGTTGGTGCTACCAACCATATCCAGACTCCAATATGGCTTGGAGTGACCAAGGTGAAACTTCACCTAACCATGTAGCTGTTCCAGAAGGGTTGAACTTATACCATTGTGGTTTCCACGCTAGCCCAATCGTGGTTTAGGGTTTAGGATATCCACTTCTTTACCTAAATTACCCAAGTTACCCTCAACATCACCACTCTTCGCTGTAACTCTGATAGCAGTACCACTCTCCGCTGTGTCTGTGGCACCACTCTTCCCACCATGCGTCGCTAGTGTAGGGAAGTTTGCTATGTACTTCTTTGTTTTAGTAAACAAAGGAAGTATGGCTTCATCATCTTGAAGTCTTAACACAATTTGCAGATTAGGCTGCATCTGGAAGGTGTATTGATCAAAGTCGGAGAAGAAATCCATTCCAAGAATGGAGTCGCTAACAGTCATGTTAGGGATTTCTAAAAATCGAACTTTGTGCAAAGTATCCTATCTGTTAATGAGCAGGATCTTTGTTTGCCTAGATATTATGAAAGGTATGGAGTTTGCTCCTGTACCTTCATAAGGTTTTTCTAAGGTAATCATCTTGTTTTCAGGGATGATTCCTTTCTTAATGAATGAAGTAGTCGCACCTGTGTCGACTAAAGCTTCAATCTCTTGATTGCCAAGATTGGCTATCTTAAGCTTAGCAAAGAGAAGGTCTCCTTGATATTGGTAAGAGTGTACTTCAATACTATTATTGATTAGTATATACTTCTACTTAAGATCTTCATCTTCATTCAGGTTCATAGTGCCATCTTCCTGTGAAGTGATATCTTCATTATATCTAATGGCATCTTTATGCTGGAAGTACTGAAGTAGTCGGATAGTCTCGACATCCTTCCAGTAATTTCCTAGTCTCAATGACTACCTCTGCTGCCTTTTGTCCTCTGTTCTCTTGAAGGACTGCAAGGAAGCAAGTCTTGTGGAAGTGAAGGCTATATTTCTCACTAACGAAGAATAGGCATTCTTCTCTATCTCCTGGAATAGTGGGATCTCCACATTCTTCACACATAAACTGTATTTCTGAAGTCATAGCATGGAATTCTATAGGAACTTCATTAGGAGGTGGATTACTCCTATATTTCCATTGCTTCATAGACCATCTATTGCTAGTCCATCTTTATACTTGATGTTCGGACTTATGGTAGCTAGATGGTTGGTTTCCACTTGGTTTCCACCTCATGAAATAATTGGGCTAGCGTGGGGACCACTAGGTATTCCTTAGAAAGCTTGCTCTAACTAGGACTCGCGACCCCACATCTCATGTGTAATTCGGGCCCACAGTTAATTACAAATAACTCCACTATATAAATGCAATTGAACTCCAGTCTTAGGAATATTACAAAGAAGACCCTAAACTTCCACATTACCACAAGTAGGCCCCTCTATCAATATCCATGGATTAATTCGACCTGTCTTCCAAACTTAGATCCTATCTTATTATCCTTGAGCCCCAATTAATTATAATGATCATGGTACCTTTCCAATTTACTCTTAATCGGAATGGGTGTGCACTTACCAATGATAAATCCATTAATTGGCACAAGGGGATATTAGAGATAGATTCCATCTTGACCATTGAATGTTCCCACAGCTCTACCACCACGTACCCAAATCACCGAGGTGTTGACCTACAGTTGGCCTCACTCATTAGTGACTCAAAGCAAATGAATAGATAGAAACTTGAGTTCATTAATGTCTCAGGATTGAGAGCTTACTGGTAGGGAATTACGAGAGCAGACCTTAAAGTAAAGGCAGTGTTTATAAGGTGCTTCTTATGGTCCTTCAATACATCCAATGTACCAGCACTATGATCCAGAATCTTACATTCTGATGATTGAGACAAATCACACTATCTCATAGTGATCAAAGTGCTGCAATCATGTCAGTATGAAATGTCCAGTCTCATCACTAGTTGTGAAAATATTTAAGTATAAGATTTGTCACACATGTCTCCCGTATGTCGATCTCATCCATACACATGTGTTACATCTAATACACTTGTAGACTCTGATTCATCTCATGAACCATCATGTCATTCGTATTGGTTATGTACAAGTATATAATAAATCATCATTCATCTCATGAAAGAAAATCATGAATATACTGATAAATAAAGAAATTACTCAATTTATTATTTCATTGCTGGATTAAGTCCATAAAACTAACAAATTAAACCCTGAATTTCCAATTCCATCCCCCCCCCATTTTCTCCATACATCTCCCTCCAGACCTGATCAACTGTCTTTTGACTCAAAGTCCGCGGAAGCATCAAGGAGCCCTGCCTCTGCCGAGTCCCACCACTAGAGGTTCCACCATCAGGCATGCCGATAGTGAAAGCCATAGCCTGAGCTTCTTCTGCTGTCCAGATATTCTTGATGAATTCATCCATGTTCATTGACCCGAAATCCTTTCCATCGCCCCGAGAGTGTTCTGCAGCTTATCGAAGGTAAGTGAGTAGACAGAGGTCTGTTGGGTCAGAGGCAAGTAATTCACAGACAGTCTCCCTTTATTGTTGTTGCCTCTAGGAATCATGTTCTTGAAGTTGAAGTTCATGTGAGACCCATTTTTTAGAATAAAAAAGATGGTTTCTTCAAACAAGTTACACACCCCTGAAACCACTAGTCCAAATTCAATACCAGTTTTATCAATTTTAATTGAATCACTGATCCACTTTTTCTACTTCACATCCAAATTTATTGAATCCACACCTAAATAAGATCATAACATCTACTCAAGAAAAGCATAAATACATAAGAAAACCAATGAAATGAAAACCCAACTCAGTTCCCTGTATTTCAACTGTAATTCCACCAACTCTTCATCCAATACTCAAAAACAGTGTTAAAAAATAAGATAAAAGAGCATAAAAAGAGGAAAAAAATCAAGAGCTCAACTGTAATTCAATGAATTTAAATTGTGCAGTAAATACTCAAGAAGAAATACAGACAAAAATCTATTCCAAAAATGGATGAAAATAATAAAATCAGATTCCAAAAAAAAAAAAAAAAACAAACAGATAGATACTTGAATTCCATCAAATTCGAAAGAAATATTTTATTTCAATGTTATTTATTTCATTTTAGAATTTTTTTTCCATTTTTTCACATTTGTATGTATGAAGAGAGAGAGAGAGAGAGAGAGAGAGAGAGAGAGAGAGAGAGAGATTTCTACATGACATGGTTACCACTTTCTACAAACACAAACCACCCATCTCTATAGATCAAATTTTTCATTCCATATCTCAAAACATGCTACAACTTCATTACAACCATAAAACATCTATTCATCTCGACTTGCCACAGACCCACTGTAATTCCATGGTCATCTATAGGGGGGGCATGCCAATCACACAATATGTACCCATATGGAATCTGGATAGTGGTTGAGATCCTGGATTTAGGGTGCTGCGATTTAGGGCTTTAGGGATGTAAGGATTTCGGGAATTTGAGGTTATAGCTGAAATCCCATTGACCGTCGTGCGAGAGGGAGAGAGGCGAGTTGCAGCGAGAGTAGATGACGCCCGGGAGAGAAAGACGAGAGGATATGAGAGTCGCAGCGAGAGGAGATGAGCCCAGTTGAGAGAGAGAGAGACGAGATAGGGACGGACGAGAGAGGGAGCCGAGCTTTGGGAGAGTTGCAGCGATGGCTCCCAGCTGAGAGACAAGAGCGGGAGAGTCCAGTGACGCCCGAAAGAGAGAAACAAGAGAGGGAGAGACGTTCGGGAGAGAGAAATGGGCTGAAGACTCAAGGGAAGACTCAGATTTCAGTCCGTTGAAGAGAAATGGGCTGGAGACTCAGGGGAAGCTTCTTCATTTCGCTGAAGAGAGAGGGCTCCGTTCGCTGAAGATAAAGGAGAGAGAGCGATAGAGAGAGAGGCCAGAGGTGTCGATTAGGTCTTAGAAGGGGGGAAACGAAAAAAAAAGCGGGCCCTGACTCTCAATCCGCCCACACGCAGAACTCGCATGATTCAGCTCAATGATTTTCTCAGCTGCAGCTCAGAAGAGCCATTCTATATATATATAAAGGATAGGAACAAAGAATAAACATTTCCAATTTTGAGTAAACTTTAAAGTGGATTATAAACATTATCAGCCAAACAAATGCACATCAATGTAAATTCCCAATCAGATTAATATATATAGAGAGATTCTTCCATAAAAAAAATTTTAAAAAAAAAACATAAAGAGAAGCCTGCTTCATTCCAATAGTATAAATTCAACAATGGAGATGAAAGTAAAGAGCGAGTCGATGGAAGTAATACAATGATGCATTTGGGGCAAACAATTTGGCAGCAAAAAGATGTTAACATAGAGAGAAATCAAATATCTTTTGATCCTAGAGAGAAATCCAAACCATCTAAACCTCAAAAGCTTTCAAACTCAAACCAATCTCATCCAAATGTAAAGCATCCTCTAAAATATAAAGTATGCCAACATCTTTAAAAGTAAATCATTTCAACATCCAATACTAACCATAGAACTAAGATACCATTGTTTGTTAAAATCTCAAAACAAGTTAGGCAACAAAGCCACCATCTGCGTTCGCCTTCAACCACATCATGCGTATTCTATCATCATCTTCTAACATCCATACCTCTCTATTTTCCTTGGTACGAAAAGCATTGAGTGCATAAATGTACAACCTATCAGGCACATTTGGAAACTTTTTCAGAGATGCAATGCAGTCAGCGATAGTTGGACCGTCAGTTTTGAAGGTGGAATCAATTGAAGAAATAAGATTGTCAATGCTAACCACCAATGCATCATTCCCCGAGTTTTTCTTACGTCGAGATGGGTAGGGATGCTTGCGCCTTACTTCTTCCAATTGGTCCTCTAATTCAATTGGTCTTCCTCTTGAAAATTGGATGATTGTGGAGACATAGGGTTACTAGCAAAGCTCAAGTTATGATTTTCTGAAGGCATTCTCAGCATATCATCTGGTATCATACCAAATGCTGGTGTCCAAGCAGCTTCACCAGTAGCCATTGTCCCACCAAATAGGATAGCCATCTCTTTGGGGAACTGTTATGATTTTGTGCGGAATAACTTCGCATCAAGATTTTCCTATAACAAATGACAGATTAGTTTAAGGCTTTCCAAGTTGTGTAATCAAAAAATGATATATTTAGCTTCAAGTACTCTTCCCATCTTTCTGGCTCCGTAGTGACAATGTGTCTTTGTTGCAACCTATTTCCGTTTGGTTAAGTAACTTTTTCCATGCTGCATACTGCTTCTTCATGATGTCCCACATGCTTTTTAATTGCTTCTGATCGTAGTTGAGTTTTGTTTTTTCGTTAAATGATGTAACAATTTTTTTTCCATGAAGATGCCTTTAGATGAATCCCTGGTCTACCTCCTATTTGTACTACTTGCGATGACAAGGTCAATGAAGATCTTCTTATTTTCATTGGACCACAAACCCTGCCCCTTTCAATTGTAGCCATCTTTTTTTCACCTATATCAGCAAAAAGATGAAAAGAATATGATTCTTTAAAAATAATCTGAAACAAGAAGTTTCAAAGTTTAACAAAAAATGAATAGAAATTAGTAAATATAGATCACCTTCATATCTGAAGAACAAACACACACACACCACACACACACACACACACACACACAGAAAAGAGAGAGGAGAGAGAGAGAGGAGAGAGAGAGAGAGAGAGAGAGAGAGAGAGAGAGAGAGAGAGAGAGAGAGAGAGAGCACAAACTGGGGCTTCATGTACAACTGAAAGTCATGTGTAGATGTGTAGAAATGGTAAGAAAAAAAACTGAGCCTTCATGTACAACTGTTTCATAATCATAATTAGGGTTCATATGCCTAGACATTTGCTCCTCCCACAATCCACAAAACAGTAGTAGAACTCAAGAAAAAGGAGACAAGCAACAAAGCATGAAAATCCAAGCTTTATCAGCCCTAGATCACATGTCTAGCTATGCAAACAATATATGCAAAATACATACCTACTAGGGTACCCATGAAACATATAAAACCATCTGAAAATCTTATCATCAGTTATCATTACTACAATTTCTATGCTTGAATAGCAAACAATATCATGAATTCACTACTGAGAATCCAAGCTTTACTGGGCCTAGAGGCTAGATCACATGTCCCCAGTTACAACATATGAAAAACACACCCCTGCCAGGCTACACATGAAACATACAAAGAGAATCCAAAAAGCTTATCATTGCTCATCCATTATTACTATTTATATGTTTACATGACAAACAATATCACAAATTCACAAGCAAGGCATAAAAATATACCAAATCTAACACATTAGATTTTATCGTTGATGTTTTAGAGAAAGATACCCTATGTTATTTACCAAACAAGCAATAATCACAAAGGTCAAGGGATGTACCTTTGGAGTAATGAACTCGATCTTTCTTTGCCAATAACTGCAGTCATTTCTCACTCATATGTCCTAGTATCTTGTGCCATAGATTTGGAGAGGATCTATCTTCAACTGCATTCGACACACCTTTGCATAGCTTCACATGTGTCTTGTACAGCGTAGTACACCCTTCCCTTTCACAATAATAAGAGACCCTTTAGTGAGTTTTCACCTGCCTTTTCCGAAGAAACTCTCATAACCCGCACGGTCCAATAAAGTCCCGGAAATCAGATTCAACCACAGATCATGATCATGTCGCACATCTTTCAGCGTCATTGTGCAACCAATATTGGTTTGAATGCAGACATCACCGATCCCAACAATATTTGAATGACTGGTGTTGCCCATCTTCATAGTGCCAAAGTGCCCTGCTTTGTATGTCGTGAACATCTCCTAATAAGGAGTAACATGGTAGAATGTCGCTGTGTCAACAACCCACTCAACCTGATCATCTGCAACACTCAAACACTCTTCACCTTCACTAGCCAGTACCACTACTTCATTATCTAAAGTATCTGTAGTGTTAGTGTCATTCTTCTGCTCATTGTTGGCTTCTTTCTTTTCCTTCAAGGCAAAGGAATTGTTTTTATTGTGACCTTCCTTGCCACAGTGAAACATTTTCTAGACTTTTTCCTAGTCTGTGATCCACCTGAAGTGTATATACATATAAAGAATGTAATGAGGCTTCAATTTTGATATTGTGAAATGACAACCGATAACGGCAACGCAATTGTGAAATAACAAACCTGATGTGTAGCATAGACAACATTTTCCTCCATGAGGAAAATATGGCTTGCCAATGGATCATGACTATGAGTTGAATCAGGTCTCACGCCGTAAACTGCTAATTGTGTGCTGCATCCTGACCATTTTGTAGGCATTCACATATCTGTTGAAATTAAAAGCTCTGAAACCTATGCCCACTGGAAGATTATCCCAATGCCAATTGACCTCTAGTTTCAAATGAGAAGAAAGGGAGCTGATATTTTTGCACAATCTCTTTTAGATTAATGGGAATTTAAAACTATTTTTAGTAATGTAACCTTCTCTGATATTTTTTTTTCACAATAGCCCTCCCAAGTCCCTAAGTCAATAGTCCTCCCAAGGGGTCATTTGTTTCGCCTCCATTTACATATGTAAACACCCCCATATGTGAAATGGTTCCATGCCATTTATGTTTGTTTGCAAAATTTACACATGTGGTGTGAAAATCACGTGATTTTGGTGTGTAAATCATGTGCAAAAGGAACCTTTACACATGGGTTTGTTTGGTAAAAATACTTGTAGGGTGAAGTGAAGATTGAAGAGAAAATAAAATATTAGGGAATCTAACATAGTATGATGAAAATTTATTTCTAGTAACTTGATAAAGAGTCTTTTTAACTTTTTGGATAAACAGTAGATGAATTTTTATTTTTTAGTGTTATGAGAATGTTGCTTTTTGACTTTTTTTTAAATGACTGAGGAAATTTTAAAATTTTGTACTTTTGATATGACCTCTAGTATTTTTTTGTCTGGTAAAAGGAGGCTTTACTTCACTCCACCTTACTTAGCGAAGTGGCCAAATAAGCTTAGGAGGCGTGAAACATAAACACTCACTTTGGTTTCGTGGTGCTATAGAAACATTTCGCCTATCACACATTTTTCATTTTTTTTTTATTTTGTGGGATCATGACCCAAGCCGTTAACCCTCTTTGAAAGGCCTTTCAAGGAGGACATCATATCTTAGGTGTTAATTCAATATAGATCTTGAGATATTTTCAAAGAACATATCAACTATTGGGTGCACGCATTGTGGGCCATTCCACGAGTTGAAAAGGCAATTTGTTTCTTCAGATTTTTGGATCACCTAGGCCTCTAATGGGGAATTTGAATCATAGATCCTTTTCATAACGACAAAAATGACTAAGAATCATAGATCCTTTTCATAAGGACAAAAATGACTAAGATCATTCATGGATTGTGAGATATTTGCAAAAAATCTGCTACAAAATCTTTAATTCTAATTTCTGTGGTATTTTGCCAAATCCGAATCATTAATCCCCTACAAAAGGCCAACAATGCCTATTGGGATGAATCTTATCACTTGATTTGTCATGAGTTTTCCAAAATTTGTGAAAAATTGTGAAGGCATGTGAAACATTAGATGCAATTAAATTCTCATTTGAAGTGGTGTGAAAATGATAAAAAAAGTAGGTTGTATTTCACATGTAACTTATTTTTATGAGAAATTTACAGGAAAAGTCCCCGTAGGACCCCACACATCCTACCAAGAACCCGTATCATGTTGGACACGGGAGGGGTCCTCATGTGGCCTTTTAATATTTTTTTTTGTCCTCTTGCGATATGGTCGATATGACCATTCTATCGTGTTCAACAAATTGGTCGATATCGACCATAATCGGCCTCTTCTTCGATCCTACTCTGCCAGCATACTCATCACAGCCTTCACTCTCTCTCCCCGATCAAGCCTCTACTACGCCCACCTCGTGTTCGACCAAATTCCCCACCCAAATCTCTACTCTTGGAACACTCTCATCCGCGCCACTGGATAGGCAGTCCTGCCACCACGCTGAGGCCATTGCGCCCCCAACAGCTCTTCATGATCCCAGCAATGATTGGGAAGCAGAACGCTGCTATCTTCCCTGACCCAGTCTGCACGCACACCGTCAGACTCCCTACAACTGATATCGAAATTGAATAGCGCTGGATTGGCGTTGGCTTCACATGCATATTTGCATTTCCTAATGTTATGGTTGAGGGCATCACCCAAATCTATCTCCTAAAACGAATTCACAGCTGGTGGAACATCTGATCCACTAACCTCAATAGGAATGTCCTCATAAGCATCGAAATTGATACCCCCATCATCACAGTTTTCCTTAGAGATCCCCATTTCGAAAAACTGGTCCGAAACATCAAACGGGATCAGCTGCTCGAGTGGAGCACGATGGCGGTCCAGGGCACCACGACACTGCCGCTCGAACTCCCGACTTCCACGACGTTTTAAAGGAAGCCCACCAAGGATGGAATCCGAATAAGAGCCCTCATTGGAGCTCTGAACGGGATAATTCTCCGTTAGAGGACTAGTTCTATTGTTTTGGAGGTGTGGGTGAACGTACAAAGGTCGTGTCGGATGAGAATGCAATTGGATTTACGACCAGTTCTTGTAAAGGTATCGGGCCAATCGGCCCAAGACCCGGGCAACGAATGCAAGCTACTGAGTGTGTTCCAAGAGTAGAGATTTGGGTGGGGAATTTGGTCCAACATGAGGCGGGCGTAGTCGAGTCTTGAGTGGGGAGAGAGAGTGAGGGCTGTGATGAGTCTGCTAGTGGAGTAGGGATCGAAGAAGAGGCCGATTATGGTCAATATCGACCAATTTGTTACTCAGATTTCCTCCAACCCGTCATTGCCTTATTTGTTGAATATGACAGAATGGTCGATATCGACCATCACCACTTAGCATTAATGGTCGACATCGACCAATATGTTAGTCAGATTTTCTCCAACCTATAACTGTCTTATTTGTTGAATATGACAGAATGGTCAATATCTACAATTTAGCACTGATGGTCGGCATCGACCAATCTGTTAATCAGATTTTCTCCAACCTATAACTGTCTTATTTGCCGAATATGACAGAATGGTCGATATCGATCATCTCGCAAAATAATTTAAAAAATTAAATTGGCCACATGAGGACCCCTCCCGTGTCCAACATGATATGGGGTCTTGGTAGGATGCATGGTTCTTACGGAGACTTTTCCTATAAATTCCTTTATTTTTATATAAAAATGACTTACATGTGAGTCATTGACATATTTAAGTCATTTTTACATGACATACGAAATTAACAAAAGACCCCTAGCATATATTCTGATTACACCATGCTTTACATTATTACTATCAATTTCCAAATAAAATCTTTGGAAAAGCAAAATTTTCGCTGCAAAGTTGGTGGATGGTAAAAATGAAAGTCTTGCGTCACTACAATACTTTCATGAACCATGGGAAAGTGGTAACTTTTTTTTTTAACCTTTGACGGTTGAAAATTGAAGGGTAAATTAGCGGGAGGTCCCTGATTATTGGGTAATAAAGTCTCTAGTACATAGCATTATTGTTTATGGCCTAAAGTTCCTTGCGCATGGGATTAATTTGGGCTGTGGTCCCTTAGCTTGACACGTCATACTTTTTTATGACTGATTTTCCCTTCTAACTGTTTGTATAGGTGTCATGTACATCTAATCCTGGTTTATATCTCGACATCATCGTCTTTCCCTGCTTAATGACCAATTTAAATGTCGTAAGATTAGTTTTGGATCGAATTTCAAAATTTGATTTGGAGGGATGGCGATTAATGGAATTTCGCATAGAATTTCTCAATTTCTAGAACATGTCATTGGTAGTGCATGAGAATCCTTTTTCTTCTTCTTCTTATTCTTCTTCTTTTTCTGATGTTGTTACAGAGCACAGTTGTTCTTAATATGAGTTTGTAGATCTGATTCACAGCAGACTCAGAATTCATCATTTCAGTGAAATTCTTGAGGTAAGGATTAATGTTTTGATCTGAATCTTATTTTAAATACTTCTTTTAAGCTTGCTTTCTGAAACTATTCCTTCTTATGTTCTTAGTATTTCTGTTCAGATCTGAATAAAAGCAAACTCAGATTTGATCATTTCAATCAATTTCTTGAGGTATGGATGAATGTTTTGATCTATTTTAGTTTAAGAAGATGTTTTAATCTTGTTTTCTGAAATGAATTCTTCTTATATTATCGGTAGTTCTTTCTAGATGTGATTGAAATCAAACGTAGATAAATTCATGTTATTCAAACTCATATAAATCCATTCTACAAGTCAGATAAATTCACTCCAAACTCTGATGAATTCATACCAATCACATATAAGGAACTCGAAATTCAGATAAATTGATGTGAAAGTGAGATAAATTTATTTCAAACTCATATAAATCCATTCTAAAAGTCAGATAAATTCACTCTAAACTCTGATGAATTCATACCTATCAAACATAAGGAACATGAAATTCAGATAAATTGATGCGAAAGTGAGATAAATTTATTTCAAATCCAGTTTAATTGATTCTACAAACAAATAAAATCATGTCAAAATTAGCTAAATTCATCTGTGTTAGATAAATTCGTATCAGATAACTTCGTATCAAACACAGATAGAATGACATGAAACTGATATAGACTCATGCGAAAGTAAGAGAGTATTTCAGCTACAAATGTTTGTGTGTTTTGATTTTATCTTTATTTTTCGTATGCAGTATTTAAAATGGCAAAATTGATTATGCTTCTTTGCAAGCTTGGTATGTTCACCAATGCTGTTATTTTGACTGATAGTATGAGAATGGATGATTTGGTTAACCAAATTTGTTGCAAGTGGAAGACTTTGTTGCCCAACAATGTCTGTTTCACATATGCATTGCCTGGGCACCCGAAGTGTATGCTTGACAATCACCGAGACTTGTTGAGCTTGTCTATGTTAGCAGTTTCATTGGGATTGGATTGAGTCGATGTATTTGTATCAGAATTATCTGAATATGATAATGAGGACAATGAGGATAATGTGGATGAATTTTGTGAAGACAAAATGGCAGTAGTGGAGTATGATGCTACAGATGTAGAGACAGATTTGCTTCCACAGTTTTGTTCACATAGGGAGAAGTTTCTTCTTTCTTCAGATTGGGTGAATGGTATCAGTCATGTTGAACAGAGCTTTGATGGTGGGGCTTTTGAATTTAGGAATGTGCTATGCAAATATTCGATTGAGTTGGGGTTTGAGTTGGTGTATGTGAAGAATGACAAAGTAAGGATCACAGCTGAATGCTTTCATCGTAAAACCCAGGATTGCATGTGGCGTGTTCATGCATCGCTTGAGAAGTCTAGTGTTTTTTTTTTTTTTTGTAAAGTTATTTGATAATGAGCATACTTATGGAGCAGCAATTCGTACATCTAAGAGTAGCCGGATTAGCTCTGAAATTGTTTGTGATTTAATAATGGATCATATTCGAGAGAAGCCAATGACCAGACCCATTGATGTTGTGCATTATTTCCATGTAAACTATGGGCTCACCATTACATACCATCATGCATGGTGGGGGTTGAAAGGGCGAGGAATAAGTTGTATGGTGATACATAGCTTTCTTTTGACCATCTTCGTTGGTACATTAATGTTGCTATGGAGACAAATCTAGGCAGTCTGTTTGTATTAGATCACTATGAATCCACCATGTGCTTCAAGCGTCTGTTCGTTTCATTCAATGCTTCGATTCGTGGATTTAATTATGTCCGTCCACTGTTTTTTCTAGATGGGACATTTTTGAAAGGTAGGTACAAGGGAAATTTGTTGGCAACAACAGGGAAGGATGGTAATCAAGGTAAAGTGTCATCTTATAGATTTTTATGTTTTTTTAATAATATTGATATTATCTGTTTTTATTTCAGTGCATAGTTAACCTTGCTGCTTAATTGGTAATAAGTGGTTTCTTGAATGTGGTAGGTCTGTTTCCTTTTGCCTTTGCGGTGGTAGACTCAGAGACTGAGGATAATTGGAAATGGTTCTTGCGGAATTTGAGGAAAGTGGTTGCATATGACTGCTCAATCACTTTTGTTTCTGACAGGAATGCTGGTCTCGTGGATGGTGTTGCACATGTGTTTCCATTTCCAACATTTGAAAACAAATTTGAGAGATAAGTTCTCAGGAGGTTACACAAATGAATTTAGAGAAAGGATGGTTTTGTTGCTACGTGAATGTGCCTAGGCCCCCACTGTACCTGTATTCCATGCAAAGCTGCAGGTATTTAGACATGAAGGTGGTTCGAATGTTGACAGATTTCTCTTCGGAATTTGTCATGATACGTGGAGCAATGCCTATTTTAAGGGTCATCGGTATGGTGAGATGTGTTCCAATGCTTCAGAGTCTTTCAACTCCTGGATTAGAGAAGCGCGTCACTTGCCCATTATGAAGACGGTTGACATGATAAGGGTTCAGATAATGGAGCAAATGGCCAATAGGAGGGAAATGTCTAGCTTATGGAAGGGAGTCATTTGTCCAGACATGGATAAGAGGTTGGAGGCTTCTATCAAATTTGGTAGGCCACGGAGCATTCGGTGGTCAAGCGACACTGTTTTTTATGTTCATTCATACCCGTCGGTCACTGTTGATATTTACAGTCGCATATGTTCCTGCTATCAATGGCAGATTAATGGCTTCCCATGTGCCCATGTATATGCTACTATTCAAAAGTGTGGAAAGGATTTAAACCTCTATGTGGATCGGTATTTCACATAGAGACATACAAACATGCATACTCTGAATCTATAATTCCCATCTCAACTATAGGTAAGCCAGAGACAACAATTGCAGAAGCTGTGATTCAACCCCCTGTGATGAGGCGTCAACCCGGAAGACCAAAAAAGAAGAGGATCTTGTCAAGAGGTGAGATAACAAGGCAGATAAAATGTGGATGATGTGGGTGGATTGGGAGTCATAATAAAAAGTCCTGCAAGGAACCTATTGAGTTGCCATTGACATTAGTTTGAATTTGTCATTTTTTATAATTTGGTGATGATAATGTGTGACTATCAACATGTATAGAGATCAATTTGGATTTTTTCTGTTGAATAAAATTGCAAAGTATCAGTGTTGCTTCTAAATATTGATGTTATCTTTCCTTTTTTTAATGAATTTTACATGGATTTTACTTGACTTCCAATGCAATAACAGATAAATTTATCAAACTTTCATTCAAAACTCAGATTAATTTCACTGATTTTTATTTGAACCCAGATAAATATATCTGAGTTTCGTTCAAAAGGAAGAAAAAATTACATGAGTTTCTTTGAAAAGACAGAGAAATTTACATGAGTTTCTTTGAAAAGATAGAGAAATTTAGCTATATGAAAGTTGCAGATAAATGTATTTCGTTCTTTTTATCAAAAGATTTTAAATTCTATGAATTCGTTACAAACATAAAGCAATGACAACATGTAAGAAAATGACTTGAATTCTGTAATTGATAATAAGCGTATTTACATTTACAAACATCTTTCCAACATCTTATATTTGTATCCAAAAAAAAAAAAATCCCCTGCTGTTTGTCATTCTTCCTTTGATGCTGCTTCCAACATCTTAAATTTTCTCATGTGAACCAAAAACCAAAAAAAAAAATCCCTTGTTGTTTGTCAGTTTTCCTTTATTGCTGATGCCAACATCTTACAATTATCCATGTGTACAAAAAAATGAAAATCCAAAAAAATCCATGATGTTTGTCAGTCTTCCTTTATGATGCAAACTTTTTGGCTTGAAAGTCTTCTATTGTCCAAGTACGGGGCTCATATGCAAGAACTTGACTGATAATTCTAGTCTAAGACTGTTAATGATGCTTTGTGCCAAGTGGTTGTGAACTGGTTTGCAACGAGAGATTTGAGTCATGAGGTAGCACACAATGATGCCACAATCAAGCCTGCAATGTGACATGTTATTGTCAGTTATTCATATTGTTTGGTTGTCTATGGTTTTATTTGTATAATTTGGGTTTCTGTTACAATACTTACGATCCATCTTTCTGCTATGGTGCTTCTTCCATGCTTATCAATGGCTCATTATATGGCTGTGTTTCCTCAATGTTGATGTAGTTGTAATTTTCTACATATTGTTTCTGTGATCGCATCATTTTCATTAGCCACATATATAACAACTTGTGTCAACCATGATTTAAAGGAAGTTAAAGTGAATGACATGTACCAGCAATTCGGCATCCTTGAAGTAGTGATCAATTGCGTTTTTCTCCCTTGGCCTCATGGAGTTATAGTGCATCCACTGGCCTTGTTTTCGATCAAGTAGTAATAGAGTCCAATGGAACGGTGTTGCATCTTTGTTCTTTCCATTAGAGTTCATTGGAAAGTGGACAAATCTATGATTCTGCATTTTATATGGTGAGATTTGATGATTGAGGATGGTTTCTCTCATAGTTTTGTTTTGAGCAGTGAGCATTGGCTACACAAATATGGAATTTTAGAGTAGTAATGTCATTCAATGAATTCCATTGCAAACATGATAAAAAAGTTATTTGTGTTACCCAACAAAGGCTACTGATGAAATATGATTTTTCATCCTCCTCCAGACCCTCCTTTCCCAATTTCTTGAGATCATTTTCAAGGTCTGTGTGCTCCTTGTACAACATCTGTGTATAACTATCAATAACCTGATGGATTATAGATACATCATGTTATGTACATTTTAAAACACATGTTATTTAAACATTCAATAAATATACGTTATTGTTGTAGTAGGTTTCTTACACTGCTTGATATATCAGTGCCAAATAGGATTGTAATTATGTCCTCATACAACACATTGTTTTCACTTTCTCCGCCCCAAACTGTTGCACTGCAA
Organism: Litsea cubeba; assembly: GCA_012931725.1. Lineage (NCBI taxonomy): Eukaryota > Viridiplantae > Streptophyta > Magnoliopsida > Laurales > Lauraceae > Litsea > Litsea cubeba. Next base: position 39,068,056 of record CM022944.1, read on the forward strand.
TTGTACATGTGAAATGTTATTAGTTTGTTTATAATGTTATTGATGAGCTCCATTTAAATATTCATATTGAATTGAATGAAGCTCAGATATAATCATAATACAATAGTCAAAAAAAAATTTATCAAACACACCCAAAACTTCATAGGAAACTTAGATAAATTCATTACCAAACTTAGAGAAATTGAAATATAAGCCACAAATTCATATCAATCTCAGATAAATTCATATCAAAATTAAATAAAATCTCATCAGAGCTATGTAAAATCATTTAAGGCTCAGATAAACTCATTTGAAAAGTCCGAAATACCTTTTCAGTTTTACTTTTGTTTGTTGGTTGAGGAGGCTGCTCCCCCATCATTTGTTTTGTTGTTGGGTGATATATTTTTTCCAAACTTTTTTCAACCAAGTTTATCTCTGTGCTTGCATGAAGAAGTGTAGCTTCTTTTAACTTGTTTTTTAATTCAAAATTTGTTGCCTCAATTATTGCAAGTTTATATTTCAATGCTTTTAATTCCTCTTCTACGTGTGCAGCTCTTGAAGAATTTCGCTCCGATAGCTGCTGCGGTTGATCTGTTCATTAAGGGAGCTGACCACAAGAGATGAATTTCCGAGCTTGCTTTTGAGGTTGTTGTTCTCTTTTTCTAGCTCAGCCTTTTCACTTATGACCTTCTTGTTTAATGAAACCGCATCATCTCTTTCTTTGGCCAAGCTGCTTAGCCTTCTTCCCAATTCCATGCTTTCAATTTGTAGATTACAATTTTCTTCTTTTGTTATTTTCAATTCAACTATGATTTTGTCAAGTTGAGTTTGCGAGTCTTGTTTCTCTCTGTTTAGCTGATGAATGAGTGAAATTACCCCTTCTTTTCTTCCAAAATCTTTCTGAGTTCTGTGTTTTCCATCGTTGAAGATGGCTGACTTTGCTCGGACATTTTTTTAATATTGGCTCCTTCAGATTCAGATAGCTTTGTTGGTGGTACTCCAATGAGTGATCCACTTGTACTCCCAATTACGTCACTTACAACATTCTCCACAATTGTAGCTGTTTTTTCTTTTGTTTGTTCATATTGTTGCCACTCTGAAGGAAATGTGAGACATTCAACTCTTTCTTCAGTCCCCGTCGTTTCTTCTTGCCCTTATTTTTCTCTTTGTTATTCTAATTCAAAAATTAACAATGTTTCCATTGTTTGGGCCAGCTGAAATTGGCTGGGGTCATGTTCTTTTGATTTTGATTGCTCAATGGCTTTATTATTCTCAACATCATCATTAGGTCGACAATATACTGCACATGTCCTTCTACTCCTTCGACAATTTCTTTGTCCTCTGTTTCAGCTTACTTCTTAGTTATTTTATTATCATCAGCACTGCTCCTATTCCTATATGTCAGGAAGCATTTCTCTTCATGCAATGTCCTCTCCAATTTACCAACAATTACCTGAAGTGTGAGACACAGTTAATTTATAACAACAAGGCATATAAAATTCAGATAAATGTCTCTATACTATCTGTTATATAGTATTACCTATTCAGTAAAATTCAGAAAACATGAAGAATGTTCAATTCAGATAAAATTACATGTTTGCTATGTAATGTATTCCGCGAATTTTTCTGCAGTGCGTTGTTTAAGCCCTTAAGATCCCACTTCAACAATCGAGGGAATTCACTAGGTTTGATTGGCTCCAACAACGACGTGTGTTCGCATAACCAATACTGTTCAAATAGAGACACAATAACATAGTTAAGTTTAATTTACAAATATATTGGTAAGTTATAAAATTATAGATGTAAAAAGGTTGTTTGTTTATCTTATCGGTAGTGCAAATAGACATCCAATTACTTTATCTGAACTATCATTTCTAGTGTGAACTAATTGCATGAGAAACTTTGTTATCTATGCTGTCCATGCATAATTTTTCATTTCAACATAATTCTCAACATAACTGACGTATGGCCATCCTATTGAGTTGCCATGTGTTGAAAAAAACGTCACAAGGATGCAAAGGCATTTAGCCTTGACACATTGGACACATCAACTTCGGTTACTCCATTGAGTGCAATATCCAGCTGTTCCTTTATTTTTGGAGCTGATACCCTTGGAATGTTTGAGAATCTTCTTGCTATGAATTCCGATTGTTTCTTCTTTGCATATTTCAAATCTAATGTCTTTGATCCATGGGTTATTCCAAATATTAGAGAGATGTCTTTTGATGTGAACGACACATACTGGCTTCCGATTTTGAATTTTCCTTCTGCGTTGTTGTATGTGTTTAGAATTTGCATAATATCTTTATCATATTTTCTGCATCTCTTCTCTATAATTTTTTGGTTCAATAGGGAATTTATAAGAAACCAGAAAGATGTCTTCTTCAGCTAAGCTTTATGTGCAGTGGTTATACTCGTTTTGATGCTGTCAAATAGTTTGACTATTAATACCAAGTTTGATCTAAATTGCCAATGTGGCTTTGCTTGGTGCTTCTTTTTTGTGTCATTCTTCATATTTTGATTGCTTTTAGCTGTTGGGGTACATGTACACAGATAATTTTATACCAGATTGATATAAATCAAGCCAAATCTATTCAAACCAAACCTAAAATAGTCAGATAATTTTATATTCAATGCAGAAAGATTCATGAAGATGGGACTTAACTTTGTTGTGAACTGGTTATGATTTCGAACACAGATAAATTCATATAAACTCTCATCAAAGTTTAAAAAAATTCACATCAAATTAATATAAATGCACAGCAAGCTTAGATAAATTAATTTCAAATTCAGATAAATTCAAGTCACACTCAGATTTAATTGACAGCGAACACAGATTAATTAACAGAAAACACAGATAAACTCATACAAATACATAGATAAGTAAGATAACTTCATGCCAAAGTCAGATAACCTATACAAAAACTCAGATTAATTAACCTAAAACACAGATAAACTCATACAAATACAGAGATAAGTCAAATAACTTCATGCCAAAGTCAGATAACCTATACAAAAACACAGATAAACTCACAGAAAACACAGATAAACTCATACAAATACAGAAATAAGTCATATAAATTCATGCCAAAGTTAGATAACCTATACAAAAACTCAGATAAATTAACCTAAAACACAGATAAACTCATACAAATACAGAGATAAGTCAGATAACTTCATGCCAAAGTCAGATAACCTATACAAAAACTCAGATAAATTAACCTAAGACACACATAAACTCTTATAAAACAAAGTTTAATACATTTCAAATTATTCTCATGCCAAACTCATAATATTTTATAAGAATCTCAGATACATTCAGAAGAAAATCAGAGTAAATCGTGTTACAGTCAGAAATTTTCTCTTGAAACCCTGTTTAACCTTCATTGATAGCAATTCAAATTCAGATAAAATCATGTAATGTACAGATAAAATCATTTAAAGTCATTTTAATTGATCTCAGACTAGACAACTCAGTTAAAAGTCAGATAAAATGATTTTAAAACTCAGGAAACCCTCTATGTTTTATGATTGACCTTGCTCTTGCTTTGGTTGCACTTTCGCTTTTTTTTTTTCTCTTGATCTTTCGCTTGCTTTTTCTCTTGACTTGAGGTAATCGAGGACTTTGTTCTAGCCATTATCTACATAGAGTTGAGCATAAAGGATAGATAAAATCAGAGGATGAAATTAGAGAAGAACAAAATCAAAGACCCTTTTAGGTTCTTAGTTTTTTTCAGATGAAATTATCTTCTACATCTTCGTTTTTGGAATGGAAGAAGCATTTTATCTAACCTTAAAGTGAAGACGAATCAGATGATCGAGGTCTTCAATCAGTTGATTTTGCTTCTAGGTTTTTCGTCTTTGTCTTCGCTTTCGCTTTCGGATGAATGGTTTTTGCTTCGCTAAAATGGTTTGAAGCGGTTTTAAGCGAAGCGTTTATGCTGACGTGCCCAGGGGCATTTTTGTCTTTTTGAGATAGTCATTTTCATGAGAGGACTTTCGCCGCTATGAAAAAAGTCTGTGGACCTTAGGCGTTAAATCGAAATGATGAAAGACCTACCGCCAAAAACCCCAAAATTGAAACCCTCTTTTACTGCAAAGGCCATTCTGTTTAATATAATATAATAAGTTTTTTTTGGCCTTTTTCATCACAGGCGTCTTTCCATCTTCTCCCATCTGTCGTAATTAAAAAAGGACTTCTATACGTCACTTCAATGGCTTTTCAGAAGGCCAGTTATTGTTGTTCCATTGTGAGTTACAGTCCCACACCAGTGCAGTTGGTAGAACTACAGTGCCGCGTGCACCAGATGACCGCTTGAATAATGAAAGAGTGCTGCTATTGGCACACAAAAATTTTCTTTTCAAACACAAGGATTTTTTGTTTTTTCTTATTACATTTATACCCCTTTATGAAATGACTAAAGTAGCCATTATCCAACAAAAACTCAAATCAGATTTTCTTTTCACACACAATCTCCATTCTTCTTCCCTAAAGAGCTTCTCCCAACTCACTCTCCACTTCTCACTCTCCACTTCCTCCATCTTCCTTGGGCAAGTCATCTTCAGTCACTTGCATTTTATTTTTTATGGGCATCCTATCTCACTCTCCACTTCCTTCATTTTCCTTTGCAACTCATCTTTCATTCACATTCCTCCATTTGATTGTGCAATGAAGGAAGAGATGGATGAAAACAACAATCAAATGGTGCCTTTTAATCAAAGCAGTAGTGGAAAGGTATTTTTCATTGATATTTTTTTTTTCATTTTTGTATCTTTTGTAATTTCTTCATCTCGCCTGAAACTTCGAACCTCCCGATATGTACGGTATTTCAGAACCGAACATATAGCATATGTTCGGACGTACAGGACTGAACATATGACATATGTTCGAACCTATACAACCGAACATAAGCTATATGTTCGGTTGTGCACTTCCGAACATATAGCATATGTTCGGTCCTGAGATTCCGAACATATGCTATATGTTCGGAATTAAATATCCGGACACTGATATTTAATTAATATATTATGCAGGTCTCTACGCAAGAAAGTCAGGTTGGATCGGACTTTGTCATGGATTATACCAGTGAGTTTATAACTCAAGAGGTAAGACCAACATATGTAGGATTTATTATTCAAGTTACATTTACTTATTACTAAATTCGTATTTAATTTGTTTATTTATTGTAGATATTTCACAGCCGCGATTCGTTGATCAGTTGGGCTCGTGGAGTAGGAAGGAAAAATGGGTTTGTTATCGTGATAAAGGTTTCAAATGCTACTCGAGTGGGTGTCAAAGCGAGAGTACTCCTTGCTTGCGAGAGAAATGGACAATATAAACAAGAAGAGTGCCAAAAGCGAAAGAGGATCAAACAAACCGGTTCAAAGAAATGTGGATGTCCTTTCGCACTAAAGGGTAAAAAGTTAGACTCAAATGATGATTGGATGTTGGAGGTCATATGTGGTGTGCATAACCATTCGGCCGCGGAATATTTAGAAGGGCATTCATTTGCAGGAAGATTATCAGAGGAGGAAACAAAGTTGCTGGTTGACATGTCGAAGAGCATGGTTAGACCAAAAGAAATTTTGGTTACGTGGAGACAAAGAAGTGAATTAAACGTAACCACAATGAAGACCATATACAATGCACGCTACAGATATAAAGTTAATGAGCGGGGTGGAAGAAGTCAGATGCAACAACTACTTGGTAAGTTGGCAGAGCATGATTACATAGAATGGCATAAGAATTGTGAAGATAGCGAGATTGTAACTGACTTATTTTGGACGCACCCAAAAAGTATAGATTTGTTGCGTGCATTTCCACATGTCTTGATAATGGACTGTACTTACAAGACCAATTGTTATCGCATGCCTCTTCTGGAGATTGTTGGAGTCACATCCACAGACATGACTTTTTCAGTATGCTTTGCATACCTTCATGCTGAACGTGAAGAAAATTATGCATGGGCACTAGGTGTATTGCGTTCTATTATTGGCGATGGTATTCTTCCTGATGTCATTGTGACGGATAGAGAATTGTCACTCATGAACGCCATTAACAGAATATTCCCTGGTGCTACTCATTTATTATGCAAATGGCACATTAATAGAAACGTATTGGCGAGATGCAAGAAGTTGTTCGAAACGAAAGAAAAATGGGACAGGTTTATTTTGAGCTGGAATATGTTGGTGTCTTCATCCACAGAAGATGAGTTTGGTGAACAACTCAGTAAGCTAAATAATGAATTCAGCACGTACCCTGATGCACTCAATTACGTGAAAGGTAGTTGGTTGGATGCTTACAAGGAGAGATTTGTCTCCGCATGGACAGACAATTGTGTCCATTTTGGGAATACTACCTCGAACAGGTAATTTTTAAAAAAATTACTTTATTTGATTTATGCTTATTAATTAATAAGACTAACCTCTTAATAATCCAATGCAGGGCCGAGAGTTCACATGCACAACTCAAAAGACAGCTTGGTTCAAGTCAAGGAAATTTTGAAGCAGTTTGGTCTAAAATCCATAATTTGCTTGAGTTGCAGCATACCAATATCAAAGCTTCATTTGAGAAAAGTAAGAAAGTTGTGCAACATAATTTCAAGCCGGCAGAATACAAAGATCTTCGTGGTAATGTTTCTAAAAATGCACTTGAGAAAATTTTAACAGAAACCAAGAGAGCTAATCTAGTTGGAATTGACGCCAGTGTGTGTGGTTGTGTTATTCGACGCACACATGGATTACCCTGTGCGCATGAGATTGCAGAATATATCAGTCAAGGGCGGCCTATTCCTCTAAGCTGTGTACATCAGCATTGGAAGAAGCTTGATATGTTGCCAACTGCTTCGTCGATGACGAGTTCTTCTATGGGTTTGGATTGCAAGGCAGATTTGGAGTTACTTGAAAAACGGTTCAATGAGTATGATTCCACTAGAAAATTGCAACTTCTAAAGAAGATACGGGAGCTTCGTCGATGACGAGTTCTTCTATGGGTTTGGATTGCAACGGCCTATTCCTCGGAACGAGAGAACAATCGGTTTTGTTAATGGGAATCATTTTGTACAACTATTTTTAATACCTGGTCATCCAATTCCGCCTATTGCAAATAAGTGGAAACAGTTTCATTATCGTTGTGCGGATGGATGGGAGACTCCATATAGGGAGCGGATTGTTCAATTCAAAGAGCTCGTAACTCCAGACGTATCAATAGCAGAGACCATTGATTTGGATTGAATGTAATTGGACACAATTCCTTTATGTTTCTGTATCGGAATGTTCTTTTAATCATTTAATGAAGTTGATGATTTTTTTTTCTGTGCATTCTACTAAAATAAGCTTTTTTATGTTGAATGTGGTTGAGTCCGTGCTTATTAATTGAATGCAGACTCATTAAAAAAAGTTAAATTCGTAACTGTAATACCGTTCGGATACACAGTGCCGAACATATCCATATAGTTCGGTTCTGAGTGACCGAACATCATGGATATGTTCGGCACTGAACTTCCGAACATCATGAATATGTTCGGACTTGAGTTTCCGAACAAAAATGTTTTGTTCGGACCTGAGTTTCCGAACAAAAACTTTTTGTTCGGACCTGTGTATCCGAACGGAGGTTCAGTTATCCTACTTTGACAGTATATAATGAAAATATTTCAACCTGTACATAAAAAATCAAGCACTATCCAAAGTAATTAAAGATAACATCAAATAACTAAAACACATTTGACAGCAAGTACATCCATATTCAAATTACACAAGAAACATCGTCTTAAAATAACCATGTTAGTACTTGAAAAAAATATATTACAATGTTTTTTTGTTTTTCGTCAATTATAACAACTGTTTACATTTCTTCAACTGTCCCTTCCCCTCCTAGTCCTAGTGTGACTGTAAGTTTGTGAACTCATGTGGGGATGTCGAAAGGTTCGTTGAGCATCCTCAATTGAAACTCCCCGTAACACATGTGCCACCTGATTCACATGGGTATATAATCCCCGCGGGTCTTCAACCCAATGGTCTTCACCTCTTCCTGTAACCTCATCAAGTATGATCAGTGCATCCTCATTACGCTGCTGATAGTCAATCATACCGCTACCACTTGGCTCATTTTCTTCGGGACGGGGCGCGAAATTAGAATGAAAGTTTGGGTGTTGTAATATCCTCCACGATACTCGTGCATACCAATCCATATACCCGGGAACGCAATCTGCAGGACGCCTAACTGGTTGACTACGATTCAATGCAGATAGTAGGTGATTAGGCCATCCTTCCCAAACTTGATTGATATATTGATATGCGATTTGATAGTCACGGGCAGTCGGACCTCGCGTAGCACGAATAAGGGCTAATGGCGGTGGAGGAATCGTCTGAACTCTCCCAAACTGTCTGAGCACCCTATCTGGGTGATAAGGCTCAACAACATCCATACATTTGATGCACCCACAGTAGTATGCAAATTCATTGAAAGGATGATATTGTCTAACATCATGATATGGGTCCCAAGTCACCTGAAAGTAGTTAGTCCAATCGTAAGATATGAAAGTATATAATAGAAAATAAAAAGTTAATCCGATACACTATTTAAAAGAAACATCAAGTTAATTACCTGATCAGCACTCATGACATCAATTCTCTCTCGTATGCTTTGTAAAGGAGCAGACTCTCTACGAGGAAACCAACGATGAACCCGGGGCTGAATGGCTTGATAGAGTAAGTTTGGAGTCGGAGCCAAACTTTCGAAGTGTTCGTACACCCAAGCTTCTAGTAGAGTCAAATAGCCGGCTATTTGTTTCACTTCATGCCTGCTTGCTAACCCCAACTGCCTGTATAAGTATGCTAGTGCAGCAGCACCCCATGCATATGAACGTATGGCCTCTACATCCATGAGTTTTGTAAGGAAAATGATCGGCACCCGTGTGCCACTCTTGTCAGTAAACAAGGTACAACCCAATAAGTACAGAAGGTAAGCTCTTACTGCAGAGTCTATCATCTCATCCCCATCATCGTCAGATAAACTGGAAAACCTTTCTCGTAACCACTCCAATCTAACTGATTGGCCCCGCACTTGTATCAACTCGTCATGTGCTTCTACCGGTTCTACTCCTAGTGCATCAACGAGGAGTGCTTGAGCTTCTTTATATGACATTCTTTCATTATAAGAAACCGTCCGCCCAATCACTGGGATGCCTAGGATAGATGCAACATCATCTAAGGTGATGGTCATCTCACCAAAAGGCATATGAAAGGTGTTCGTCTCAGGTTGCCACCTTTCCACAAAACCAGATACAGTAATCTTATTGACGGAGCGGTAAGATGCAGTCACTAATGGAGCCAATCCGGACCTCGAGACTAAATCCCTAAACCTGTCAGACTCATTCAGTTGCCACAAAGGCACTTTTTGCCCATGACTTAGACATTTCAGTGGGCCTCGATCCTGCATTCAACCATTAATACATAATTAAATAAATTAACAAATGAATAAAACTTTCATATGAACAAGTGAAACACACCTGTCCAATCCAAATGTACCCAGCTGTATGTGTATCAAAGCTGGTCAATAAGGACCTATCTTGTGGCCCCAGAGCTGGTTGATCTTCCATCTCTTGTTGTTGTTCTTCCTCTTCCTCAGATACCTCTGGGTCTTCTACAACCTCTTCTACTATCTGACGTCGCTTCCTATTTGAAGCAGTAGGTCGCACCCGAGAAGAGCTTGGTCGGTCCATTTCTAAAATACGAAAGAAAAAAATTTTATTTGACTACTAGATCTCTATATGTTCGGACCTGAGTGTCCGAACAAATTGGTTTTGTTCGGACCTGAGTGTCCGAACAAAAGTAATATGTTCGGACACTCAGGTCCGAACAAAAACAATTTGTTCGGACGTTAGTGTCCGAACATTTGCAACCCGTTCGGTCAACCAGAGCCGAACAGTTGCGATTTCTGAACCTAAAACCGCGACGATGGTGGATCAATGCAACCCAAAACTCGTAGAAAACAGTAACATTGTTTGTCAAAACTTATATTGAATGAAAATCTATCCTAATAACAAGTTTTCATGGAAAAATAAGTAATCTAAGATGGAAAAAAATGGTAAAGAATAGATAGGAAAGAAGAAGAAATAGTAATGTTGGAAGGATCCATTTACCTTTGGAAGAGAAGGATGTCTAGAGGAATAGGAACACCGGTGGCTCGCCGGAGAATCGCCGGAAAATGGATCCAGTCGGTGGAATGGAAGTCCCTTTTGGTTTGTGTGTGGGAAGAACAAGAAGAAGATGTGTGTGGGAAGAAAAAAGAGGGGAATGAATATAAGGTCAGTTTAGGAACTTTTGATGTGTGTGGAAAGAAATACATTCATTTTTAAATTTTAGTAATGTGTGTGGAGAGGAATTGTGTGGGAAAAGATAAATTTTGTGTGCCAATAGCAGCACTCTAATGAAAATGTTGTACCTACCACGCATGAAGTAGCTGCACCATTGTAGCACTGCCCCTGTAGTTATGCTTTTTCAGAGTCACATGACTTGTTAAATCAGAGTCCTGCACATGACTTTTTAAGTCACATGTCCTACCTCGCTAAAAAAAAGTGAAGAGGACGAAAGCCAGGCTTTTATTATCAGCATCCCCCTCGGAGAGAAATGAATTAGCAAATGGGATACAAAATCAGTATCCATTTTTCATAAAAAATAGAATATGCTTTCAACTCCCTAGAATTAAAAAAAAAAATAGAAAAGCCATACAAGTTATCACGAGGATTTTATCAAAAAAATACATTAGATGGATAGTAGAACAAAACTGTCACTTTATTTCGTAAAAAATTCCTTATTTTTACATATTATTTTATGGGTCTATATTGACCCTTGTTTTGTATCAACGACCCTCCCCGAAGAAAAAACACAGTTTCCTCCAATTACTGTAAATATACGTGTAATGCATCCCAATTGGTTTTTTTTTTCTTTGGGGTGGGGGGGGGGGGCAAATAAAACTTGCTCCTAGATAGAAAATCTTTTTCTTCAATAATATTAGGGGATTTAACGGAAAAAGCCCTCCTAAACAGCCTATTATTTAATTTGGCCCCAATAAAAAACATCAAACAGATTGGAACCTGAATACATGTTTCTTTTTTTTTTGTCTTTTAGTGCTTTAGTCGATATCAACTATCCCTGTGTGTAAAGACCGAAACCCCTTTATTCCCCATTCGTCTTCTTCCTCTTTTCCCCCTTTTCCCCTTTCATCTCTTCCTCTCTCTCTCTCTTTCTCTCTTGCTCTCTTCAACTGATCTCAAATCATAATCTTTGAGAAGGAGGAAGAAGGAAAGAGAAAGCTGGTGGGTGTGTACAGATGAGATGCACGGAGATGGAGGTGTGCGCAGGGGCTGTGAGGGCGGAGTGCAACAGTGAAGGAGGGGGAAAAGAGAAAAGAAGAGGAGGAAAGAAAGAGAAAAAGAAAAGGAAAGAGAGGGAGAAGGAAGAAAGAAAGAAAGGACGTGTGCATTGACATGGAGTGCAGTGGGCGGCAAAGGGCAGTGCAGGGAGAAAGGAGAAGAAGAGGGGGAGAGGGGGAAGGAAGAAAGAAATGAAGGAAAAGGAGGAGAGCCATCTCGGTGGGGTATGTAGGTGGGTGTGCGGTGGCCCATCACGGCTCATCTCCTTCATCTCATCTTCACCATCCTATGATGCATACGGCAGACCTCTCCCTCCTTCTCCTTTGTCCTCTCCGGCCAGCCAACCTACCACTCCTTCATCCTTTCCATCTCCTTGCCATCAACCTCCATCTCACCCTAAAACGATCATTTAACCGTATCCATATCAAGCTGGAGGGGTTTTCAAAATAAAGCCCTTGAGAGAGAGAAGTAAGAAATTTGGAGAAAGACCTAGAAAAGAAATAAAGTGGAATCTTGTGAGAAATTTGGAGAAGCAATGAGCCACAAATATGTGTTGGGGTAGTTTCCATGAAGGTGTTCGATGAAATGACAAAGAGAAAGGAGAATGAAATTTCACGCCCATTTCTCTTATTTTTCTCATGAGAAAGAAGTCTACTGCTGTTGTGGGGTTTGTCATTCCTTGATTTTTCTCACTAGGAGATATTGGAGGAGAGGAATTAGAGAACATGGGTGGGGGTTTTCATTTATTGATTTTTGTAATTTTCAAACGGACTTCATTTATGTATTTTTTGAAATGTAAGGTCAAGACACAATGAACTTGTAATGTTGTAAATGGTTTCCCCTAATTTAGATGTTTGAAATGTGTTTGAGACGTCCGAACTCTTGAGCTTATAAAATGCCTGAGTGAAGGGCCGAAACCTTCCCCACCAAAACCCTCTACTATGATGTCCAATGATGAAATTGGTATTGGTTGAGACATCACCTATGATAACAGTTGCCCCCCACGCCCGCCCCCCCCCCTGCCCCTATTTTTTCATTTTTGCAAATCGGTTGGTTGAACAAGATGTATATGTATTTTGGGTGGACGGATCCATTTTTATGGACTATCCTGTTCAAGGAAGACATTCCTCATCAAGACAATTGTAATGATTGCGGAGTCTTCGCTGTGGCATTCGCGGAGCATTGTGTTCACCGCCGTCCTATCACATTTACACAGTCTGACATCCCTTACTTCCGTAGCGGAATTGTCATTGAGTTATTCAAGAGAAGTTGGCAAGTGAATGCTAATAGGTTGAATCTTCCTGAGTTGTTGAACCTACCGGTTTGATGTAATTTTCTTAGCTGGTTAGTAGAAGTTTTGGGAAGGTTTTTTTGGGCAGTAGACGGAGAGGCCAAACATAGATACTTTCTTTACTTCGTAATTGAAATTGTAGAACTTGTGGGCAGTAGTTGTGGAACTTCTATGGTTTTGGACAGTCGGATTTATGTTTTGGAACTTCATATACCATTATTTGAAATTGAATGGTTTGTTAATGTATGGTTGTTAATTGAATGTGTGAATGGAATGTACCAATATATTCAGAACAATGTTTAGCACAATGGAATGTACCATTGTCTAGTTTGTTTAACATAACCAATAGTCGACATCGATTATTTAGCTGAAACATAAAAAACACAGTCATAGTAGAGTTTTGGTGGGAAAGGTTTCAGTCCTTCACTTAGACATTTCAAAAGCTCAAGAGTTCGGGCATCTCAAACACATTTCAAACACCTCAAACACATTTCAAACATCTATTAGGGGGAAACCATTTACAACATTACAAGTTCATTGTGCCTTGACCTTACATTTCAAAAAATACATAAATGAAATCTGTTTGAAAATTACAAAAATCAATGAATGAAAACCCCCACCCATGTTCTCTAATTCCTCTCCTTCAATATCTCCTAGTAAGCAAAATCAAGGAATGACAAACCCCACAACAGTAGCAGACTTCTTTCCCATGAGAAAAATAAGAGAAATGAGCGTGAAATTTCATTCTCCTTTCTCTTCGTCATTTCATCGAACACCTTCATGGAAACTACCCCAACACATATTTATGGCTCATTGCTTCTCCAAATTTCGTACAAGATTCCACTGTATTTCTCTTCTAGGTCTTCTCCAAATTTCTAATTTTCTTTCTCAAGGGCTTTATTTTGAAAAACCCCTCCTTCTTGATATGGATACAGTTAAATGATCATTTTAGGGTGAGATGGAGGTTGATGGCAGGAGATGGAAAGGATGAAGGAGCGGTGGGTTGGCTGGCCGGAGAGGACAAAGGAGAAGGAGGGAGAGGTCTGCCGTATGCGTCCTGGGATGGTGAAGATGAGATAAAGGAGATGAGCCGTGATGGGCCACCGCACACCCACCTACATACCCCACCGAGATGGCTCTCCTCCTTTTCCTTTCTTTCTTTCTTCCTTCCCCCTCTCCCCCTCTTCTTCTCCTTTCTCCCTGCACTGCTCTTTGCCACCCACTGCACTCCATGCCAATGCACACGTCCTTTCTTTCTTTCTTCCTTCTCCCTCTCTTTCTTTCCTCCTCTTCTTTTCTCTTTTCCCCCTCCTTCACTGCTGCACTCCGCCCTCGCAGCCCCTGCGCACACCTCCATTTTCGTGCATCTCATCTGCACACACTCACTAGCTTTCTCTTTCCTTCTTCCTCCTTCTCAAAGATTGTGATTTGAGATCAGTACAGAGAGCAAGAGAGAACAAGAGAGAGAGGAAGAGATGAAACGGGAAAATGGGGAAAAGATGAAGAAGACGAATGGAGAATAAAGGGGTTTCGGTCTTTAGTAGACACACAGGGATAGTCGATATTGACTATAGCGCTAAAAGACAAAAAAAAAAAAAAAAAGAGAGAAACGTGGATTCAGGGCCTAGTCTGATGTTTTTTATTGGGGCCAAATTAAATAATAGGTTGTTTAGGAGGGTTTTTGCCGTTAAATCCCTATAATATTATGACAAATATTTTCTTTCAGTTTTGCTATTTAAATAAGAGCCTACATCAATTTTGACATTCACACGAGTTTCCTAATTTTTCTCTACCTTAAATTATCCAAAATATCTCTTTATTTGGACATCAATGAATCATTAAATTTGCTAGTTAGGATCTCCAAGAGAGAATATAAGATCAAGTGATTTCCTATAGAAGATGAAGTCCCACGTCCCTCTTGACAATTGTATCCCCCCATGTCGAAGAGAATGAGACTTGAGGGAAAAGAAAGAGATTTGAAGGATCTTTACTATCTAGGGAATTTAACCGGAAAAAACAGATTAGGTGACTACCATACCAAAAAGGTAATTTTAAGTGCCCTTGCACCAAATCAATCATTTTGCCCGAAAACTGTATTTTTTTTAACATTGTCTACTAGGGTCCTTATCGACCTTCATTTGCAATGTTAAGGGTCGATTGAGACCCTACAGTCCATCCTAACCTTCATAGAACTCACATTTACTTTGTTTGTACGGTCTCGATCGACCCTGTGGTGTACGCTTAATTATAAATGCACGAAACTCATCCCTCATTCCCTGTTCTTAGGAAAAAAAAAAAAAAAAAACAACCATGCTCGACTTGCTTCCCCTCCGTAGGATATTCCTAACTCTTGAAGACCATTAAAGCCACATGCAGTTGTTTGGTGGAGAACATTAAAGTGCATATGCTATTGTTTGGGGCAGACCAATGGAAATGTGGAGTTTGTACTTTGCCCTAAAATATGATTTTTTACTTTTCAGAAAACCATATTCATAATTCCTAGTTCCATGTCACCATGGCTCTATGGAGGACCACTTGGAACCACTGTGAATACGCATGGCAGCTAATGTGGAGTTGCAGTCAATGCTGAGGAAGAAGAATGAAACAAACAAGAGAGAAAATTAGGCTTATGAGCCCTAAAATGTATGAACGGGACAAACGCAGGGTCGTTAGGGACTCTTAACATTAAAAAAAAAAGGTCGATAGGGACCCTAGTAGAGAATGTTAAAAAATATTATGTTTTCAAGCAAAATGATTGATTTGGTGCAAGAGCGCTTAAAATTACCTTTTTAGTATGGTGGTCACCTAATCTGTTTTTTCCGGTAAAATCCTCTACGTACTATCTATTATCTTGTTCAACGTTCAGGCAATTCCTTGGATTGTGTGAAGTGAATCAGGACAGTGTTGATCTGTCATAGGCAATCTTAAATTTCTACAAAGGGCATTGGATCCTAACAATAATCTTCGAGTTTCTAAGGATCTCTTTTTTTTTTTAGAATAATATTTTTGACATTGTTGTCAAGAAAATAGAGTTTCCTTCAAATACCTGAAAATTAAAGAAATAAATAAAGATCTCTTAAAAATATTCTTGGGTTTTTACTGAAAAAAAGACCCCCTTAGACCCTTAGTTGACAAAAATAAAATATAAGATTTCGTTAGTAAACCATATTGGACTTCTGCCAAACTTTACCTCTTTTTTTTTCTTTTTCTTTTTCTTGCGCTTTTGCACTGAGCAGCGATATCTCTACTCGTGTACACCCAAGAAAAGTGATATCGCTGCTTATTTTCACTACTACATATATACCAACTCGAACAGAATCCCTGTAACCTTTCCATCTCAGAATCCCTTTTTGGCTTCCATGGATTTATTTTTGCAAACAATGGGTTTTTTTTTTTTAACTTAGACTTGAAAGGTTGACTCTATTATTGATTCTCATGTATTGTTTTAAAGAGTTTGGTGTACCATACTATAGAGGTTGGTGGAATCATTTTTCTTTCTTTAATATCATATTGGTTCCTTTGTAAGAGATGTAAGTCCTGGATTCTTACCCTAGAGGGGGGTGAATAGGGTGAGATACTAATTAGTGACCAATTATGATCAATTTTAACTTCTTTAAATCAACTAGTCTCTTGTGATGATTAACAAATAAAATGCGGAAGCTAATAAACATAATCACCACATAGCACACACCATAACACAATGGTTTATAGTGGTTCGGCCTCAATGCCTACATCCACACCGACTTGTGTTCCTCACACCCCACCGTATTTCCACTATGTATGCTTTTCAATAGGCTAAGTAATAACCTTTACATATGCTTTCCAAGGCTAAGCAATAACCTCTTACAATATGCTTTTCAAGGCTAAGCAATAACCTCTTCAACCAAAAGGTTGGCTATCTCTCTAAGTAGTGTCTATAATACACTTGATGGAGATTACAATTTTGGCTCAATACATTGCCTCTTAAATAGGCGGATATAAAAGTGAAAATCTAATTCATGCAAACACTATATGTATGCTCAAAGTGTATGCATGATGTCCTCAATCAATTTGAAAATCAAAGCTCATAAATGTATGCCAAAGGCTTTAGACAGTTTTAGCTCATAAAAACATTTATGATTAAGGAAATGCAAATCACATGTTAAAAGTGACTTGTAAAAGACATACCTATGTATTCTAAACAAGTTATGAAATTCAAAGAACAAAACATGTGATGCATAAGGATTTCAATCAAATTAACAATGTAGCTCAATGTATGTTTAAACCATTTGGAAGTGTAAAACACACAAATAGATATGATTGAAATTAAGGGTCAAATCACATGTAATTAAAAATCAACTTGAAAATGATATACCAATCAATGTTTAAACAAGTTGTGAAACTTTAAAACAAAATACATGAGATTTATGAAGTTGTTGAATCCAAAACACAAGATAGATTTGAAAACGATTTTCTGATGATGAAAAACAACAACCAAGGATTCAACCAAGTATAAGAATCATGTTACATATGATTTCAAAGATGATTCCAAAACAAGATTCACATAGATATACCAATTAGAGTCCTACTTGGTTTAAATCATGGTGGTGCATTCAAAACAATGAATCAATTCAAAATATATACATGTTAAGGATACAACAAATCATAGTTTAACATGCTAGAAAAGATTTACCAATAAATAGAGTAAAGCATGAAAACATATAATTAAGAAAAGCAAGCTTACTTAGTGATTTAACTTCATTAACCCCAAGCTTTAGCTTTCCTAATGACCCTTAGTATCCCTTAGCTCATTCCCCTTTGTTTAGCCTCAAATCACCTCAAGGAGGGCCTAAAAGTTCCTCTTTAATTTTCAAGGAATGAACTAGTATTTATACCCAAAAAATGGGTTTCTGCGAGTCCGCGGTCGACCCCCTTGACTGCTCGGTCGACCTACCCTTCAACGGTCATAAATCTGACCGTTTGAAAAAGTCCCAACAGACACTTTCTCGGTCGACCCCCCAGTGTGGTCAGTCGACCGAGCCCATGGGTCCTGACCGACCACACTGTGGGTCGACCGGGTCCCTGGACCAAATTTCCCAAATTTTGCATATTTAAAGTATTTTTCTTTGGGGACTTTTGGGCCAATAAATCAAGCATGGAATCATGTTTTAAATCAAACTAAGAGGCTTAAGAACATGAAACACAAAAGGCCAAAAAGATTTCAAACTTTTAAAACAATGGCTTGCTTGATTCATAAAAAATTCTTTTCAAAACTAATCGCTTCCAAGTATAAAATCAAAACATGCATAAAACATGAAATTTAAAAGACTTAAATCAATGCAGGTGTAAATATAGATTTCAAGTTTTTCTAAATCAATGCTCATATGAAAATTCAAATGATGATGATGAAAATGAAAATGCATCCATCAAATTGCAATACACAAAAATCCTAACAAGAGAATGGGCATTGGCATTGCCCAAAATGTGTAATAGCTTTCATTCATCCATATGTGTAAAAACTTACATACAAATGTGCAAAAGCCTGCTATGAGCATAGATATCATTTCTTGTAGCAATTAAAACTCACCGAATATCTGCCACTCTGGGACTAGTAGCCTTTTGTGAGCATAGATACTGCTCATTGATGTCATTTTGGGACTAGTACTCTGCTATGAGCATAAATATCGCTGCTCGTGACAATTAAAGGTCACTAAATAGATACCAATCTATGACTCAGCCTGCTACAAGCATAGATATTGTTGCTCATATATAGTAATTAAAAGTTCATGAATACATGTCATTCTGGCACCAATAGCCGATGTTGAGCATAGATATTGCTGTTCATAAGAGAGTTTAAAAAAAAATCATTTGACATTCAAGGATCATCACCGAAGTTACATTCCTATAATGATCAATTGACCTTAATCTTTATGTCTAACCAAGCTAACAACCATTTCAATCTCACCTCTGCATTCATCTTCACATCCACAGACCTCTTCACATTCACAAACATCTTGACAGTCACCTCCACATTCGTAGACACCTTGGCCACTCACCTTTACATTTCTCATCATGGACACCCACATATTCACCTGCACATGACAATTCACATTCACATCCTTGCACATCCACCCATCTAGACATGCACCAGCACATTTAGCATCACATTCCTATCCACATTACAGACATCTTCATATTCACCTTCATGCAACAACTTCAACATGCCCTAAAATCACAACTTCAACCATACAATGACACACTCTTTCATATACCTGACAGATATCACAAAAACAGTTCATTCACTCTACCCTAAAATCAAGCACTTTCAACAGAGGGGAAGTTCATATATACCTTAGAAATCAAATCAAGAGAGGGAGAACTAGTCATGCATGGTTTACCTCTATGTGAAGTTGCGATAGCTGTGGAGGTTGACGGATGAATAGTAAGAAGAATACCGCCCTGGTCGTCCACCTGTGGACCACAAAGAGGAAGAAGTAGACAACGAAGATGTCGACTCGTGTCTAGGAGGAATAAAAAGTTGGAAAAAAGTACAATAGATGGGTGACCTAGAGGAGCTTGAGACCACAATAGGTTAGAGCGTTGCTATCGATGGAAAGGGGAAGGGAAGAGGAAGATGAAAAAAAAACAAGAGGTCAGTGCGCAGGATGAGTTTTTATCCCATGGCAGTGATCAACGATATCACTACTCATGAAAAAAAATATACAAAAAGGGCCCATGGGACTACTCCAGGCCATAAATTTCTTAGGGGTCCTTTTTGGTCTACTAAGGGACTAAAGGGATTCTCTCGGTAAAAATCCCAAATATTCTTGATGTTATTTTTGCTTATGTTTTTGTTATTTAGAATTTATCTACTTTTATGCGAATTTTTTCTCGATCAATCTTTTTTAAGAAATTTATCTTTTGACATTTATGTCAAGGAATACAAACCCTTTTGAAATACTTTTGCAATGGAAAAGAATCAGAAAAGATCTCTTAAAAGATGCCAAGACTTTTTTTTTTGAAATATACATTTTTATTTTTAAATATTTAAAATTTAGCAATTTTCTATCAACATCTCTTCACACAAAGTTTTTCTAAGAATGATATTTGTGAAATTGAACTCAAGGAAATTGAGATCCATTTGAAATATATTTACAATGGGTAAGAATCATTAAAGATCTCAGAAATATTCTCAAATTATTTGAGAACCGCTCACAGTGCAACCTAATGAACCAATGGTTGAGTTACGTTCAAGTTAGCGTAAGCCTTCACATAGAGTAAGAAAACAAGTAATTTCTGTCGAGTGGGAAAGACCAATGGCCGGACATGTATAATACCTTCACAAATGCAATGTTAATTAAGAAATCAACAAAGTTTTCAAGGTCAAAACATGTCCTTTCTATTAAAAAAGACAATTAATGAGAATTCACCCACATGTTCTATATCATATGTTTTTTTAAACTTTTATCTGTTTTTCTGCCAATATTTCTCATGTGAAATTTTATTGAGAATGAAGTTCATAACTTGACATCAAAGAAAATGAAATTCCTTTGAAATACCTATGCAGTGGAAAGAAGTAAAAACCTCATAAAATTAATTTTAGCAATAAATTTATTTTGTGTTTTACTTGCTAGGTTGGCCCACTGGCCAACAGTGATATTATAAACCTAAAGATTAAGGCATTGATCATGGGCATGTGTGTGAAATCGAGGTGCGTACACCACTGAATCATGTGTGTTGGCAACTTATTTAGTATTTTTTTAATTGTTTAGGGATTATGGTTCAACTAAAATGAACAAATAGTTGAACTCGGTTTGAACAAAACTAGCCTTCACTTAAATAACCAATCATTTTTATCGAAAGAACAAACAATAGAGACGACACCTTGACAAATGTAAGAAATCGCAAACTGCCCGTACAAACTTGTCACTTTTGTTGAGAAAAGATATTAATTACTAAAAATACACTGACATTTTTTTGTATTTTTTATATACATCTTGCAATTACTATTTTTAATTAGTTATTTTCCTAGACGAAGTTTTTTTTTTTAGAATGATATATGTGAAATTGATGTCAAGGAAATAGTTATCCCATTGAAGTACTTTTAAAATGGATAAGAACTAATAAAAATGTCATTAGAATATCCTTTGCAATATGCTTATTTTCTTGTCATTATTCTTATATTATTTAAAAATAAATCTATTTCTCTGAGGGTATTTTACCAAACGATATTTTTTCAAAGAATGTTATATATAATATTGATCTCATAGAAACATGAATCCCTTTAAGATACGTTTATAATGGAAAAGATTTAGGGCCCAAATCTGATTAATAAGAGCTAACTAAATTAAGGTCTAAAAATAAAAACTCTAATTTTTAAGTTCTAATTTATAATTAGACTATTTGGTAAAATTATTTAAAAAAGCTCTTTTTCATAATAGAGTGTTTGATAAACATCAAAATAAGAGCTTAGTAGAGTTAGAAAATTTTCAATTTAACAAATCATTGAATTTTTATGGGCAATCTGACGTCTCTCTGTCCATGTAATGCGGCCCATTGTTGATCACATCCACCCCATTTGTGGGCTAATCCCAACTCGGCCACACAGAATGCGGTCTGTAACTCAAACAATGCAAAGTGGTCATTTTGTATGGTAATAGTGATATGGCCCTGATGCCAAGAGTTTGGTTCTGGCGAACTATTAAATCTAAATGATGTTGTATCAATCTGGTCAAATTCCACCGTGATAAGAGGTGGGTCATCAATCCACTTGACCACTCGTAAAATATGTGAATAATAGAAATTCCATTGCAAGGTTATCTAAAATAAGCCTCTTTGGAGTTGGCCCTCATTAGAAGACTTCTTCAACTGATGTTAACCTTTCTAGGCCATGATCATTTGAACATGTTGGATTGAGAAAGAGGCATTCCATACAGAATTTTCTACTCATCAAATTGGTTAAGCTTTTCAATTAGTAGTTCAACAACTCACTTGCCTCCCTGACTTCACCAAGCCCGCACCACTAGCGGGGCACTTAATCGAGCTAGTCTAACTGAGTCAGCTGTAAACTTGGTCGAAGTTGCCCGAGTTATTTCAACTTGATTCATTTTGAGTCACTCGAGCCATCGAGCTTACATTGTAAACAAAGGGTCCGTGCCAACTCAAACAGCCCACCCTCAAAGTCAATAAGGTATTCAATATCGAAGAAATGATCATTCTAAGCTTGGTAAGAAGGAAAGGGGGTTGGCGAAGAGCAATAAAGACGAGACAGAGACTTTCTACGTAATTATAAAACCGGTCTGGTACTAGAGCTATAGGCTTCAAAGCTATAACAATGGTGCACTGCCTGCTATTATCTTTCTTTTCGACTTCAGGAGCTCATCAAGCTTTATCGTGATTTCGTATAGCTCATCAAGCGACTCAGCCTGACTGTACTGATCCAAGAGTGTATCAGTTCCGGAGAAATAGGGTTTGGTGAGTTCGGATCAATGGAAGAAGTTGCCTCTCTTAGGCCTGTGAGCCTAATCTATCTGTCTGTCTTACATGCCCGATTCCATCTTCAACTTTTGTCTGATCCGATTCCATCTTCAACTGTCCTTTTGTCTGACCAGATTCAATCTACCCGTCAAATCAACCATTAGTGGAGAAGCTTAAAACTCCAGTGTGCCTGTGCCTCCATCGATTATATTTCCTGCCTGGAGTTCTCTAGGGAATCAAAAATAGCATCAGCAGTCAAGAATGGCATTTCAATTTGTTGGTGAAGATGGTGCAGAATATGATCACTGGACACAAGCAATTCAAACCAAACCATAACCAAAAGCTTGGAGCTCCTGATAAATAAAAAGCAAAAAGATATATATATATATATATATATATAAAGGGTAGAAACAAAGAATAAACATTTCCAACTTTGGGTAAACTTTAAATCTGATTATAAACATTATCAGCCAAACAGATGCACATCAATGTAAATTCCCAATCAAATTAATACACACACACACACACAGAGAGAGAGAGAGAGAGAGGAGAGAGAGAGAGAGAGATTCTTCCATAAAAAAAATTAAAAACATAAAGAGATGCCTGCTTCATTCCAATAGTATAAATTCAACAATGGAGATGAAAGTAAAGAGCGAGTCGCTGGAAGTAATACAATGATGCATTTGGGGCAAACAATTTGGCAGCAAAAAGATGTTAACATAGAGAGAAATCAAATATCTTTTGATCCTAGAGAGAAATCCAAACCATCTAAACCTCAAAAGCTCTCAAACTCAAACCAATCTCATCCAAATGTAAAGCATCCTCTAAAATATAAAGTATGTCAACATCTTTAAAAGTAAATCATTTCAACATCCAAATACTAACCATAGAACTAAGATACCACTGTTTGTTAAAATCTCAAAACAAGTTATGCAACAAAGCCACCATCCGCGTTCGCCTTCAACCACATCATGCGTATTCTATAATCATCTTCTAACATCCATACCTCTCGATTTTCCTTGGTACGAAAAGCATTGAATGCATAAATGTACAACCTATCGGGCACATTTGGAAACTTTTTTAGATATGCAATGCATTCAGCGATAGTTGGACCGTCAGTTTTGAAGGTGGAATCAATTGAAGAAACAAGATTGTCAATGCTAACCACCAATGCATCATTCCCCAAGTTTTTCTTACGTCGAGATGGGCAGGGACGCTTGCGCCTTACTTCTTCCAATTGGTCCTCTAATCCAATTTCATGGTCTTCCTCTTGAAAATTGGATGATTGTGGAGTCATAGGGTTACTAGCAATGCTCAAGTAATGATTTTCTGAAGGCATTCTCAGCATATCATCTGGTACCGTACCAAATGCTGGTGTCCAAGCAGCTTCACCGGTAGCCATTGTCACCAAATAGGATAGCCATCTCTTTGGGAAATTGTAATGGTTTTGTGCGGAATACCTTCGCATCAGGATTTGCCTGTAACAAATGACAGATTAGTTTAAGGCTTTCCAAGTTGTGAAATCAAAAAATGATATATTTACCTCAAGTACTCTTCCCATCTTTCTGGCTCCATAGTGACAATATGAGTGTCTTCGTTGTAACCTATTCCCGTTTGGTTGAGTAACTTTTTCCATGCTGCATACTGCTTCTTCATGATGTCCCACATGTTTTTTAATTGCTTCTGATCGTAGTTGAGCTTTGTTTTTTGTTAAATGATGTAATGATTTTTTCCATGAAGATGCCTTTAGATGAATCCCTGGTCTACCTCCTATCCGTATTCTGTACTTCTTCGATGCAAAGGTCAATGAAGATCTTATTTCATTGGACCACGAAGCCCTGCCCGTTTCAATTGTAGCCATCTTTTTTTCACCTATAATATCAGTAAAAAAATGAAAAGAATATGATTCCTTAAAAATAATCTGAAACAAGAAGTATCAAAGTTCAACGAAAAATGAATAGAAATCAGTTCTATCATATCCGAAGGAGAGAGAGAGAGAGAGAGAAGAGAGAGAGAGAGAGAGAGAGAGAGAGAGAGAGAGAGAGAGAGAGAGAGAGAGAGAGAGAGAGAGGAGAGAGAGAGAGAGAGAGAGAGAGAGAGAGAGAGAGAGAGAGAGAGAGAGAGAGAGAGAGAGAGAGAGAGAGGAGAGGAGAGAGAGAGAGGAGAGAGAGAGAGAGAGAGAGCACAAACTGAGGCTTCATGTACAACTGAAAGTCATGTGTAGATGTGTAGAAATGATAAGAAAAAAAACTGAGCCTGCATGGACAACTGTTTCATAATTAGGGATCATTTGCCTAGACATTTGCTCCTCCCACAATCCACAAAACAGTAGTAGAACTCAAGAAAAAGGAGACAAGCAACAAAGCATGAAAATCCAAGCTTTATCAGCCCTAGATCATGTGTCTATGCAAACTACATACCTACTAGGGTACCCATGAAATGTATAAAACCATCTAAAAAGCTTATCATCAGTCATCGTTACTACAATCTCTATGCTTGAATAACAAACAATATCACAAATTATTTGAGAACCGCTCACAGTGCAACCTAATGAACCAACGGTTGAGTTACGTTCAAGTTAGCGTAAGCCTTCACATAGAGTAAGAAAACAAGTCATTTTTGTCGTGTGGGAAAGACCAATGGACTTGTATAATACCTTCACAAATGCAATGTTAATTAAGAAATCAACAAAGTTTTCAAGGTCAAAACATGTCCTTTCTATTAAAAAACACAATTAATGAGATTCACCCACATTTTCTATATCATATGTTTTTCTAAACTTTTATCTATTTTTCTGCCAATATTTCCCGTGTGAAATTTTATTGAGAATGAAGTTCATAACTTGACGTCAAAGAAAATGAAATTCCTTTGAAATACCTATGCAATGGAAAGAAGTAAAAACCTCATAAAATTAATTTTAGCAATAAACTTATTTTGTGTTTTACTTGCTAGGTTGGCCCACTGGCCAACGGTGATATTATAAACCTAAAGATTAAGGCATCGATCCTGGGCATGTGTGTAATATCGAGGTGCGTACACTGAATCATGTGTGTTGGGAACGCATACATACTATGTACACAAAAATTCTGATCCCCTTTGGCATATGTACACAAAATATGATCAATGTCCCCTTTGGCATACGTACACAAAAATGCTTTACAAAAAACTCATGAATCAACCAATCATGATTGGTCTCCTTCAAGTACTTTTGCTTTTCTGATTAGTTGAAGACCTGTCTGCCGCACACAGCAATCATAGAAATCTTCGCCCGATAGTACGGCATGTCCTCTTGCGTGAATCGCATAGGCTTCTTGTGTAAAATGTGATCAACATACGCCAACACAAAGATTCCGCAATCATCGCTGCAAATTTTAGCAAGTTAAATGTATATAAATTCTTAGAAGAAGTGGAAAAGCTAGGGGTCAAGAATGTCACCAGTTCATTTGTCGTGGACAATCCATGTGTAGAATGTCCCAGTGTAATGGGTCCCCCCGACCCAATTATGACAATCGATCATTTATCCAAAGCATTTGAAATGTCCATCACACAATAATGTTAGCTGGGATCCAAATAATCTTTCTCTTTGGGAAGTTAAACGGATTCTCACATAACTCTCAACGAAAGCAACATCCTCTTCGCGAGGCATACTGTTATAGCATTCCCATCTTCAAGGAGGAAGAAATGGTCATGGTTCCATATTGGGAACACTAGTATCTCCATCTCGCATATGTGATATTTAAATATTTTCTCTGGCACTTCAAATTGTTTTCGTATGGACGATTCGTTCACTTTTGGATGCACATACAACTAGCAAATGTGCACATATAGAGTAATGGTCAATTACACAACACTTAGTCATAATCTCAATAGGATATAGCTAATAAAGAATAATAGCCAAAATTGCACTTACAGATAAATATGTAGTGCACATATGGGCATATGGAAACTTCTTCAAACTATCCAGCCAAAAATCCATTGCCTAAACAAAAAACAGATAAATAAATTAACTTTGAGATAAATTGAATAATTGGACAATTAATGCATTTTGACTTGGATGAGACTTTATGATCGCCTTACAAAATTATCAATCCAAGAATTTCCAAAAGCTTCCGCATATTTTCGGGGTCCACAACTGTACAGAGGAGATAATGCTTTTCATCACTGAATGTACATGGTGATGTAATGTCAAATTGAGGTATTATAGAGTAAGTCTTCAAGGAAAACTTAAGAGACAAACTTACTTTGAGTGATATTCCTTCCAAAAGATTTCGAGGATATCTTTCTCTATTTGTGTCAGACTGTATTATTTGTTGCGGACCCAAGAACCCTTGCAATCATAATCTGCCAGCCTAGGCGTAAGTCTTGTTTCCCACATGTCCTTTAACCTTTATAATCGAGCTTGGAATGTCTGTAGTCAGGGACCACTTCACATCTGGAAACAGCAAAACCTGATGTGAAGGAGTGGATAGTATCTCGTGGACTGATAGGAGGTGATGATTCATTGGTCTGTCCAAACGAGGAGCACGAGGACTTGTCAAGTATCATGAACTAATTGGGCTAAACCTGTCAGGGCTTCTTAAAGCCTTGCTACATTGAGAGGTAGAACATTGGGGTAACTTTGGTGTTAAAAATGACTAGTCTACATTCACGGAGGGGGGGAGAATGGACCTTCTCTTCTGTCCATACATCCAACTTTTGTTTCTACAATCCATACGCACGTTAGCATAAGCGCTCCATTATATGCGAATTTAAATATCATTTTAGAAATGGTTAAAAATGTGTTCATACCTTCATCCGTTCATCATCTGGTTGATTGTGTTCTGAATCATCGAGAGTGTAATTCTCAAACCCCGCAGCACAAGCATCTTTTAAACCACTTACTTTATGACGCATAACACTCATAAGGTCTTCCCATTGGCTTTGGTCCTAACACTTAGCTGCCTCGTCAATAGATGAAAGGAGATTGTCGGAAAATTTAAAAACCTGCTAGGTTGAACAACTACTTTATAAAACAGTTTATTGGAATCCAACATAAAACCAATCCAATTGAAGTTAGACTTACATGGGCAGATACAAATCCTGGAACAGATTTTAAGCATTCGGGAGGGACATTCGAATATTCTCCGACTCCATCATTGAAAAGATCCCCTCTAATGGTTGCAATTTGAGGGCACCCGATACGAAGCCTGGTTATGGGCTTGTACCATTCAAAGTACACGTCCAAGTGCGGGCTACCATCATCAATATCTCCTTTAACGATCGATTTCAACCTTTTATTCCACATGTCGTTGACCTTTTTCAATTTCTCCTTGTAGTTCACCTGCATTAGAGTGGCCCTTTCCGTACGGTCTAAAGGCCGCAAAATTTTAGGTGGGACAATTTGAACAAGTCCAAACTGTTTCATCACTCTCTCTGTGCAATGGCAGTCGACAACCCAAAAATAGATCAAGACTATGGATGAGGTGAATAGAGCTTTATCTCTCTTATTCACAAATTTTGATAGGCCTTTGAAATCATTATATGGTGTCCAAACAGACTGCAAACATAAAACTCAATTTCAATAGAAAAAGAACATTGATTTATTGATGCACATAATCAGTTTGAACGTTGTTGAAGCAAATACTTACATCATCTGCACTTTGGGAATCAAGTTGCACACAAGCCTCTAAAATACTTGTTAGGTGGTGATGGTTTTGCAGCCTCCTCGCCCACATCTTGCACAATGGGAACTGAATCTTGACTTTCCAATCTCTTGGTTCACTTATGGGCCTACCTATTCTTACACGTGAATAGGCCCAAATCTAAATAAAATCAAATAGATGTTAGATTAATGACCCATAAAGAAATAAAATCAAATAGATGTTAAATTACATGAATAGGCCTATTTTTATACGTGAATAGGCCCAACTCAAACTCGATGATTACTGACTGATTATTCAAGATAAATTCGGACCTAAGGGGACCCACATGACTGAACATAAGGAAGAAAGGCAACTCAGTGCACAATTTTGTGCTAACTATGATCCAAAAGTTTGTAAGTTGAAAACCAGGCAAACGTAGTCTTTTTGTCATGAAAAATAGTAGATTTAAAGAGTATAATACGGACTCTGATACCCCCAAATTTCAGTAAAAAAATCCCTTGGAAAGTGGGTTAACTAGTGGTCTAAAGAGGGGTACCCAGCAAGGTCGTATCAAATTGTTTGCAGCACAACTGGTTCAAGTAGGCATCGTGTTGCATTCATATCTTTTTTATTTCAACTCGTTTTTCACTTCTGTTTCTTTTGTGGTGTTCATGCATTCATCAGAGTATAGATTCCAACCATTAGATTTAGGTCAGGTTAGTTACGTTGTACAGTCAAGTAAAGTTGGGCCAGTGTAGCTGTTTTCATACTTAGAATTTTTTAACATGCATCAGATTTTTAGAAACTTGTCTAGATTTGCATTGTTTTCATTTAGGGCCTCATAAATCATTCATATTTGCATTGTAATTTTTTTGGCACGTAGGATTTATTTTAGGAAATTTTTCTTTGGTTTTTCTTATATTAATTTGGTTGTTTGATTTGTGTGTTCTTTTGTAGGTTTTAGCTAACTTAGGATTGTTTAGCCTAGGATTTTCTTAGTTGGTTTGTTTTGTATATTTGGAGAGTTATAATTGTTAATTTTCAGTTATTAGAAATTTTCTTGTAATTTGTTACGTTCCTTATTTAGGCTAGATTTAGTTTTCAATTAGGACAGGTCAGAGTTGGAAGGTTTATAAATCGGAGCATTGCTCCCTGTGGATTCGACCCCGTACTCACCGGGTTATACTGATGCGCACTCTTGCACTTAGGAGTGTTCAACAGAAAGCATATATCATGTTATGCACTTTGGGACAAATACATGCAGATGATTCCATATATTTGTTTGCCTGGAGCAGCTGTAATGGCCCGGTTAAGGTCTTAGAGGAAGCCTCTTCGTCCTTGCCCTTATTCCTCTTTCCTCTAATTGGTTTTCCTGCCTCTGACACGGTTGTTATTTTTGCCAAATTCCTGTAGAGATTTGCCAAGCACGCCGAGCCCCACGTATACTTCTCAAACTTTCTAAAAAGCTCCAATATATATGCAGCCCCTGACCCACCCGAACTTGAAACAATCTGCCCTGCCACGAGAGAAAATAAATATGCACGTGTCCGCCTCTGATCATGGTCCTTAATGCGAGTCTTAGGTGCGGCGGCAAAGTTATCCCTAATCCATTTCAACTTGATCTACACTTCGTTACAATCATAATTAACATCTGGTGCTATTCCCAATAAATCATTGCAAGCATATTGCACTTGATCAAAGGCTGAAAACACACGACCCGCAATTGGACGCCCATCGATGGGGAGACCATATATATATATGCGCAACATCTTCAAGTGTGATTGTTGCCTCACTAGTATTTAGATGGAACGTATTGGTCTCTGGTCTCCATCTTTCGACTAGAGCCGATATTAGGGAATGATCTATCTTAATCTTTTCAATCTTAGCCAAATGATGCAGACCTGTCTGTCGGATGAGCTCCCACTAGCTCCCATGTATCTTCCTTGCTGTTTACAGGAATGGCACGTAGAGGGCCAAATTCCTAGAATGTGCAAATTGAATTTCAGCACTTCACATTATTTGACATAAATACACAATAATTCAAAATCTGAAAGAACCCTTTCGTTCATACCTTCCCTTTCCAAATCTGCTCAGAGATATGATTTTCTTGATTGTATAAAACAGCACCGTCTAATGGACCGGGATTATGGTCTGCCATCTACAAAACAGAACAATATACTCTTTGATAAAATAAAGGTAAGATAAAATGACAAAATAGATTATCCGTAGATGAAAAGTTCCATTCGATTGACATAATGAAACAAACCATTAATATTGATATGGAGCAACATGGGAAAAAGTTAGTGCATTGGATATACACAACAGAGACACAGACGTTACATCATTACCAACAATGTATATATCCTTTAGACACGAGCATGTTGTGTAGACACAAGTATTTGTGAAACATAGGTTGTGGAGTTGTGAGGTTACACAAGTTCCTTTTGTCAAGTATGATGTGATGCTATCATCAAATCATAGTTCAGCCAGGAGACAAATTCAAGACTGCCTACGAAACATGGGAAGAACAACATAAATAAAGCAGAGTCCCCAATGCACCTCATACCTTTTTCAAGATAATGAATCCAAATTTTACATTGCATATGACTTTCATGAAATTAGTGTTTTTCATCACATTTTTTCCGGGTGTTTTGAGGGTGCCCGGTCCGGAATGGTATTCACGCTTATTGTTGCATGGTTGTTGCTGATAAAATTCTTTAGATTATCAACCATATTAGGGATCAAGAATGTCAAAGGAGAAAGCTGAAGTTGAAAACCAACAATATTTTTTATCATTCTGAGGGTGTTAAATTTCTAGTCATTTTCTGGTACTTTGTGGATGAAGGGTATCCAAAATGTCAATTGCAAAGGTGATAGATGGCCGGCTATCCAAAAGGAGAAGATCTAGAACTTCCTGCACTTTCATGTTGGTGCTGTAAAGTAAACCTTATGTATTGGGCAAATATGATGAAGATCAAGATGAACTGAAGATTGAAGAAACCATGTTACTGCACTAGCATTGAAGAATATGTGCAAGTTTTGATCGATGCAATGGGTACAGGCCGATGCATGAAGACCTAAGGGCACAACGGGACCCGTCATCCACATGTTATTGGCCATATCAACCACATGGTACACATCCCAGCCTATATGGCAGGGCATCTATTTCTTTTAGTGATTTGGATTGATTTTTGAGTTTAGAGAAGCAAGAATTATAGTAACGACACATCAGTCCTTTTGCTTTCAGTTATTTGTGCTGCATATTGAAACATCTTATCATTGTTTATTGTTAGATCAAGACCTAGATTGTATTTAGGGCTGTAGTTGCTTTAATGCAGATTAAAACATATTTTTCTGGTTTTTTCTTCTCTACAGCTTGCTTCAACCCTGTACTTGGCATATCACATATGATTGCTTCCTCTAGTTGGAACATAGGTTTGTAGTGGATTCTATCCATATTTGTGATGCTACATGTTGGTTTGTGCTATTTATTTCCTTGACATTGCTGGTTAGACCACTATAACGATCAATGATTTGATTAAGGTTCTGGTTTTGGTGAGATCTAGCCCTCTTTAATCTATAGTTTGCATTCTAGTTGAATGGAGCCCTACATTGGAGTGACATTAGAGCCACCATTTCCATCTCTTAAGTCTTAATTTTGCGTGCTTCATTTTACATTTATAATGCCACATAGATAAGGTAGAGGCCAAGGATGTTAGTAAGATGAGATTGAGGAGTTCACCGGCACCTGCAAAAGGTCAGCCACCTCAAGGAGAAGGTACCAGTACCAGTAGGACTAGGAGTGGGAAAGAACCAGCTCATATTGAATCTTCTGAGAAAGCTAGTTCCACCACCATCTCTTCGAGTAGCCATGGTGGAGGAGATGGAGGAGACAGTGGGACTGGTGGTACTATTGAATACTATCAACATGATGAAGACGATGTCATTTCTATAGAGGAAGTACAGGAGTTACCTCCATATGAAAGATTTGATCTAAGCCGTGATTATCAACGGCGCCGAAGAGACTCACCACCTGGGGTTGGAGGTAGTAATGAGCAAGGAAATATGGGTTGAGATGTTGGAGGACAACAAGCGACATCATGGACTGATTTGTGGAACCCTAGTTACAGTGGACAAGGACCCTCACAGTATTTTCCATATGGTCAAGTACAAGCACAAGAACAGTCTTCAGCTTCAGGGTCCTACTCATATAGTGACCGGTGAAACGCAATATGGTAGATATCCACCTCCACCTCCTCCAATTTCCTATGATGATGCGGCTGCCTTCTTTGGATTTGTGGATACCAATGCTCATCAATATCAAATTCAATATGGTGCCAATAGAAATGATGATAACACTGATGGGGATGAGGATAACCATGGCACCTTGAACCTTGGTAGACATTCCTTTTGGTGGTGATTTAGGTATTCCTAATTCTATTTCCTTCACTAACTCTTTACTCTTTGTCATTTCTAAATTGGTGTTGAATGTTGATTGTTGATCACTTCATAGTTCATTCACTTGATTGAATTTGAACCTTGAATGTTGAAGTATTGATATTTGATTGTTCAATGTTCACTAATGAGTAATGAGTAATGACCTAACTCTTAAGTCTTGTGCCTTTATTTCATGTTCTAATTTTTGTTATGAGCTTTCCATTACTTTCTAAATTAGTATGACTAAGAAACATGAATACATGTGAAAAAACTAATCATTACTATTATTTTCTATTTATACAGCGATACAGGACTTCATATATTGAGGCACCGCTACGCCCCCCTTTTCTTACTTTTGCAAAAGAACCACAGATTCTTTCATTTTACAATTTTCTGGATTTTCTGAAATTTTTTCAGATTTTTTGGGCGATTTTTTCAAATCGCACCGCTACGCTACATATCGCCCGCTTCGTAGCGGTTTGTCGGCGGGCTGCTACGCCCGCCGCTACCGCTATTTTCATCTTTGGGCAGTACACGTAGCATATCCTCCGAATTCATTATCTCCGATGTTCTTTTCTTGCTAGCCAAAGTAGAGATAAGGTCATCTAGGAAGAAACGAACCTGCACGAACAAATTCAAATGAGTCATAAATATTGAAAATGATGAAATAATTTGAATTTTACAGCTATGTTGTCATGCCACTTACCAGCCTTTTATGGATGAAGTCATCGTCTTTTTTGGAGGTGGGTTGTGTTGGAGGTATCATTTGGTCTTTATCACCTTCTTTCGTTGGAAGCTATGATGCACAGATACTTCAAAATGGGCAACGTATCGTGTCGTATCGTATTCGATACTTCACTTTTTACATGTAAAATCCGTGTCCCTACCATGTCAATAGCGTGTCCCTCCCGTATCCATGCCGTATCTGGGCATCATAGGTTGGAAGCCTTGAGATTCACAATCCTGTCACCGCCGAATACCATTTCATATAAAAATCATTGTGAATAGGTGAATCACCAAGTTCTTCACTCACTAGTAATATCTTCTGCCTCGCATCCCAAATGGCAATGAGTTCTTTCAACAATCTGTTGTAATCATAACTAGCTTTCCTCACTTTATCAACTCTTTCAAATGGGCATGCGGAGAATAACGGGGAGCAACTGTCTCAAGCCGAATTGCTTCATTACCCGTTCGGAGTTGTGACGTTCGACGATCCGGTAGAAGATTAGAGTTGTATTAGATGTGAATAATTGTCTCTCTTCTTTGGGAACTACATCAGCTAGTTTATCAATGACGTCTTCATACGGCATCCAGATAAACTACACCATAGATAGTCATGTACATATTTATCGAAAACAAATCAGATATCGACCATAAAGATTCGTATTAAAAAGAAATCAAATTACACTCACTTATTCTATTTTCATATTGTCAATTTGCTCCTGACGCTCCTTGGTGTTCATTGGAGGCCTATGTTTTTTTTATGCTTTTCTCCCACGGCTTATAAAGCGGAAAATCGAAATCCAATAATACATCTGTGTGGGGAGATTTTCAAAGCTCCAGGATTACGCTAATCACGGCCATCAGATGGGACTAAGCATTCTCACGTGCCATCCACGTGGCACTGGACTCACCTCGGCTACCGGGACAGAAGCCGCAGCAGAAGTCAGGCAGGTCCTGGCCGCTAGCGCCGAGCTCGGCTACATAGGTGCCCACCTCAGCTAAAAGCTTGACCTCGGCCAAAGGAGCCGGAACGAAAGCCGAAGCAAGAGAGAATCCCCACTCGCGCCCTTCGCTCGCCACGCCATCAGACATGTGGAGGAATAGGGGCGCGAGCCAGTGAGACAGATGCGACATCCAGCCGTCCACAATTTTCGCCAGATCACTGACAGGGCGGCATCCAGCGGCTGAAGCCAAATCAGGGCAAGGCCCGAGGGTGGATCCGATGGTACCTCTACCGCCAAAGGCGTCCAACATAATCTGGCCCAACATGACGCATATTAAATGCGATGTGGGCTGATCCAACTGGCATTAAATGCAAAGTGGGCTGGAATGGACCGCATTTATTACTTTGTGGGCTGATAAAGACTTCCCTATCAAATCATGGGACCCACGCCAAAATATCATCCAAGATATCGTCCAACTCTCTATAAATAGAACCCCATTTCACATGCAAGGTACGCAACCCATACTTGAGAGTCATTACTCTGCCTCTCTTCTTCCTCTCATTCCTTTGTTCCAGTCCACTTACTGACTTAGGCATCGGAGAGCCTTGCGCCACCCAGGCCAGGGTCCTCTGACCGTTTGCTCTCCTCTTTCAGGCTTTGAGGCAGCAGGTCATCTTCTTCATTTGGATAAGTCCTGTAAGGCACCCCGATTATTGTGGGTCATTTTTCTGCACCTACAATTGGCGCCGTCTGTGGGAAAGCACTATCCCAACCTTCCCGACCTTCTCTATCTTCCCAGAAACCATGCCTCCGAAAGCTAAGAAAGGCAGAGAGTCCCTGAGAGCAAGACTCGAGCGTCCAGGCCCGTCGACAGACGTCCCTCCTTAGGAACGGTCCGGAACGGTGCATGGCGCGTCTGCAGGCGAGGAGCGCGTAGGCTCGCGTCCCTTCGTCGAAGTTCCCTTCCAAGAGGGGCTTGAGACCTCGCTCTCTGACGAGGAGGTCATGCCTCCCCGACGGGACGAGCGTCGACGTGAACGCCCTCTCAAAGGCAAAGCTGCGGCAGTGGAAGAGCCACGCCGTGTGCAACCCCCTGGTGATGGAGGAGACATCACAGCTCAAAACGCTCTCCTCCAGGAGCAGGAGCGAATAATCCGCCAGCTCCAGCAGCAATTGAGAGCGGTGCAAAATGCCTCACTAAGGCAGCCCTCAAAGCCCCAAGGCAAGAAAAGAGCTGTCCAGAGCAAGGTAGTCCAGCCCACCCGCGAGGATCTGAGAGCCTTTCTGGATCAGAAGCGCAGTCAGGCCCACGACCAAGGCTCGAGCAACACCCATAGCCATCGTGGCCGCGACGGACGAGCTCATAGCCATCATAGCCGAGGCCATTCGAAGCGAAAGCCAAGAGCACTGACACCAGAGAAGTATGATGAGCAGGAGCGGCTCGACAAGCGCATCAAGCTGGCTCTTCAGCATAACCTGGAGATGCGGGACCAGCAAGAAATTTGTGGCCCCACCGATCTGGGGGCCTCTTCCTTCACACGGGACATCGAGAGGACTCCCTTGCCCAAGAAGTTCTCTGTCCCGCGGTTCGTCCCCTATGACGGATTGTCTGACCCATCCGCTCACCTCCGTCACTTCTCTTAAAAGATGTCCATCTGGGGGAACGAGGGCCACCTCAACAGCAAGATCTTCTCCTCCAGTTTGAGCGACCTCCCTCTAAAGTGGTTCTGCACTCTACCGGAGAAGTCTATTTCGAGTTGGAAAGAGCTCCAGCTCTCCCTCCTGAAGAAGTTCCAGGCCTACAGCGTCGTCCCCAAGACCGATGCTGATATCCTTGCCCTAAAAATGAAGCAGGGCGAGAGCCTCACCCAGTTCGCCCAGCGATTCTAGGCGATTTACAGCCAAATCGAGGATACCAGAGAAAAAGTGGCGATTTTCGCCTTCCGCAACGCCCTGTTACCAAGGCACGAGCTGCGGAAAGATTTGGTTGGAGATCCCGCTCCCTCCATGCCGGCCTTGATGTCCCGGATAAAGCGCTATATCGCCCGAAAGGAGGACGAGATCCGGGCTCGGGAGGACGAGGGCCCGGAACCCAAGGAAAGGAGCAACCAGCCTCAGCAGCGGGGTAAGAAGCCATTCCAGAAGCAAGAGCCGAAGCAAGCCTGGGTCTCCAGTTCGGCGAAAGCTACAGCGTCCAGGTCCGGGGGCAGCAGGAGGACCAGACCTCCCTCCGACGCCTACCAGGCTGTAAACGTCGTCTTCAAAGAGCCGATCCTCCAGGTTATGAACAAGATAAAGACCCAGCCATTCTTCAAGTGGCCTCGACCCTTGCAAGGCGATCCCTCCACCCGTGACCAAACCAGGTTCTGTGCCTACCATAAGGGTAACGGGCATAAGACCGAGGAGTGCAGGACTCTGAAGTATCACCTGGAGAGGCTCGCCAAGGAAGGCCACCTTGCGGAGTTCGTGAAGGCAGGAGATGTCGGCAGCGGCGGCGGCAGCCGAGCTCATCAGAGCGCGACTAAGGATCCAGACAGCGAAGACTCTGAAAAGATCATCAATGTGATCCATCTGGCGCCCTTAGCTCCCTCTCCCTCAGCTCGAGACAGCCCTCAAGCTCGTGCCGAAGCCAGGCGGGCCTCACACGGGAAGGAGGTGATGAGAGCCGAACTCGGGCCAGCGTCCAAGAGAGCGCGCCGCGACCGACCAGCCATCTCATTCTCAGACAAAGACCTGGAGGGAATCCAGCTTCCCCACAACGACCCTCTGCTCTTGACCATGAAGCTGAAGGACTTCACTGTGAAGAGGATCCTCGTCGACTCCGGCAGCTCTTCCGAGGTCCTCTACTATGAGTGCTTCAAGAAGATGAAACTCTCAGAAGCTGACCTGACGGAGGTCCGTGCGCCCTTGCTAGGGTTATCCGCCAAACCAGTCTACCCCAAGGGAAAAATCACCCTGGAAACCCGAGTGGGCGGAGCCTCCGTGATGGCCGACTTTCTGGTAGTGGACGCCCCTTCTCCCTACAATGTTATCTTGGGCAGAACGTGGCTCCACAAGATGGAAGCAGTCCCCTCCTCCCTCCACCAGAAGCTGAAGTTCGTAATCGAAAGCAAGGAATGCAAGATGGAGGTGGTCACAGTGGAAGGAGATCAGCAGCTGGCCAGGCAATGCATGCTGGCCGTGGTCCCCGGAGAAAAGGAGCCAGAGCGCGTCAACCTGGCAGAGTTCGAAAAGGGTCTAGATGAGATCGGCCGAGATCCTGACAAGAAAAGTATTAAGGACCTAGCCGAAGTCAGGCTCGACTCAGCAGACCCTGACAGATTTTTCCTGATCGGCACTCAGCTGCCTGACGAGGAGAAAGCCGAGCTCTCAAGGTTTCTGATGCAGAACGTGGACGTCTTCGCCTGGACCCCAAGCGAAATGCCCCCCCTAGCTTGTGACTTCTTAAGCGCCCTAGCCTTTAGGGGTCAGAAGCTAGAGAACCCGTCTGGAGATGCAGCGATCATTGCCTGATGTCGCTTCAACTTCTCTGAGGCAATAAATGCTTCGTCCTGTCCGTCCTGGGAAGCGAACCGACGGCTACACGTGTAGCTTCTTCACTGATTGCGCTGTCTCATTGATGGAACAGGCGCGGATTGCAAAACCTGTCTCTTCGAATTCGAAAGTGGCGCCCAAAGAGGGTTTCCTTCCTATAAATAGGGTTGTTTCCTTTCTTTCTTTTTTCTGATTTTCTTTGCCCTTGCCTTCGATTTCTGCTCTGCTCTTCGTCTGTCTTCTCGAGATCTCTCTGGCGAGGACAACCGTAGGACGCGCCCAGATCTATTCTTGACTCGCCCTCCCGTTTCTGTAAGTAACTTCGTGCCCCTGTCTGTTTTTTTAGGGTTTTCCACCTCTAGGGTTTCTTTCCGCCTTCTTCTTTTAGACATGGGCACCCCTAGGTTTCGGTTAGATACGGACGAGGGCATAGCTAGGTTTAGGGCTACTTACAGTATCCCGGAGGGAGTTCGCCTCAGGCCGGCGGATCCCAGCGACTATGCCACGCGCGGCTGGTCCTATGGCTGGATGCGGTTCCCTCTGATCTCCGTGATTGAGGGCGAGGTCAAATTTCCTCTGCACCCCCTACTTAGGGCCTGCCTTAGCATCTGGTCGATTACCCCGTGCCAGCTGATGCCCAATGGCTTCAAAGTCATCATGGGCACGACGAAACTAAACGAGATCTTGGGGACCAACCTGGGTGTCCATGACATCGAGGACGTCTACGATATCTGTAAGGTTGGGGGAGACAATCATTATCTCCGGGTGAAGCAGCGCCGAAGGGGCTTCGTCCTGGCCTTGGAGGATTCCAGTAAGAATGCCGAGGAAGATCTCTTCTGTGTGTCGGGGGACTGGGAATTCGGCGCTGGTGAGGACAGGAGGCTGATGGTCCCTCGCCACCTCGAGGCCGTCCCAAGTAAATACTGCTTCTTTCCTCTGTTTATTTTGCTCAACCTCTATGTCGCCGAGCTGAGATTGTTGTTGTTTGTGGTGCAGAACTGCACGCGAGGCGACGTCGGGCTGTGAGCGAAGGCTGGAGGAAGAACGTTGACGACCACAAGAAGGTCGAGAGATACAAGGGGCACGAGACCAGATCGGCCTGGAAGCTGCTGGGGTATACGCCGAGGTACCGCGGCCACTATAGGGGAATCGGAGCGGCTCCGGAGGACGAGCCGCAGCCTGATCATCCTCCTGTCACCTTGGCCGTGCCTGCCGGGGTTCCTTTGATCGATCCTGCCGCGAGCCGAGCCGCGTCTGGTGCTGAGGCATCCACTTCTTCTGGCTCGGGGTCGCCAAACTTAAGGGAGATAGTAGACGCTTATTCGTCCGACCAGGAAGAAGGAATGGAGGGAGGCTCGAGAGTGCCCGGTACCAAGGATCTGGTGGCCAAGTTTAGGCGCAGATCCTCTTCTTCGGCGACACCATCGTCTGCCAGCACCCGCGTGGCATCGGGCTCGGGAGGTGCTGCTGTCGCTTCTGCTCCTGCCACCACACCGAGCGAGGGAGCGCGGAGGCGTTCACCGGATCGCCCGAGGGAGGGGTCCCCGCCCAGGAAGAGGTCCAAGGCGGGTGAGA
Source organism: Litsea cubeba (assembly GCA_012931725.1). NCBI lineage: Eukaryota > Viridiplantae > Streptophyta > Magnoliopsida > Laurales > Lauraceae > Litsea > Litsea cubeba. Next base: position 39,106,991 of record CM022944.1, read on the forward strand.
AAGACTCAGGGCTGAACAGCCCCCGAAGGGTAAGACACCTGCGCGAGCTCCCGAGGGTAAGGCTCCACCTGAGAAAAGAGAAAAGTGCGCCGGCTAGCAAGGTGACTAGCGGGGCGGCTCGCGAGCTCACCGTCTCGGTAGGGCAAGGGTCTGGATCGGCTTCCGGATCTCGAACTGCCCCAGCGGCATGGAGACCCAAGATGGAGACGCAGCCCAGGAAGCCTCTAAACGTCGAGGACCGGGTGCTGGGGAACTCCGACGTCATTGGAGCCCTTGCAAAGGCTTGCTCCTTGCCTCGTGACATGGAAGTGCACGCGAAGTATGACAGCGAAAGTCTGCTGATCTCGGCGATCCAAGCTGGTCTTTTGGTAAGTATCTTCAACGCCTTCCTTTTAAGTGCTTCAGTTCGACTGCTTTCATCTGACTTACTTTTCCTTTTTTTTTTTTTTTTTTGCAGAACTTGCAGAAGCTCCTGGTCGTGATGGAAAGGAGTGATAAGAACGTCGCGAAGGTCACCCAGTTGGAGTATGAGAGGGAAAAGCTGAAGAAGGAGCTATAGGAGCTGAAGAAAAGTAGCGCCAAGGCGACCGCACAGCTGGAAGTAGCTCTAGTCAGCGTCACTGATCTTACGTCGAAGACCCATCAACTAAAGGGTGATATCTAGACGAAGACTAAGAGGATTGCCGAGCTGGAGTCGGAGCTGGCCAGAACGAGGTCTGAATCGGCGGCTGAGTCGACGAGGCAGCGCGGCGAAGTGCTGGCCGAGCGTGCCGAAATCGAGAAGTTGAAGAAAGAGAATGCTGAGCTAAAGAAGGAGAACGCTGGTCTGAAGGCTTCTCTGCTGTCCGAGGCACAGTCTTCTTTTCAGAAGGGGGTGGACCAGACCACTGAGGAGTATGAGAAGCAGGTGGAGTAGATCACCTCCATTCTGTTCGAGGAAGGGTGCTTGGCCGCACTGAGGCGTGCAGGGGTTCCCGAAGACCACCAGGTCTATCGGAATCTGCCGAAGTACTCCGACCCAGTCCCTGAGCCGAGCTCCGCACCTTTGGGCGAGAGTGCCCCAGTCGATGCCCCTACAGCTGATCCTGTCTCGAATGGCGCTCCGACTGTCCCGCCTGCCAGTGATGCCCCAGTCGCGCCCCTGGGCGACGCTCCTTCTGCCGCTCCTGCGGGTGATGCACCAGACAAGGCCGCGGTCGTAGCCGAGACCGCCGGTTCGTCAGAGACGGTGATCATACTGGTGGAGTCGCCGAAGCCGCTGTAGTTACATCTTTCTTGCTTTTGTTCTTTGTAATTTTTCCTTTCTATCTTTTGCATGTAACCTTCAGCCCTGTAATATCCTTTGCCTTTAAAGAAAAACAGAGCTCTTTTACTTGTGCATTTTCTCTCTTTCCCTTTCTTTTTTTAGTTCGGCTCTTTTAAGCTTAAGCCCGGCTGAGTGCCTTTAATGTGACGTGACGTGTGAGCCTCGAGTTGGAGAGAGTACCGAACGATCTTCATAGTTATCTGTGCTGATTCTCCGTATTCCGAAGACCATAAATAGCAGTAAGTGTGGTGGTATGGCCAATGAGGAAAACGAGCGGATGGCTCCACGTGGCGCCATCGGAACCACTGGTCAGCATTTAGGAAGACGTGCACCTCACGTAGGGCGTGGGAGACCTCGCCTCATAATTTCCTTTAAAGATCGGGCCTTTCTTCTTCCTATAAATAGGAGTAGCGAGCTCGCCATGGGAGAGAAAAAAGAACCAGGACATCTTAATTTTTATATGAACATAGGAGCCATGCTCGGTAAAACCTTAGGGGTGGAACCCTTGCGCCAGAAGACGGCTTCCTCCGGGAGGGACAGTCTGTCGTGGTCTGCGCGCTCTCTGAAGACGATCCTCGTGGACTACGCGCTCTCTGAACGCGGGTCCACGGCCAACTCTCTCCGATGCGGCTGCATGGGAATCTTTGCAGTCGTGGGTTGGTGGCGCCCCGCGCGTTTGGGGGTCTTATTTTCATCCCACAGGGTCCTGCGTGGAATCATGCCGCAGATCTTCCTGTGGGATATCAAGACCTCCGAGCGGCGGGCAGGATCGAGAGGTCCTCGGACCGAGGGGGCTCTTTTTTGCAAACTTTGGTCTAACTAACCAAAGGGTATTGTAGAGCTCAGTGAGGTTCAGAGTCTTCAAGCCACCGATCCAGAGGGTGTTGAAGAGCCCAGGACGCTGAAGACCGGACTGAAGAGTCAGTGAAGATCAGAACCTCCCAGAGTCTTCATTTCTTTTTTGTTTCTAGAGGACTGCGAGCCTCCTTACTATACTTTGTTTTCTTTTCTGTAATCCTTGTAATGAAGTAATTACAATAAATAAAAAGAACAAGTTTTCTGATCATATAATCTGTGTACAATACTTCTATATTTTTGCATTCCTTGTACTGTTTTGCGGTACTTGTATTTTTGTGCTGCTTTTCCACACTCCAGTGCTTGCACTGCTCTTTTTCTTTCGAAGACTGTCGTTGGCCGAAATGGACCACCATTGGCCGAGACGAACTGTCATTTGCCGAGACGAACCCGGAGTCTCGAGGATCTCGGCCGTGCGAGCCTGAGTTCGGGGTCAGGAACCCAAAATTTAGGAAGCGACCGGATGAATGAATCCGAAGCATCTTCCAGGGTCAGGGACCCAAAATTTAGGAAGCGACCGGATGTATGAATCCGAAGCCTCTTCCAGGGTCAGGGACCCAAAATTTAGGAAGCGACCGGATGTATGAATCCGAAGCCTCTTCCAGGGTCAGGGACCCAAAATTTAGGAAGCGACCGGATGTATGAATCCGAAGCCTCTTCCAGGGTCAGGGACCCAAAGCTACCGAACTCAGACAAGGTGAGATGACACATATTGATGACAGGGCAAATGCTGCTTTCATTGACTCTGAGACTTTCGTTACATTTTTAGAAATAGAATTTCTTCAAGTGGGATGCATTCCATGGTCTCGGCAATGGCTTGCCTTCTAAGTCTTCGAGTTTGTAAGAGGATCGTCCTGCCTGTGAGACCACCCTGAACGGGCCATGCCAGTTCGGGGCCAGTTTTCCTTCATTCGGATCTTTGTCGCCTGGCAGGGTCTTCTTCAGCACCAGTTCTCCTACGGAGAAACTTCTTTCCCTGACTTTTTGATTGTATCCTCTGGCTAGCCGCTGCTGATAGTCAGTCAGTCGTAGGGCTGCTGCTTCTCGACGCTCATCCGCTAGGTCCAGCTCCATTGCCAGGTTTGTCTCGTTTCGGCCCTGGTCGACCAACTCTGTCCTCAGGGTGGGGAGGCTAACTTCCAAGGGAATGACCGCCTCCATCCCATAGGCTAGAGAGAAGGGTGTCGCCGAGGTTGATCGCCTTAGAGTTGTTCTGTAATGCCCACAACACGCTGGGAAGCTCCTCTACGCATCTCCCTTTTGCCTTGTCTAACCGTTTCTTCAGGCCGTCCAGGATTACCTTGTTAGAATTTTCGGCCTGGCCATTGCTCTGTGGATACGCCGGAGTGGAGTAATGGTTCCTGATGCCATGCTCTTGGCAGAAGTCTTTGAAGGATTTGGAGTCAAACTGAGTCCCGTTGTCCGAAATCAGGGTCCTGGGGATGCCGAACCTCGTTATGATGTTCTTCCATACGAAGTTCTTGGAGTCCCTACCAGTGATGGAGGACAGCGGTGCAGCTTCTATCCACTTTGTGAAGTAGTCCGTGGCAACTATCAGCCATCTCTTGTTCCCTGGAGCTCGGTGGAGAGGCCCCACAATGTCCAGCCCCCATTGAGCAAAGGGCCATGGACTAGAGAGGGGACTCAGGTCTTGTGCTGGCTGATGAAGAGAGTGGGAGAACTTCTGGCATTTTTCGCATTTCCTGGCATATATACCTGCGCATCCTTCTGCATGTAGGGCCACCAGTAACCTTGGCTTATAGCCCTGTAGGCTAGTGATCGACCTCCGATGTGACTGCCACAGATTCCTTCATGGATCTCGTACAGAAAGTTATCCACCTTGCTCGGATGGATGCATTGGAGGTAGGGACCCATAAAGGATTTTCTGTAGAGTTTTCCTTCAGGAGATAGCCAGAATCGAGCTGCCTTGAGTCTGATTCGGTGGGCTTCAGTCTTGTCTTCGGGGAGCTGGTCGTCCTTCAGGTAAGAGATGATTGGATCCATCCAGCTCGGGCCGAGATCAGCACAAAGGACTTGCCGAGGTGAGTGGAGCTCTAGGCTTGATCTTGATATCGATCCAACCTCGACAGTCCTTTTCTTTCCTGCTTCGACAACGGAGGCCAGGTTTGCAAGCGCATCAGCGTGCGTGTTGGTATCTCTGGAGATTTGCCTGACCTCGGCTGTCTGGAAATGGGAGAGCAGTCTTTTCGCGAGGGCTAAGTAGGCCGCCATCCTGTCGTCCCTGGCCTGGTAGTCTCCAGCGAGCTGGCTAGTTACCAGTTGCGAATCGCTGAAGATCACCAGTTGCTGGGCTCCGAGGATTCGGGCGCTGTTCAGCCCTGCTATCAGAGCTTCATACTCCGCTTCATTGTTTGTTGCTTTGAAGTCCAAGGTGAAGGCTTGCTCTATGACCAATCCCTCTGGCGATTGGAGGACTATGCCGGTGCCAGCTCTCTTGGAGGTGGACGAACCATCAATAAAGACCTTCCATGCCGAGGCGGGAGCTTGTTCGACCTCGGTTACTTCAGGCTCATGCCCTATGCCCTCCAGTTCCGTGCCGGGTTGGGTCGGAGCCGAGCTCGGCGAGACGAACTCTACAATGAAGTCTGCCAGAATCTGGGCTTTTATCGCAGTCCGGGGACGGTACTGAATGTCATACTGCCACAGTTCAACTGCCCATTTTGAGATTCGCCCTGAAAAGTCAGCTTTCTTGAATATAGAACGGAGTGGATGCTCCGTGATCACCACAATGGTGTGGGACTGGAAATAATGGGAGAGCTTGCGGGAGGCGCTGACGAGTGCCAACGCGAGCTTCTCCAGCAAAAGGTATCTGGTCTCGGCATCAAGCAGGATCTTGCTTGTATAGTAAATTGATTTTTGGACTCCTTCGTCCTCTCTGATGAAGACGGAGCTCACCGCATGATCCGAGACCGCAAGATATAGATACAAAATCTCTCCCTGAGTTGGGGTAGAGAGTAAGGGTGGTGAAGACAAATAAGTTTTGAGTGCTGCCAGCGCTTGGTCGCACTCAGGCGTCCATTGGAATTTTAAGTTTTTTCTCAGAAGCTGAAAGAAAGGCCGGCACTTATCTAATGATCTGCTGATGAAGCGATTGAGCGCTGCAGCCATGCCTGTAAGCTTCTGGACCTCCTTTGTAGTAGATGGGCTCTGGATGCCCAAGATTGCAGTAATCTGGTCTGGGTTGGCCTCTATTCCCCTCCGCGTTACCAGGCTTCCGAGGAACTTGCCAGAAGCTTCGCCGAAGGCGCACTTGGAAGCATTCAGTTTGAGCTTGAACGCGCGAAGGATGCTGAAAACTTGGATCGCCGAGATCAGCAGACTTTCGTTGTCATACTTCGCGTGCACTTCCATGTCACGCGGCAAGGCGCAAGCCTTTGCAAGGGCTCCAATGACGTCGGAGTTCCCCAGCACCCGGTCCTCGACATTTAGAGGCTTCCCGGGCTGCGTCTCCATCTTGGGTCTTCATGCCGCTGGGGCAGTTCGAGATCCGGAAGCCGATCCAGACCCTTGCCCTACCGAGACGGTGAGCTCGCGAGCCGCCCCGCCAGTTACCTTGCTAGCCGGCGCACTTTTCTCAGGTGGAGCCTTACCCCCGGGAGCTCGCGCAGGTGTCTTACCCTTCGGGGGCTGTTCAGCCCCTGAGTCTTTCTCACCCGCCTTGGACCTCTTCCTTGGCGGGGACCCCTCCCTCGGGCGATCCGGTGAACGCCTCCGCGCTCCCTCGCTCGGTGTGGTGGCAGGAGCAGAAGTGACAGCAGCACCCCCCGAGCCCGATGCCACGCAGGTGCTGGCAGACGATGGTGTCGCCGAAGAAGAGGATCCGCGCCTAAACTTGGCCGCCAGATCCTTGGTACCGGGCACTCTCGAGCCTCCCTCCATTCCTTCTTCCTGGTCGGACGAATAAGCGTCTACTATCTCCCTTAAGTTCGGCGACCCCAAGCCAGAAGAAGTGGATGCCTCAGCGCCAGACGCGGCTTGGCTCGCGGCAGGATCGATCAAAGGAACCCCGGCAGGCACGGCCAAGGTGACAGGAGGATGATCAGGCTGCGGCTCGTCCTCCGGAGCCGCTCCGATTCTCCTATAGTGGCCGCGGTACCTCGGCGTATACCCCAGCAGCTTCAAGGCCGATCTGATCTCGTGCCCCTTGTATCTCTCGACCTTCTTGTGGTCGTCAACGTTCTTCCTCCAGCCTTCGCTCACATCTCGGCGTCGCCTCGCGTGCAGTTCTGCACCACAAACAACAAGAATCTCAGCTCGGCGACATAGAGGTTGAGCAAAATAAACAGAGGAAAGAAGCAGTATTTACTTGGGACGGCCCCGAGGTGGCGAAGGACCATTAGCCTCCTGTCCTCACCAGCGCCAAATTCCCAGTCCCCCGACACACAGAAGAGATTTTCCTCGGCATTCTTACTGGAATCCTCCAAGGCCAGGACGAAGCCCCTTCGGCGCTGCTTCACCCGGAGATAATAATTGTCTCCCCCAGCCTTACAGATATCGTAGACGTCCTCGATGTCATGGACACCCAGGTTGGTCCCCAAGATCTCGTTCAGTTTCGCCGTGTGCATGATGACTTTGAAGCCATTTTGCATCAGCTGGCACGGGGTAATCGACCAGACGCTAAGGCGGCTAAGCAGGGGGTGCAGAGGAAATCTGACCCCGCCCTCAATCACGGAGATCAGAGGGAACGGCATCCAGTCGCAGGACCAGCCGCGCGTGGCATAGTCGCTGGGATCCGCCGGCCTAAGGCGAACTCCCTCCGGGATACTGTAAGTAGCCCTAAACCTAGCCATGCCCTCGTCCGTATCTAACCGAAACCTAGGGGTGCCCATGTCTAAAAGAAGAAGAAGGCGGAAAGAAACCCTAGAGGTGGAAAACCCTAAAAAAACAGACAGCGGCACGAAGTTACTTACAGAAACGGGAGGGCGAGTCAAGAATAGATCTGAGAAGACAGACGAAGAGCAGAGCAGAAATCGAAGGCAAGGGCAACCCTATTTATAGGAAGGAAACCCTTTTTGGGTGCCACTTTCGAATTCGAAGAGACAGGTTTCGCAATCCGCGCTTGTTCCATCAATGAGACAGCGCAATCAGTGAAGAAGCTACACGTGTAGCCGTCGGTTCGCTTCCCAGGACGGACAGGACGAAGCATTTATTGCCTCAGAGAAGTTGAAGCGACATCAGGCAATGATCGCTGCATCTCCAGACGGGTTCTCTAGCTTCTGACCCCTAAAGGCTAGGGCGCTTAAGAAGTCATAAGCTAGGGGCCAATTGTGTGGGGAGATTTTCAAAGCTCCAGGATTACGCTAATCACGGCCATCAGATGGGACTAAGCATTCTCACGTGCCACCCGCGTGCCATCCACGTGGCACTGGACTCACCTCGGCTACCGGGACAGAGGCCTCAGCCGAAGTCAGGCAGGTCCTGGCCGCTAGCGCCGAGCTCGGTTGCATAGGTGCACACCTCGGCCAAAGGAGCCGGGACGAAAGCTGAAGCAAGAGAGAATCCCCACTCGCGCCCTTCGCCCGCCACGCCATCAGACACGTGGAGGAATAGGGGCGCGAGCCAGTGAGACAGATGCGACATCCAGCCGTCCACAATCTTCGCCAGATCACTGACAGGGCGGCATCCAGCGGCTGAAGCCAAATCAGGGCAAGGCTCGAGGGTGGATCCGATGGTACCTCTACCGCCAAAGGCGTCCAACATGATCTGGCCCAACATGACGCATATTAAATGCGATGTGGGCTGATCCGACTGGCATTAAATGCAAAGTGGGCTGGAATGGACCGCATTTATTGCTTTGTGGGCTGATAAAGACTTCCCTATCAAATCATGGGACCCACGCCAAAATATCATCCAAGATATCGTCCAACTCTCTATAAATAGAACCCCATTTCACATGCAAGGTACGCAACCCATACTTGAGAGTCGTTACTCTGCCTCTCTTCTTCATCTCCATCCTTTGTTCCAGTCCACTTACTGACTTAGGCATCGGAGAGCCTTGCGCCGCCCAGGCCAGGGTCCTCTGACCGTTTGCTCTTCTCTTTTAGGCTTTGAGGCAACAGGTCATCTTCTTCATTTGGATAAGTCCTGTAAGGCACCCCGATTATTGTGGGTCATATTTTTCTGCACCTACAACATCTATATAGGCATCGCTTGGCCGCAAAAATTCCACTCTGGAATATGCCCAAATCTGCTAGGGAAACAATATATGAATGTCAAGTCAATAAAAAAATGTTCATATTCAATGTAACCAAGTAATCAAATATGAGTGTTACCTGCAACAATTGCAGTAGGCTAGTCAAGGTATCTAATGAATCCGTTGCTTTCTATTTTTTTTTATTTTTTCCTCTCTCCATCTTTCTTTTCTTCATCAAACTTTGAAAGCATTGTTGCCTTACCTAGCATCCTATACAGGTTCGCTAGGCATGCAGGGCCCCATGCATACCTCTTAAATTCTCTAAATAAAGAAAGCAACTAAGCCGGCACGGAAGTACCGCATGAGTTGCCAACTATTTGACCTCCCAGGCAAAATAAATAGGCTCTCTTGTGTTGCACTTCTCTTCAACTTCATTTTGTTTTTTCTTCTTTTTATTTACTTTGAAGTTCTCTTTCAACCAAGAAAAGTTTATCCGTGTGCCGATGCTATTTAGGTTTGGCACTGGCTCCATGCCCAGAAGATCTAGGCATATCTCCATTGTTTGATACTATACAATGTTTTTCCTGTCACTGCCGGTCCATCTATAGAGAGGTGTATATGTATGCCACATCCTCTAAGGTCACGGTGGCCTCCCCACACGGAAGATGGAAGGTATTCGTTTCTGGCCTCCATCTTTCTACCAATGCTCTTATCAAAGCATGATCTATTGTCATTTGCTCAATGCTCGACAAGTGAGCCAAGCCACACATGCGCTCATAGTTTTCTTGTCGGCGTGTGAGATGCTAATTATTTTTGTCATGTGTGGTTCGAATTATTCTTAACTTCGGTGGTTCCTTATAGATGTCAGTTACAAAAATAAATTTAGTACTACAAACTAATGTACGTATGAAGTGGTTCAAGAGATAAAAATAAATATAACAATACATGTAAATATAAAAGTAAATGATTGGATGTACGTCTCCTCGCCAAATTGCTTCGAAAACATGATCATGTTGATGGTATAATAAGTTCTCATCAGTAAAAAAGAGTATCACTGTCCATCTACACATACTTGTCAAGTAAATAACTGGTATTCTCAAGTAAATAACTGGTATTCTCTAACATTTTGTTTCATTTGGTAGATTTCAGTTAGGTAAAAGAACAAACCTACCATAAATTATATTGGAGGCATTCTATTCTTTTTTTTATGGAATTGCAGCACTTTCAACTTACTTTCCACTTTCTAAGGCCTGCATCAATTTGGTATTGTGAGCCCTTTCAACTTTTAGAGGCCTATATCAATTTGGTATCAAAGTGTGCCTTTTAACTTTATAAGGCGTATATCATTTCTCCTACTATGAACAACCAACAAACTGATGGGTGTTGCAACTGAAGTAAAACTTGCAACAAATATATCAAACTAATGGGTGTTTCAAGGCACTTGACAGAAGTTGTATACCCTGTGTGCAGACAAAAAAAAAAATGAAGACAATACAACAGACCTGAGACATAGTTATAGTGCATGAACCAAATCCGACCCATGAGATGTACTGATCAGGTTGGATCTGTTATTGGTTTCTGAGATTACTTAAGATATTGAAATAGGAAAAGGATTACATGTAAGTCAATTACTTTTGTTGCTTGCTTTCTTCCTCGCAATGCCTACTTGTTCAGGTACAAGTGTAGAGCCTTAAGTGAGGGGAAGAGGTCATGGTTCCTTTTGTATCTATTCCGATTTCTAATAGGAGAGTACAAACCCAAACTTCTAATAAGAGCGACGCAAGTATAAGAAGAAAAACAATGATCTAAGCTCCAACCCACCGCATCCATTTATCAAAATGCCCAATATCAACCACACTAGATAAGCTTTCCATATCATATGGAAGTGAAATGGAGACCGGACATGGAGCGTTCTGGTCTTCTCCTTCTTTCATTTCTTCTTTTCTCTTTTTTCTTTTGTTTTTGTTTTCGTCCTCGATTGGGGTTTCGTTGGCATCAACTAAGACAGGGTAAACCAAGGAAATATAAGGAAGATTTGGGCGGGAAGTCCTTGTCTGATATGATAATAATTAGGGGGTCTCAACTTTTGTCACACTATTTAAGGGAATTTTTTTTTGGTTACCCACCCACATCTCATTCATGGCAAAATCTCACAACAGGAAAAAAAATAAATTAAAGGAAAACATTATAACCTTTATATGATAGATATCGACAACTCAATACTCATCCATCCCATCGATCCATAGCCACCACATTCTCATGTATTCTCTGACCGGAAGCCTCTCTTTTTCAAAAGCACAAGTGTCTCTTGGATGGTTGATCTTTATACACAAGGGAGCATCCGCAATGCACATGGCCTACGTGCATTGAAAACAAAGAATGAGTGCCCCTAAATTGAGGGAACCGATGGGTCGTCCCTCCTAGTAGAATAACAAAATGTTCAGGGTAGAAATAACATTTTGAAATCAGCTAGTGAAATGTGACTTTTTACATGGCCCGCCCAACTAATTCCCACATTTTATCAAAAAAAAATAAAAAAATCTCACCATTCAAACCTAATCAAAAGGGAATTCAGAATTTTCAAGAATAGCCATTGCATTTATATAAGGAATTTTTTACAAAACCTCAACCAAATAGCCCTTGGGAATTTGCAAATTAATTTGGGACTGCTCATGTGTTGAGACATGGTGTAGTCTTTATATGTGCGGTACACAATCAATTTCATGATACACATTCACGCCTTTCAGTTTTATCCATTTATATGTATGTCAAATTGGAGACGAAGCAAAAAAATGTCAGAATTAGAAAGAATTGTTCAAGATCACGATCATAGATGCTAACCGAAGAAAGAATTAGAAAGAATCTTTCTTAACTGAAGAAAGAAAACCGAACAGCAAAGGGATGTAGGGGACAACAGCAAAAGGGGATGAGAGAGAGGACGAGAGGTACCTGGATGTTGTTGTCGTAGATCACCTGCAAGTAATGTTGTAAAAATCGCTAGGCGGGCGCTAGGCGGTGGGCATGGACTAGGGATTAATTTCCGATTAATCCCCGCCTAGCCCGATTAATCCCCTCTTAGTCGGATTAATCCCCGCCTAGCGCCTAGGCACCGCCTAGGCGGTGACCGCCGACTAGCGCCTAGGCCGATTTTTGCAACAGTGCCTGCAACATATGCGAGGCCGTCATTTTCTTCTCCTCCTCAAACCTTCTCTCTTCTTCTTCCCTATTTCCCCTTCCCACTTCTATCTATGTGGTCTAAAGTAAACGCCTTTCTGGTAGCTTGATGCCAAGAAAAGGACGTGGTTTGATCAAATGAGTTGTCCTTTGTAAAATGGATTTTTTTTCCTTTTTTTCTCTTCTCACTGTCGATTTGGGTGAGCCATCAATTTTTCCATCTTACCATGGGCATGGAGGTTGCTGCCTGCTGGGGGTGGGGCGTTCTTCTCCTTCTCTTTCTCCCTCTCCTTATTTTCTCTTCTCACTATCGATTTGGGTGAGCCATCAATAAAGGGACATTTTAGGGTTTTGTTGAAGTCAACCAAGGAGGGGCAAAAACGGAATGAAATAATGGAATTTGGGCGGGAGGTCCTTGGCTGATATTATTAGAATTTGGGGTGGGGTCCTCGGTTGTGGTTATCCTAATTAGTGAAAATTTTCTAGTAAATGTCCCAAAAACCTTCCTCAATAGCATTTAGATTATCAAATGTCTTGGCTACCTCTAGACAAAAACTGAATCATATATGCATGAGAATGCAATTCCAGTAATTTCTTCTATTTTACAGAATTTCATGCAGGTATATTTTATGTGTATATATTTGAAGTTTTCTAGATTTCATACATAAAAATTATAAAATCTAAAAAAGAAAGGAACATCAGCAACATGACTATTGAGAATTCTACTTTCTTTCAAACAATATGTGCTGGTGTTGTATGATATGATTTGATATTGAAATGAAAGATTAATCTTGTTGCATACACCACTCTCACAAACACACAGAAATGCAGATACAGAGGAAGAGATTAAAAATTGATTTACCATTTTTCAAGAACATACATAAGACCTTAATCTTGGAATGCCGACATGCAAATGGCATCTTGGGATTTTTCCAGAATGTGACTCGAATTAAGTTTATACACAAAAATTGCTTCTTTTATTTTCTTTTAGCTTTTAAGTAGACATATCATTAGAAGGGCGTTGGGTACGGCGAGCATCCGCCTAGAGAGTAAAGGCGGGGGGAAAAAAGGACTGGGTATGTAGTGGTGCACAAGTCCCACATCGAAAACACGCCAGTCCAGATCTTGGGTACATATGTGTGACCTGGTCCTTAACTCCACATGAGGCCTTTTAAAATCATGAGGCAAGATTGGATTGAAATCCCATGAGCCAAAGCGGACAATATCATGTGGACAGCGGGGCCGGGTCGTTACAGCATATAAGCAATGAGAACTTTGAGCATTCGAGGTCCTGGCGGCTTCATCTATCCACAATTTGTATAAGAATGTTGTAAAATCAGCCAAAGACTATGAAAGAGGGAGAACCCATTGGAATGCTAGAACACAACGAAACACCGCACTCGGGCCAAAGACTATTTGTAAACAATGGGAACCTTGGGCATTCAAGGTCTTAAAAGGCTTCATCTATCCACTATTTGTATAAGAATGTTATAAAATCAGCCAAAGTGAATGAAAGAGGGAGAACCCACTGGAACGCTAGACCACCACAAAACACTGTACTCGGGCCCCACCAGGTACTGCTATTGCATGCAACACATCTTGAAGAGCACACCATGTCTTCTGATGTTGTCCAACAGCATTGGACAAATGGGAGAACTGTGGTCCTTCCATTTTGTAAGGCGCTTCCTAGTTGGGAGTCTATCCTAAAGGGCTCTCGAACAACATAGTTGTAATTTAGGACGAAGTGAGAGTTTCCACACTTGTTTTTTTTTTTTTTATTCCCTATCAGGTGACTTTTCATTGCACAAAGACTCTACAATATAAGAGGGCTATACCGACCAAAAAAAGGCCCTATATGTCTAGGGAGTTTCCACACTTGTTTCCATGGATATGTTAGTCCTATGTGTCTAGGGATCAAGGACTTATATAAGACTTGAAACTAGACGGCCCGACAGGCTCAAAGGCCCAACATCTATTATCTAGAAAACCCCCGCGTGACTGAGAGTATAGTTCTGCACCATCCTCTCATCCGAGATAGACCTCAGCAAGCCACTGTTCCATATAAGTTGTGTTCGATCCTTTATGATTGGATCACAGACCTTGCTCATATTTCATACAAGCTTCTTGTTAGAATGTCAGCATGGAACTGAGCCGGTCCCTCGCTTCCCAAGTCCTGGACTAGGGCCCATTCATCTTCAAAGGCTTGCACTTGATGCCCTATTAATTTCACTTATAAAAATTGTAATTATCAACATATAAATTTTAAGCAATGTATATTAATTTCACTGAACTAAAAATAACTGTAATATGTACCCAAACCACTATAAAAATTGTAATATTACCCGCAAACGTTCATAAAATTAATATCACTGAACAACTAAAAATAAATAAATTACCTTTTTTCCTATACCACTCAGTCCTTAGGACTGCTACAGATGCAATGTCAAAATGAAAATTTCTTGTTTTATAGCCTTCCATAGGCTTCCTATTTACACAAACAAGAAACAAAAATTAAATAATATGATAAATAAGGAAAAAGAAAAATGGAAAATAAAAAAATCAATAACTAAAATTGATGAAGATGAAATACAGAGATAAATACGAAATACGCGTTCCAGATTCCTATTTACACCATCAAAGCTCGTTTGATCTAATCTTTAAAGATCAAAGTAATAATAAAAAAATATAGATTAGGTCAAAATGAAAATAGAGGAAAAGAGAAGCATCAAAGAAGGAGAAAAAAGGTAAAGCGCAGAGAGGGAGGAAAGAAAATGCACCTGAGATTGACAACTCCGGAACTAGAAGAAGGCAAACTCAAGAGGGATGAGAAACGATGGCAGAGGAGGGTAGTTCATGAAAGGGAAAGAAGAGAAGAGACGGTATGAGGCGAAAACGAGACGCGGAGGCTCAACTGCTATTATATAAGGCCCCGTCTTAACTCGGGTCAGTGTGACCTAACGTTGGCTTACTCTGGTTAATAACTTCTGGGCACGTTCGTGTAACAATTTTTTGCAAAAAGTTAGACGTTTCCGTGTCATGGGTTTGGTGGGGAATAATTTTATGGAAATGTTTTCTTAGTGGTCGGTATTTTCCTTACTGATGCTGAAAATGGTTTTCCAGTGGAGTATGGGAGATGGATTTCCTCATAAATAAATTATTATTTAGTGTTGAATAAATAATATACATATTATGTTATTTCTCTTCAAAACATTGTTTCACCAAAAAATAAATTTTGTTTTTCTATAAGGAATTCACAGTCGGACCAAACAACATTAGCAACAATTCAAAGAGGAAAGAAAATTCGCACCAAACATGAATTTCTAAATTCTTTGGAAATCCTTTTTTAAAGGTTTTCATTTTTATGAAATTTGTTGACATGGTAATTTTCCCTTGACACGGAAAGGGTGTGTACACAAATGTGTAGGATTGTAAGGTCTTTGACTCTTTAGGGCTTTGACAGAACAAGACTAATCCAACGGATCTGCTAGTGCTGAATCTACACAAGCGCACGCCAGGCAAATCTATACCAGTTTTAAACGAGCAAACTCATGCCTCGTGCCACTCCACCAATACTCAAGTCGGTAACTCTGATTAATCACTAACCCTTTGGAATTTGGTCTATCATAGAGATGCAATCTTATGCATCCAACTCCATGGGGTCCACTTGAGTAACCTTTGATTAGTATAGGTTCTTTTACACTCGCTTGCCCCCGTGATCTGGCACTAAGTCCAATCTCTCTCTAATCAAACCTTTATCCACCGTTGGATTAAATTTCAAAGAAATTTATGGTTAAAAACCACTAAACTTTATGGCTATCAAATAAAGAGTATGATGATATGAGTGGATTGATTTTTTTGTTGAGTCATATCCATAAAAGGTGAACTTCAAGTACCCTACTCCACTAATAAGTAGGCCTAAATTGCTTATGAGAAGTATGCAGTCCGCAAATAATAGGACATTCCCCCTACTTATAATAAATTTATATTTGATAGACAAGCTTAACTAGTCAGACTCGTTTTTATCCATAAGATAACCTTTTCATGTACCCTACTCCACTAATAAGAAGGCGTAAATTGCATATGAGAAGTATGCAGTATGCTGGTAATAGAATAATCCCCATTCTTACAGTTGATTTAATTCGATAAACAAGCTTAACTGGTCAGACTCATTTGTATATGAAACAACTCGTTTGACAGCCCTAACTAAAACAAGTTTAGTATAAATTGCGGCTAACCATACAAAGCAAGGGTATAAATAAGTCAGGTCGGGTAAAAATGGGTTGGGTTGACGAGGCCTAACTATAGGTTGACATTCAACCCATATGGGAAATGATTTTAAAATGGGTCAAATAACTTCAACCCACATACAATGAGAGTCAACCCAAACCAACCCAACAGACATAACCTACACTCATAGTCGGTCAACCTGTTTAACCTGACCCAACATGTAAAAGCTTGGCCCAAATCCAATACATTTCAAATATTAGCCTACATTTAAGTTATGCTACATGTTAAAAAATGTCGAACACAAGCTCCACTCATTCAATATTAAATGATTTTGTTCTGAGACCAGAATATTGAACCATTAAATTATTTAAATAGGTTTATGTATGTAGGTCAGCCCTAAAGAAGCCCATTTAAATGAGTTAGGTGGGTTGAGCGGATTGCGCTTAATTCGGCCCATTTTTATTGCGGATTAGGTTTTTCTAACCTATAACCACTGATACACTGATAATTATAGGGGGAGTGCTATTGGCACCACATACCGCACTAGAAGACAAAAAAAGACTTTTTTTCCTAAACTACCCCCCTCCCCCCATCTCCGGCAAGGAGGGAGCCCCGGCCGGCAGCCCGCGGCGGGCTCCCTCCCCGTCTCCCTCTTTCTTCCTCCCTCCTCCTCCTCCTCCCTTCTTCTCCTCCCTCCCTCCCTCCCTCCTCTTCCCTTCCATCCCCCCCCCCCCCCCCCCCCTCCCCCAGTCTCCGGCGGGGCGGAGCTCCGGCCAGCCTCCCCCCTCTCCCTCCCTCCCCTTCCATTTTCTTTCCCTCTTCTCCCTCCCTCCCTTCCTCTCCTTCCCTCTCCTTCCCTCCCCTCCCCCCCCCCCTCCCCCTCCCCGTCGCCGGCGGCGATTTCTGCAACTTCCAAAAGCCACAAAACCCGGATCTGATCACCAACAGAACGCCGGACCCCTTCTCCAATTCCGGTTGCGGGCAACGGCTTCCGTTTCTCTGCAAGCCGAAAACGGCACCAGCAGTGTCCGGATCCTTTTTCCTCTCCGGCAGCATCCGGCACCCCTTCTGCAACTTTCCGCCTCTGCAGATTCCGGAACAGAGACCTGATCCGATTTCTTTCTCCGGCCTTTGTATGTTATCCCAAAATAGTGTTGGTTGTTGTAAGTGTCGCAGATAATAAACTTTAACCAAGTAAGTTTCGAAAGCTCTGCATGAGCTACAATGCCTGTCATGGTTCTGACGGGAGAGGAAGGGAAGAAGAGGAGGAGGAGGAGGAGGAGGAGGAGGAGGGGGGGAAGGGTAGTTTACGACAACTTTTTTTTTTTCGGTGGGAAGAGAGGTTTTTGTGGTGCCAATAGAGCCCCCCTAACTATAGACATGCAAATTCGACAAAGAATAAAAAAACGAAGCTAGAAAAAGATTATCTAAAAGCATGGAAAAGAGATTCCGCCAAAAACTAAAGATTCCATAAAAAAATGAAGAATTGGGGAAGTTGACTTCTTTAGGTCAAGAGATCACCAAAAAGTAGTGTCACGTTCTCCGGATCTGATTAGGGCCAAACTGCATCCAGGGGATATGCTTGGGCCAGTTTTAAATTTTTCCTCATACTTATAAAGATCTGTCCCCAATGTGGATCAAGGTCCGCAGCAAGATCAAGTACCATTCCTCATCACGTATATATTATCTGTGGAAGCTCCATCATCCAATAAGATAATAGATGGTCATAGGTAGCATGAATGGTGAAGTAAAGACAGGGCATATGATACGTTCTTAAAAATGCATTATTTTATGGTTATTTTTTTGTCATTTTAAGGACTTATTAATCCAAAGGAGACTCATTTAGATAGAAATATTGATTTTATCCATTTTGGATTCATTGTAGTGCTTTCCTGCATAATTTGATAAAAAATCACAGTTTTTGCATAAAATCATGAAACCTGCCATTTTTAAAATTTTTGAAAAGTTTTGTGAAAATTATTTTTCTCATGAAATAAGTCAGATTTTCATTATCGTTAGTTCATTCACATAAGATCATGAAGAATGATGTGCATTTTCACTGTCATTTCAGGAGAGATGGGCCCAGTATCTTGCATTTCTGACCTTTTATCAAAATTATTATTTTACATCAAATGTTGCTTTTTGTTTGCAGATAAGTGATGAAATGGGTCCCACAATTAAGGATTTAAGCAAAGGAATAAATTTTTGAAAAGGCAAGTCAAGGAAGAAAATCTCACACACAAGTGGAATAATTGCAAAAATAGAAAGATTTGCATGTGTATGGGATGTCCCATATCTTGGAATGTCTGGGTTGGATTCTCTCTTCAAAACTTGGAAATTTTATCTTAAAAAAAATCTCTCAAAATTTCAAGTCAACAAGAGATATATTTTATAAGAATGGAAGGAGGCATTACATGGAGGACAATTTGGCAAAAATCAAGCAATCAATCTTCACACATATGGGACGTCCACCCTTGCTTATGCAAATGGGTTTCACGGCCATGATGAATTCTCATTAAAGGGGCCACCACCCTCTAGCAATTCTCATCCACTCTCTCCATCTCTCTCTTCTCCACATACTCTCTCTCTTCAAGAAGGCTCTCTCTCCAACTTGAAGCTCTAACTAGAAGGGTCCTTTCATCCTAGTATGTGATTGTTAATTATTTTTAATTTATTATTTCTTTTATGTAAAAATATCATATATTAGTAAAAGGTTTTCTTACTCCTTTCAATTTTTTTCTTGTCCTTGAGTAATTGGTGCTTGTTTTATGTTTCTTTTCTTGTTGGTGTTTGGATTGACGACCCAAAGGTCCTAAGAGCGTGATTCAAATTATGAACCCATATAGAAAATAATTTTGAAAGAAAAGAATACCCTTCCACACATTTAAATTTATGTTTTTCCACACATTTAAATTTATGTTAAAATCACACATTTACTTTTCTTTGCGTTTAGCACACATTTAAATTCCTGGAATTTTGCTTATTTTTTTTTGTTCAATTAAATTTTATGTTTATTTTTGCATAGCTTATGCTTGGACTAGTTAACATTGCTTGTATATTCATATTGGTAGAGTTTAGATATGTTTAAAATTCTTGGTTATTTGAGTAGTCAAAACAGAATTCAGAAGAAAAAAAAATCAGCTATGATGGTTATGTTTGGGACGACCATATGATATATGTATTGGAGGGAAGTTCGATTGAATGATTACTTGTAATTGATGATTTTGCTTGTGATTGACTTAAGTAAAATTCGGAATTAGAGTTCTAACTTGAAAGGATAACAAAAAATCAGTGATTTGCATGAAGAGTTTTTTCCAAACACTATGTTAAAATTCGAATCCCAACATAAAAGTGCATAATTTTGCACATTGTTGCAGAAATTTCAGGACAGATTCCAAGTGAAAAGTTTGCAATTAGAATCTTGACCAAAACACGTTATTTTCGATGAAACTTGGGAAAATTAAAGTTCGAAATGTACTTTGAAACCCAAGAATTTCAAGGAAAAATAATTCTGGCAAAATGGTTAACCAGTGGCTAAAACTTGGCTAGTCAGACCCACCTGTATGCAGAATTTTTGCATAGTTTCTATTTTTAGGTCGCACTCATGCATTCATATCTCATTCATTTTGAATCGTTTTTCGCTTCTTGTTTCTTTATTTTTTTATTTTTTATACATCATTCTAGTTTTAATTCCAGCCATTAAACCTAATCTTAGGTTGCATTAGGATGGACGAATTCATGCATAAAAACAACCTTGCATACTAGTTTTTCAAACTTACAATTTTATAGCATCTCATGGCATACATTGCATTACTAACTTTACTAACTTTAGGATTAGTTTCTTAATTTTTGTTTTGATTAACCAAGATAATTTTCAGGAATAAAAGATCTTTCTAAATCTATTTTAATTAAAGGTTTCGACTTAAAAATTTCTTAAGATTTGGAAATTCTATAGGGGTAGGATTAACTTAATCCTTTCTAAATTTGTTACGATTTGAAAAATCTTTATTTATTTGAAAAGTTTTATTTTAGGAAGTTGATTAAATTAATTCATTAATTTAGAAAAGTGAATCTAACTTAGTTGTCTAACCTAGTTTCCAACTTTAATTAACTTAGTATTCTAATTTTGGAAAGTTTATAACTCAGGTTTTTAGTTTTAGAAATTGGTTTGGATTTGTGAATTTTTTAGATTTTTTCTAACATTAGTTGATCCTAACTTAGATTATCTATTGATTTGTTTTATTTTTAAACTTATCTAGTTTCTAACTTTAATTAGTTGTTTTATTTTTGGTAAGTTCTGTTTATGGAATGTTCCTAATTTGATGTTCTAATTCGCGTGTTTTTTTGTAGCAACTTGAGAATCTTTTTAGATTTATGTTTCTAGTTTTAGAATTTTTTTGATTTCATTGGATTGTAATTAAATCTTCTAATTAAAGTAGGAATGACTGTTATTAGTTTTTAGTTAGGCTAGTTTTAAATTTTATTTAGTGTAGATAGAAGTTGAAAAGCTTTATCTCAATTGCTCCCTATAAATCGACCTGGTCTCACCAGTCTTATTGCTGCAATCGAAGCTCTGCACTTGGAGCTTACGATCAGCATAGTTTAGCCTTACTGAATTTAGAGTCTAGTTAAAGCCTAAAGTGTATTTTAAGTGCATAGTTTTCTAAAAATATTGTCCAATAAAATATAAACTAGAGGACTCTATCTCAAGTGCTATCATAGGCTCTCCTATTCATGGACCCAACGACTTAAACAATGTTGTATGCACACCACTCTAGCTAATCCTCCGGGATTGCCTCCATCTCTGGCTCCAGGTAGGTGAGCTTGGTGTCTACACACCAAGTGTAGATCATCATATGACAATAGCGGGGAAGTAAGTAAATATAAATAATATAACATGTTGCATCAGATATGAATAATGACAATGCGATCATAAAGAATAGTAAGAAACAATAAACTAGGCAATACTGCATGAGTAGAGACAACTAACAAAATCAGATAAGGATAATAAGCTAAACATCAACATCCTACAAAATAGGTAAACTGCATTAGCTAATTCACCAAAGGATATTATGACCGCCCTCCCATACTCATACCAAATTGTGGTAGAGAAACTGCACAACATGATAGCCCGACCAAAAATATTGCATGCATATGCTCGACCAAAGGTGGTAATCATGGTAAACAAACATTAAAACCCTTCGTGGTACCCAGTGGTGTACATCCACTAACAAAGTCCAATCAACAAATAGCAAAATAAAGGTCATTCCACAGAGGTGCCTAGGCCTGTCAATTTGGCCCTCAGACAAGGGTGCCCGACCCGACTTTACCCTAAAAAACCCCTTCAAATGAGGGCTTTTGTCTCTAAGGAAAAGCCCTAGGGCCGGGATTGGACAAGTTTTTGCAAGCCCTAGAATTTTAGGGCCGAGCTAGTCATACTTTTTTTTTATTTTATATAATATATCTATATATGTAAATATATACTAAAATGCCCTTCTAACAGTCGGTTAGCAATAATAAAATGGGAATATGAAGGTGAATTCATAGCCTCATACCCATTACAAAATGCCCTAAAAACCAATACACAGACAACACACTTGGTTTATTTATTCTAATGATTAAAATTATATATTATAATATAATGCACTAGCAATATGTTTTGCACGGTTGCTTTCTATCCATTTCTTCTAGTTTTTATTGTTTCTTATTTAGATTCTTTTATATTGGCTTTATATATTATTGCTAGTATAAATGAGGGTGATGTACTCATGTTAATAAGGATACACCTTTTCCTCTATAGTGTGACATGGCATGCCAACCAATTCACAAATGTAGTTTGTATGTGCATGGAACTTAAAAGACATGGGGTGATCCAAATATCCTTTTAATTAGATATAACTCTCAATTTTTTAAATTTTAAAATAACAATGATTCTTAAGTGCATTTATTTTTTGTGATTGAAGTCCAACAACACTTAATAGTCATTTTAATGTAAAATTGAAAGTATTATCAATTCATAAAAAGGTAGGTGAATGTAAATGATTTAAATTTCTCAAAGATAAGACTCTTCTGGAATGATTTGGTACATGAAAACTTTTGGGGAAGGGGTGAGATAGAAGAAACTTTTTAACCATTTTTCTTCTTTGACAAAAAAGTACATCTAAAACCCAAGTGAAAAAACATTTATGATTGTGTCCAATAATAGAAAGTTTTTTAAGACACCTTCTATTCTCCAAGCTTTTTCTTAGTGATCCCTTTGTAATAGAGGTTATAAAATATATCGCTTTGCTGACACTTGATACTTAATAACAATGTGATAAAAAATAATATTTTTTTTTAAGGCCCTAAAGCCTCGCCCTAGCCCGACCCTGGCCCTTGAGGGTAGGGTAAGGGCCTAAGTAGTGCAGGCCCTCAAGGGCTTTGGTACACCAAGGCCCGACCCTACATATGTTGAGGGCAGGGTAAGGACAACCCTAGGCCCGGCCCGACCCGGCCCTTTGACATAGGTACCCCAGCTATGCCAGACATTAACAGCTGAGTGGGGCTTGACTCAAAAAGATAACAAACAGACAAAGTGTCGTTCTAGGCTTCTCTTGTGTGAACCATAATCATCAAATGAGGAACTAATCTCAAATCTACCAAAATTCATTGAATTCCATCATCAAAGTCAAAACCCTTGAGTAGTCCTCCCGAAGCTTTTATATTCAAAGTCACCTAGTATCAAACACTGCGAATAATCCAAACAAAAAGGCAAAATGAACTAAAAGAACTAAACTGACAAATGATACAAATAGGGGGTTCTAGGTCCAGTCTAAGTTCTCACTTGTGACTCATAATCAATAAGAATACAAAACAATAGTGGAACACACTCAAGGCATGTAGATAGAGCAACATAGAAGCTATGACACCAATGTTCCGATTATTCCTAGATCAAGGGATAATTACAATCCAAACCTAGGTCCTTAATTGCCTTCTTTGTACATACATGTTACCATTCAACCTTGTGAGACACTAGGGTAACTGATGTTTTGTCATAATACCTTGGTGCGTCTGATGGTGTATGATACCAATTCCGCTTGCATCATCGCACCTCCGACATGGTTTGTGCCTTAACACGCTTTCTGAACAATCCATGAGGGAATACGAACTCAAAAACCCATCATCATTGATCTCCTTATGAGTCCTCAGTAAACAAGATTAAGAGTTCCAAACTAAGTCCACAATCATAAGCCACCTTTTAAATAGGAAACACAAACCCTCTACAGTTAGCCATGACTTGGGTGCAATTAGCCGTAAGGCAGTAAACTTGTCAGACAAGTTTTAGATGCTACAGTACCACTTTATCGGGTTAACCGTAGAATTACACTATGGCCAGCTATGGTTAGCCGTAGTACAATTGATTGAAAAGTTGATATTTGCCTTTATAGTCGTAGAACACCTTACGATTAGCTTTCAATCTCTTACTGCTAATCAAGGGATCTCCATAGCTAACCATAAAGATCCAGTGACAACCCTACTAAGCCGAATCCGTTTAGATTCAAGGGGAAATCACCCCATTCAATTAACGGTCCTCAAACACCATGTGAGTGGGGCATTTCTAATCCCAAAACACCCCCATTTACTCCCACATTAATGCCATTAAATGAAAACCCTATTTTAACATTCCAAATTCCTTAAAACAATAAATGAGCTTCTCCCAATGGTAGGTAAGGTGAAATCAATGAAGAATCATTCAATCGAAGCATGCATAAGCTGAAAACAAAACCTATCTCAAACACCTCTCTAAAGAACCCAACTCTCAAAATCCACTTAAAAACCCCAAACCCTACAACAAAATAAAGGAAAAGGAAGTTATTGAGCTAGCAAGCAACATCTATAACCCCTATGAGATGGAACAAGAAGGATTAGTGATCGGTCCCCAAGTGTAGGGTACGATAGTAGTAATAATCTGGTAAATCCAGGTCGATCCACATGGAGCAATGCTTTTCAAGAAACCTTCCAACTTTGACCTGTCCTAAATAAACACTAAATTTGGCCTAAATAGAAACTAATTAAATTAGATAACTAAATATAAAAAGTTTAATAACAATGCTTTCCAAAAATAAAAAACTATTGTAACAATGGAAACCTAATCTAAGCAATCCTAAAATATCTAAAAAACATGCAAAAGAAACACAAATCAAACGACCAGTTAAAAAAAAATCAAAACAAAATTTCCTAAATTAGATCCTACTTACCAAAATCAATTTTTATGCAAATATGAATGATCTATAATGCCCTAAATACTAATAATGAAATTTTATGTAAGTTTCTAACTATATGATGCATGCTGTAAAAATTCTAAGTATGGAAACTATTGCGCAGTCCCAATTTTGCTGGACTGTATGACAGGCCTAAGATGATGTGAACCTAAATCTAATGGATGGTATCAATACTCTGATGATGCATGAACACAAAAAAAAAAAAAACCGAAAAAGGACTTAAAACGAAAAAGATATAATCACCTAAAGATTCCTACTTGAACTGTTTTGTTGTTGAAATTTGAACGCAGACTTGCCAACTACCCCTGTTTGAGCCTATGGTTGACATGGTTCCCGAGGTTATTTTTGGCTGAAATTCTGGGGTTTCAAAGTCCAATTACCATACTTTAAATCTACTATTTTGTGGACAAAAATATTAACGTTTACCTGGTTTTTAAATCGTGCACTTTTGTAACCCAGTTGGGTCAGTTCTGCTGAACTGTGCCGGATTTTTCACTATTCACTTATCAGATCCGAATTTAGTGTTTCTAATCAGTTGATAATCTTGTGATTTCAGCAACAAAAACTTGTTCTAATGCAATTTCTAAATATGAAGTATGCAAAAAGATACTTTCTAATCATATATTATGCAAATAACAAGAATAGAAAGTTTCTACTAAACATAGAAAGATGCAAGTTGAGTTTTTAAATCTAGAATTTGTAAATAAAAAAATTAAGAATATTAACTTGAAAATAACAACAAAAGGGGTGGAAAGAAAATAAAAAGAGAAAAAGTAGTACCAAAGATCTAAAAACTAGACAATCCTACAAGTATTGACAATGCGATGATAATGTCCTCTCTTCTCAGAGTAAAAAAAAATTATGCAAGTGATTATTTGATGTCTCTCGACTTTTGATATTTTTATTTTATTTTCAAGCCCTTGATCTAATCATGTGAAATATTGTCTCCAATCAAAACACATAAAAGAACTGGAAATAGAAAATCAAATCACTTACATAGAAAGTTGTAAAATCAATCCAAGTAGTGTCTTTTTTCCTTGATCTTGAAGTACAAAAAATTAAGATTCTTCTCTCTTCATCATTCTCTCAACATGATCTCTCAATCTATGTCTAAAGAATTAGGAGGGAGAAGAAGAAGAAGGGGCTTAGAGAGAAAGGGTGGATTAGAGTGGAATAGAGAGAGAAATAGCCTCCTTGGTTGTTACAAAAGATGTTGCACAAAGTGATGGACGTCCAACCCCCTTGGCTGGTTCCTTTTTATGCATTTTGCAAATCTTTTTTAGTAAGGAATCTCTCATCTTCAGGGCTCTTGTTTCCTTATGTGTAGAGATTCTTGCTTAGGCTCCAAGCTAGCTTCTTTCTTTGGAAAGACTTTTAAATTTGAGAGATCTCCTTGCCTTAGTAGGTTTCTTGATGCACACACCTTCCTTTTATAATTCCAAGAATATCTCTAAAAATTGCATGATGATGCAGAAGGAAGAAACTTTCCAAATATGGAGATTTCTTGTAATTCCCCCCTAAAACTGTAGCAGACAAATTCCTGAGGTCATATCTCCCTCAATATAGCTCTGATTTACGTAATCTTGGGCTCCACAGATATCTACTCGAAAAGAGCTTTCCAACGGTGTCTTGATTGTGCTGATCCGACACTTGGTTTGAAAATTATGGTCATTTTAATTTGCTGTCCCATAACAATCCGGGAATAATTGTGCACAAATGGAAGCTTCTAAGTTGGCATGCAATGGTGTGTGGGACCCATGTTGATTTCTCCTACAAGTTGAAAGAAATAAATTTATCATTAATTACATGTGAGAAAATAAACATGAATAATGCATGGGACCACACATGCCTAATGATGTACCCAAATGACAAACTTTCCAAAAATAGCACATGGTGCCAAAAATAGCAAGTATGCATTGATGAAGCCAAAAATTAATTTTTGGGTGATGAATGAGATGAAAAATCCTAATTTCACAAAAGTTATGCAATTCAATGAATTTTGACCTTTCCAAAAATATCCCCAAATACATGTAATCATGAAATTAAGTGCAATTCTATGCAATTAAACCTAATTAAGTCCACAAATGCTCATAAAATGATGACCTAATGACCTGATTTTGTGGACTTATCACACCCCTCAACCAGCTTTTTGCTAGTCCCTTAGCAAAATAAGCGACAAGGAATAAAACTCACTAAACTAATTCTAAGGAAAATAAACTAATGCAGAAAACATAAATGAAAAACATCACTTTCGCTGGCACTCTCGACTGCATTTAGCATATGCAGTAGGCCCTTAAACCCCTAGGTTCCCCCTAGTGGACGAGTTGTGCCTCGTGAGGGTTTGCAGTGAATGTACCCATAAAACTCTTTTTTTTTCAATCAAAGTAGAAAACTAACAAGACCATGAGAACTTTTCCAAAAGAAATTTTACAAACACCGGATATTCTCAATTCATGGAATTTTTTTCAAAGGAAAATCTTAAATTAGGTTCACAAATCTCATCTTTTGGTCAAAAATTCTCGAAATCATGCTGAATTGATTGTGCATGGTGATAAATGTGTATACGAAAAAACATAGGTATCAAATGATCCACCAAAAATTCCCGTGAAAATGATTTTTTATTCAAAATTCTGGGCCACCTAACCTTAGTAAAGAAAAACAACCTTCCTCTCAAGGCGACCATGATGGCTTTCGCACTATTGTTTTTTTCAAAGGCCGTAATTTTTTTTTCAAACACACACATGTGACTGTGCAATGCCTAAGTCCCTTAAGCTTTCTAATTAACCCATATAACGAGCGCTAGGCCAATGACTCCCAAATCAGATGTCTTTAGGGCACTAGGTATGTAAATACCCTTACGGGCTTACTGGCTCGGGTTAAAAAGGCTACGAACCCAAACTAGTCACACAACTTTTTATTCTTTTCAAGACTTATAACTAACACCTTTTTTTTTTACGGTCCCCAACAATAGGCAGCCCTTTTCATTTACCCGAATTAATTCAACGGTTTGTAGCTGATCAAACCACCCATATGAACCAGGAAACTGTGAAACTAAGGGTCAATTTTCCATCATATTTTCAATCCAATCGTCAAAGAAAACGGAAATCATAGCTTCACATTCAAAAACCTTGAAAATGTATACAGACTGTGTAAAAGTGAGGGATCGAATTTCAGCACTTTTCCAAAAATCCTTTCCTTAAACAAAACAATGAACCATTATATTTTTTTTTCCTTGCCAAAAGCTTCAAAATTTCCGAAATTCGAGGTATCTTCGTTTTATAAAAATTCTTTCAAAATTCCCTTTTTCTTTCAAAAACCCTAAAACCAACAGAAATAGCAAAATTTTGAAAAGTTTTAGAAACTTTTCCTTAAAAAAAAAAAAAGCAGAAACTAAAACCCAAACACAAATGTGTAAAAATTCTGTCTAACAACAGACAAGTGTGCTTGTTCCTACCCCCCAACCTAGCATGAATATCATCCTCGATGTGCAAATGAATGATATGCATTGAACATATGAAACATGAAGAACATAAAAGTGACAGAGGGTAAAGTTTAGAAAGCACCCGAGAATTAGAAACTTTTCAAAAATCCTATCCATGGTTAGACAAAACACACAAAAACAAACAAGAAACAAAAAAAATAGAAGCTACACTATTGGGTACTTAACAAGGAATCCACCTGGATCTCAAACAAAATTTTCCTCTGCACATTGGACAAAGACTAGATAAGAATTTTCAGCAATTCGGACCACACATTTCTTATCCAATGGTGAGAAGGTAACCACCATTAACGTATCTTCCTTTAAAAATGAACCATGTAAGTCTGAAGGAAGAGATTGCATAGATGAGCTCCGTGGTTCAAGTGATTCTCGTGCATGTAATTCCTCAAAATTGAATATCTCAAATTCTTCTAGCACATGTGCGGAACATGCAGTGGCAATGTCAACATTTGAATATTTGGAGGGATCCATGCATGATTCTGATAATTCAGACTCGAAGGTCTGAAGAATGCCATTTTCCTCAAATTTGGCAGCAGGGTTCTCCTTAGGGCCCACAATGAACGCTTTTTCTATTT
The DNA here is from genome assembly GCA_012931725.1 of Litsea cubeba. Taxonomy (NCBI): domain Eukaryota; kingdom Viridiplantae; phylum Streptophyta; class Magnoliopsida; order Laurales; family Lauraceae; genus Litsea; species Litsea cubeba. The sequence goes on from CM022944.1 coordinate 39,135,042, forward strand.
CCCATAATGATTGATCATTAAAAGCTAGGGATTGAGTAATGCATAAGTCCAATGATTTCAAATTATCAGAGTCGGGAATTTGAAAAACATCCACGAAAGTTTCAAACCCATCAGGAGGATCAAAATGTATATTTTTTATTTCCTTTAAAACTGGAACATCAGATTCTTGAAAATCAACAATACTTGATTCCATTATTGTGAAAGAATCAGAATCTAAGAGGGACTCCCGAGAATCTTTCTCTAAAATCTCCTGGTGGGACCGTCGCAACTGTTGGGGGAAAAGGATTGCAGGCTTACATGGTTCAGAGTCAAATTGTTTTTTAATCATACCACCAGCACTACTCTCATCTCCACCCTTAGATATGGATTGTGCATTTGTGTTAGGGGTGATCACCCGGATTTCCGGTCCGGTCCAAACCGGTCCGGTTGGACCACTTAAAGTGGTCCGGACTGGTTTCCATTTTTTTTTTCTTTTTTTTTTCACTTTTTTTTTCGTTTTTTTTTTTTTTTCATTTTCACCTCACATCTAAAAAGTGGGCAAATGTCAAATGAATGAATGATGGGTTTTACAAATGGGTGTTGGGCTCATGCCTCATGGGCTCATCTATATGAAAAAAAAAATTATTATTTTAAGAAATGCGGTCCGGTCCGATCCAGACCGGACCACAAAAGGTCCGGACCGGACCGGATTTGGACCGCTAAGACCACAAATCCAGTCCGGTCCGGTCCGGTTTTGTGGTCCGGTCTAGTCTGCGGTCCGGTTCTGTGCAGCCCTAATTTGTGTGATCTAGTAATAAAAAGCGGTCAAGGTTTTTCGGATCATCTATTTGAATATCATTTTCACTACTAAGCGTGACGTCCTCTTGTATCATATGGAAAATTGAAGCTGTCAGGTCTTGTAGTTCTTGCTTGATGGTTTGATTGAATTCATTTTGGCTCTGAATAAATTCATTTTGACTCTGAATAAATTTAGTGATCATATCCTCCAAAGACTGCACCTCCGGGGGTGGTGGTGGGGGTACATATGAGCACTCAGATGGTGTTTCATATGACCATTCAATTGATGGGGGTACATATGTTGAATCCTGCACATATGACCCATCGGAGTAGGTTCTTGGGGGAGATTGGAAAAATCATCCATGTGCCCATTTTCCCATTTGTAATCATAACGATCATCCCATTGTGGACTATGCATGTTACCTATGTTATTTGAACAAGGTCATTGATATGCGTTGGCTTCGTCCTCGATTTCTTGCAACACCTCTATGTAATAATCGGATCTTGTTGGACAAGTCCATGAAGATTGGGTGTTGTATCCACATCCTCCCCACACGTTCAAAGATGAAGAAGTGTTCACATGTGTGGGGTATAGGTAATCACGCAAAGACCTTTTGGGTTGGTCATCTTTCATTACTTGCCAATTTAGCTGGAGATTATCATGTAGGCTCTTAAACTGTTGAGTCCCACTCAAATTCTTGTATCTTTCATATTCCATGGTGTCACTAGATGAACCTAAAGATTTTGAGAAATTGAGATTTTCAAGTGCCCTGTTGATTTGTGATTCCCTCTCTTGGAACATGGTTCAATTATGGAATCAAGAGGGAAGGCTGGTCAATTTTTTTTATTTAAAGAAAATTTAATGAAAAACAAGCAACCTAGAACAAACACCTAATCACTCTTAAGGTTGTAGAGTACACCTAGGCCTCCAATCCGGTCCTATGAAACCAACTCAACTAGGTAAGCCCCCAGGAAAGTGGTGGGGTCACAACGGTCCCGCTTAAAAATCACTTTCCTCGAACAGAAAATGTCTCCCTTCAATGGGACAAGGCTTTCCTAGATACTGAGGTGATCAAGGAGCGCAATTGGTGCAACCTAGGGTGGGCTTTCCTTCCTTAAGGAGTTAACTTCAAAAAAATAAATCCAAAAAAAAAAAATTGGAAGATTTTGGTAACATTTTGGAGTTTTCTAAAAATCAATTATGTGAATTGCTAACATTCCATGCACTTTCCTACTCCAAATTAGGGCAGGTTCAACATTCCATGCATGCACCCCCTATTTCTAGCAAGATGCCTAAAGTAAAGCACAATTTAACATAGGAAAGTTAGAAAGTTACCTTTAATGGCGCTCCCCGGCAACGGCGCCAAAAACTTGATCGGTCCCCAAGTGTAGGGTACGATAGTAGTAATAATCTGGTAAATCCAGGTCGATCCACATGGAGCAATGCTTTTCAAAGAACCTTTCAACTTTGACCTGTCCTAAATAAACACTAAATCTGGCCTAAATAAAAACTAATTAAATTAGATAACTAAATATAAAAAGTTTAATTACAATGCTTTCCAAAAATAAAAGAACTATTGTAACAATGGAAACCTAATCTAAGCAATCCTAAAATATCTAAAAACCTGCAAAAGAACACACAAATCAAACGACCAGTTTAAAAAAAATCAAAACAAAATTTCCTAAATTAGATCCTACTTACCAAAATTAATTTTTATGCAAATATGAATGATCTATAATGCCCTAAATGCTAATAATGCAATTTTATGCAAGCTTCTAACTAGATGATGCATGCTGTAAAAATTCTAAGTATGGAAACTATTGCGCAGTCCCAACTTTGCTGGACTGTATGACAGGCCTAAGATGATGTGAACCTAAATCTAATGGATGGTATCAATACTCTGATGATGCATGAACACAAAAAAAAAAAAAAAAAAAAAAACCGAAAAAGGACTTAAAATGAAAAATATATAATCACCTAAAGATTCCTACTTGAACTGTTTTGTTGCTGAAATTTGAACGCAGACTTGCCAACTACCCCTGTTTGAGCCTCTGGTTGACATGGTTCCCGAGGTTATTTTTTGCTGAAATTCTGGGGTTTCAAAGTCCAATTACCATACTTTAAATCTACTATTTTGTGGACAAAAATATTAACGTTTACCTGGTTTTTAAATCGTGCACTTTTGTAACCCAGTTGGGTCAGTTCTGCTGAACTGTGCCGGATTTTTCACTATTCACTTATCAGATCCGAATTTAGTGTTTCTAATCAGTTGATAATCTTGTGATTTCAGCAACAAAAACTTGTTCTAATGCAATTTCTAAATATGAAGTATGCAAAAAGATACTTTCTAACCATATATTATGCAAATAACAAGAATAGAAAGTTTCTACTAAACATAGAAAGATGCAAGTTGAGTTTTTAAATCTAGAATTTGTAAATAAAAAAATTAAGAATATTAACTTGAAAATAACAACAAAAGGGGTGGAAAGAAAATAAAAAGAGAAAAAGTAGTACCAAAGATCTAGAAACTAGACAATCCTACAAGTATTGACAATGCGATGATAATGTCCTCTCTTCTCAGAGTAAAAAAAAATTATGCAAGTGATTATTTGATGTCTCTCGACTTTTGATATTTTTATTTTATTTTCAAGCCCTTGATCTAATCATGTGAAATATTGTCTCCAATCAAAACACGTAAAAGAACTGGAAATAGAAAATCAAATCACTTACATAGAAAGTTGTAAAATCAATCCAAGTAGTGTCTTTTTTCCTTGATCTTGAAGTACAAAAAATTAAGATTCTTCTCTCTTCATCATTCTCTCAACATGATCTCTCAATCTATGTCTAAAGAATTAGGAGGGGGAAGAAGAAGAAGGGGCTTAGAGAGAAAGGGTGGATTGGAGTGGAATAGAGAGAGAAATAGCCTCCTTGGTTGTTACAAAAGATGTTGCACAAAGTGATGGACGTCCAACCCCCTTGGCTGGTTCCTTTTTATGCATTTTGCAAATCTTTTTTTAGTAAGGAATCTCTCATCTTCAGGGCTCTTGTTTCCTTATGTGTAGAGATTCTTGCTTAGGCTCCAAGCTAGCTTCTTTCTTTGGAAAGACTTTTAAATTTGAGAGATCTCCTTGCCTTAGTAGGTTTCTTGATGCACACACCTTCCTTTTATAATTCCAAGAATATCTCTAAAAATTACATGATGATGCAGAAGGAAGAAACTTTCCAAATATGGAGATTTCTTGCAATTCCCCCCTAAAACTGTAGTAGACAAATTCCTGAGGTCATATCTCCCTCAATATAGCTCTGATTTACCTAATCTTGGGCTCCACAGATATCTACTCGAAAAGAGCTTTCCAACGGTGTCTTGATTGTGCTGATCCGACACTTGGTTTGAAAATTATGGTCATTTTAATTTGCTGCCCCATAACAATCCGGGAATAATTGTGCATAAATGGAAGCTTCTATGTTGGCATGCAATGGTGTGTGGGACCCATGTTGATTTCTCCTACAAATTGAAAGAAATGAATTTATCATTAATTACATGTGAGAAAATAAACATGAATAATGCATGTGAGGCCCCACCCCTGGTGGGCCTTCAATTTGAATGTGAATACTATATATTAGCCTAAGTATTTTAATTATACTAATTATGGGGTTTAGATAAAGGTAGTTATGTATTTTCCTAGGATTAGTCTAGTTGTGTAATTAGTAGAGTAAATAGGGTTTCTTTTATTAATTTTAGAGTTAGTTAGTTTGTTAGAGGCCCTAGCTAGAAATTTGTATTTACTATAGGGGGTTTGCACCAGAGAATCTTCTAAAAGCCCCACCTAAAGACCTAAGTACCCTCTACCCTAACCCTAATCCTATTCTAACCCCAATGGCATTTTTGTCCCTAGCCCAAAAATCCAACCTATTTAAACTAAACCCTCCCTGCCCAAACAATCACTGTTCATCTCCTCTCTCAATTCCTATCTCTTTCTCTCTTCTTCTTCCCCACTTCTCTCCAACGAGCCCTCATCTTTCCCTCCAATTCCTATCTCTCTCCCTCTCTCTTTCTCTCTCCAGAATTCCCAATAGTAGGACGACCTCTGCTAAAACCTTCAAGCTGATCTACGATCAAGGAGCCCCACTGCTGGATTTTTCTTTATTGACCTGGTTCTCTGTTATTTTCTCTCTTTACCTTCTACCTTCAATTGATCAGGCAAGTGCTCTATGCTGCTAACTTAGAATGCATAACTTATCTTCCTCTTGATTCTGCAAATTTCAATTTTGTTTATATATGTTTAGATCGATCTTTGAGCTTGTCTGTTGGTTTTTCTTTGGCCATTGATGGATGAGGTTACCTCATTTGGATGATCAATGGTCCGGTTGATGATGGATGAATGATATGGAAATGATTTTGTTCCTTGTTTATGCTTCTGGGATGGTCAGATGAGAAACCCAGGGGAATTGGGTCAGTGTACCAAGTTCCAGGAGGTGGAATTGTGAAAACCCATTTTGTTGCGTCGAGACCGGGACCCAGGTGGGACCACCTTTGGAAAATCAGGACCCCACATCTGATTGAGGGGCCCTGGGTGACCCTAGGGGGAAATCTTGATTTAATCTAGGAGGGGGCCACCATCTTTACCCTGAAGAAAAACTGGGCGTTGTGCATGTTCTGTAACAGAACATGGGTTCTGTTACAGAACTCGTTTTGAATAAAGGTAGGAGATGAGTGGGTTATGGCGGTCCGAGGGAGCATGGGAAAAAGAGGAAATTGAGGGAGCATGGGAAACTATGGTCTAGTGGATTTGTGGGGCCCAGGTAGGTCCCTGATTTCATATCTGATCCAGATATAGGATCATGTAATTCTCCTTAAACCCAGAGCTTAGCGATGGCCGAGCTCAGCACTGGCCGAGCTCAGCGATGACCGAACTCAGCTGGGTGACCAAACTGAGCTTGGTGCTTTGCCGAGCTGAGCTGGGTGACCGAGCTGAGTGTTCAACTGAGCTCAAGTGCTTAGCCGGACTCCGAGCTGGATTCCAAAAAGGCCGGATTCCAACAAAGGAGACTAGAACCTGGGACATTTCCTTTTAGCCAGAGCTTTCAGTGTGCACGGCCAACTACCCAGGCCAGGGGGTTAGCCGAACTCACAGGAAGTTCTGGACAATCAGGCTTTGCCTGCAGGGTGTTTGCTTCTCTGATCCCAGTGTGCCGAGCTGACCGCCCAGGCCAGGAGGTCGGCTGAGCACACTGTGTACAGTGACAGTTCCCAGATTCTAATTTCTATTGTTGTAATCATATGTGGGGCCCATTGACCATCCAAATAGACTTCCATCACTGTGCCAACCACGAGTCAATGGTGTGGCTCTACCTTGACTCGTGGGGTCCACTAATTAAGGTTCAGGTTATGTAATCTAAGATGATTTGACCTTTATACGCTACTAGTGATGCACATAACTTCTGAGCACCAAACACAGTATTCCTTAGCATCTGTAGTTTCACTTAAAGATCGAATTACCTGAGATAGACCTGAATCTAAAGTGGATCATTTACTTAGGTTGGACTGTTGATATCTCCCATTAATCCTTGTACTTGGAGATTCTTCTCCCTCATATTATTACTATCACTCTATTGTCCTTATTATTGCTTATACCTGTTAATTAAATGAAAAATGGAGGACCTGAACCTAGGACTACTTAGAGATGACCTGGTAATATGATTGGGTGAACATTGACCCGTGTTTGTGGCTAGGCGGGCCCTTTTATGGCCTAAGCTTGGATGTAGATTACCCTAGACTAGAGATGTTAGATTGTATGGGCTTGTGACCCATTATGGATGTAAATGGCATGTATTATTGAACATGAACTTGTATCTCATATGGACTGTTATAGACCCGGCCATATATTTGGTGGGCCTTGGTATGGATCCATTGACTAGACTTGGACTTGGATTATGATGCATGGATACTTGGACCTCTTAGGGACTTTGTTAGGACCTTGTTCATGCAAGGCAAAGTCTAAACAGACACAGACCCTTATTGTTTCATGAGCCGGCATAGACATTCACTCAGTTGATCTAAGCTCAGCCAGTTGGACTAATCATCACTGGTAGGAGCTATTGAGAGTGTTGTGTGGCTATCATGATGAGCATTGTTGGAGATGAACGGTGTGATATCGAGTCCGGTCTCAGTGTGTGTTGATGGATGATGTTATTTGCGGGGCTAAATAATCCCCAGCACTGTGAGATTTTCCCCGCCGCGACTGTGTTCAGTATGGGAGGGCCGTGGCATAATATCCCGCGGTATCCAACTTGTGTGAGTGTGCCATTTTGTGTAGGTTTATTATTATGCTTATTCTGATTCTATATTGTTTATCTTGCACAACTGCTCAGGATCTGCACCATTGCTATTCTCTTAACTTCATTACTGTCTCTACTCATTTGATGCATACATCCTATATTATCAGCATACTGTGACTTGCCAGATCTTTAGATCTGATCCACTCTTGGTGCTTAGGTCTTGACCCCGAGTTCGAGGGCGATGCGTACGCACTCGTAGAGGCGCTCGTAGTAGGTGACTACGGATGGGGACCGGCCAACCCGGAGGTCGAGCCGGAGGGTGGAGAGCCAGTACCAGTGGCAGGGGCTTGAGTGTCTGTTTGTTTGGGATTTTGAGAGATTTTTGTAGTGAGTTGAGTAGTGTTTGGAAATATGTAATTAAACCTTGATTTTTATCACTTGTCATTTTTAGGCTGGATAAGCTCGTTATACATGATATGATTTTGATGATACCTTATGCTTCCGCTATCTCTGTATTGCTTCCGCTTATTTCTTTATGCTTCCGCAATATTAACTGTTGTTATAATATTGTTCAAAAAGTTTTAAATTAGACCTCACTGCGGACCTACGATCTTGGAAGTTCTCGGACTTTCCGGGAAGTAGCGCGTCAATTTCGGTACTTTGACGGTTTTCTCGGTATCTGGAATTGGGGCGTTACAATGCATGGGACCACACATGCCTAATGATGCACCCAAATGACAAACTTTACAAAAATAGCACATGGTGCCAAAAATAGCAAGTATGCATTGATGAGGCCAAAAATTAATTTTGGGGTGATGAATGAGATGAAAAATCCTAATTTCACAAAAGTCATGCAATTCAATGAATTTTGACCAATTCTGACCATTTTCCAAAAATATCCCTAAATACATGTAATCATGAAATTAAGTGCAATTCTATGCAATTAAACCTAATTAAGTCCACAAATGCTCATGAAATGATGACCTAATGACCTAATTTTGTGGACTTATCAATTAGCACACCGAAGGTTGAGGAAATAAGAGAAGGATTTCAAAAAGATGATTGCAGGCACTATGAGAAGCTTAGAGAAGCTTGATAGTGGCTTGGAGATCTCTTGGTTGCTCAATGGAAGAAAGGAGTTGAGACGAATGCGAGGAAGAGAGAAAGGAAGCAAGAACGAAGTAAAGGAGAGAAAAAGGGTAAAGATGGTTGCTCAGGGATTGATCCCTTTTTGTTGGTGGAAAAGCTTCCATGAATTACAAATAGGTCCTTAGATCACTTGAGACTTGGGATGTGGGAAAATGAAGGGTTTCGAAGCGTCCGATAAAGAAGGGACCTTAACGAAAAATGCTAAAAGTGATGAAATCTATCCAATGCACCCAAAATCAATGAGATATTGAAATTACGAAGAATCCCCCATAATTTCCCAAAATTGCAAACTACCCCACTACAAGTACTAAACTTACTCCAAACACTGCCAAAACCTCAAAACCATTAATCCAACCTCTAAAATAACTAATGTAGTCATTAAACACACTTAATAAACTATAAATATAATTAATTAGATAAAAACACACTTAATTAGGGTCTGATCTGATTCTTGCAATATGTTCAGGATTTTTAGACAAATGAAATGACTCAAATTGCATTGGAATCAGAAATCGGAAGATTAGGACAAGCAGAAAAAAACCGCAGTCTGACGCAGGTACGACACACGGGGTCAAGTTTTTTAAAATTCATAGAGACAATAAAAAAATGCCAAATTGGGCCCAGGCATGCACCTACACGCCTCAAAAACCCAAAAAAATTACACTATGGAGGCTTTTCTTGGGGCACAACAGAGTATACCTGTGAGGTCCCACCCCTCGTGGACCCTCAATTTGAATTTGAATAATATATTTTAGCCTATAGTATCTAATTATACTAGTTATTAGGGATTAGTAAGGGTAGATAGGTATTTTCCTAGGTTTTAGTTTAATTAGCCTTGTTGTGTAATTTATAGAGTCCTTAGGGTGTTTTTTTTATAATTTCTAGAGTTAGTTGGTTAGAGGCCCTACCTAGGAATTAGAAATTACTATAGGGGGGTCTCCACTTGAGAAGCTTCTAGAAATCCTACCTAATGACCAAACTACCATTGGCCTTAACCCTAATCCTATTTAAACTAAAAGGGCATTTATGTAAACAACCCAACCCCAACCTATATAACCCCATTTCTCCCATTTCATACGTATGAGACCTCTCTCAACTCACATTTCCCTCCCTTTTCTATCTTCTTCTCTCATTTCCCTCCCTTTCTATCTCTAGAACCCTAGATCTAGAATTCTAAGAAGGAGAAGGAGACTATCATCTCCTACAAGATCAGCTACAACTTCTCCTATGGATCTCTCTCTATCTTGCTAATCTCTTCTCCCTCTTCTAAACAAGGTATGTACCCCTTTCTAGTTCAATTCCCTAGAAATCTCTCTTTTTCTATCTAGATTTCCCTTCCTTATAACAATTCTCTTGTAGATGTGGGAATAGGTGGTAGAGATCTCTCTAAATCTGTGGTTTGGGGCTGGTTGTGTGATTGGAAAGGCATAGGAGCTGGGATTTGATTTTTGGATCTTTGGATCTCTCTTTCTCTATCTATTTTCATTGCTATTGGATTAAGGCAGGTGCAATATAATTACTTAGTGTGAGGCCCCACCCCTTGTGGGCCCTCAATTTGAATTTGAATACTATATTTTAGCCTAAGTATATTATTTATGCTAATTATGGGGTTTAGTAAGGGTAGTTATGTATTTTCCTAGGTTTTAGCTAGAGTATCTAATTGTGTAATTAGTAGAGTTAATAGGGCGTCTTTTGTTATTTCTAGAGTTAATTTGTTTGTTAGAGACCCTAGCCAGAAATTAGTATTTATAATAGGGGGTATCCACTAGAAAAGTTTCTAGAATCCCACCTAAAGACCAAACTACCCATGGCCCTAACCCTAATCCCGTACAAACAAAAATGGCATTTTAGTCCCTAGCCTAAACCCCCAACCTATATAAGCAAACCCCTTCCATGCCATACGTTGGCTACTGTTCCTCTCTCTCTCATTTCCCACTTCTTCCCTCAATTCCCTCCAATTCTCCCATCTCCCTCTCGTTCTCTTTCTAGAACCCTAAGAAGAAGAAGACGATCTCAGCTACAACCTATTTACTTGGATTTCTCTGTGTCTATCTCGGTCACCCTTCTCCCTCTCCAAATCAGGTGAGCGCCCCCTTTTTGTTCAGTTCCTATGGAATTCCCTCTTTCTCTCTTTAGATCTCCTTCCTTATAGCAATTCTCCGTTGGAAATGGGTATAGGAGTAGATCAGAATTTTGGGGGCTGGTCCTGTGATTGAGAAGACCATAGGAGTTGGATTCGTATTTGGAGCTTGGATCTCTCTTTCTCTCTATATCCTTCTTGTAATTGGTTATAGGCAAGTACAATATGCTTATTTAATATAGAATGAATGTGACTGTTGTTGATTCTCTGTATTTCTATTTAAATGATGTTAGAACTGTTAGATTTATCTTTGAGCATGTTTTCATGGATGATCGGCCATTGATGGATGAGTTGATCTCATTTGGAAGATCAATGGCTCATGGATTGGATGGTTGGGTATATATTGGAGTGCTTTTCTTATTTCTGGATGTTTCTGTGGAGTTTGGATGAGATTGGTTGAGTTCTGGTTGAAGAAGAAGGAAACTAGAATTCTAGAGTTGCAGAGCGCCTCTATGCCTTGCTGGCCGAGATGAGTTCTCTGCTCCCTATTGGCTGAGATCAGCTAGTTTTGGATGGACTTGGATTGTTAGAGAAGGGAACCTAGGAAAGATTGAGTCTCAATCATTTCTCCTTAGGCTCATAGCCCTGTGTGATGAATCAACCGAGCTCGACTTCAGGTTGATCGAGCACACAACAATTCAGGAAAATAACCAAGACCGAGTTCTTCCTTTGGATCCAGGATCAGATGATTGGCCGAGATCGGGCGTTCTGCAGAGCATAATGCTCAGGCCGAGATCAATGTTTAGGCTGAGCTCAGTGTTTAGGCCGAGCTCAGTGTCTTGGCCGAGCTCAGTGTTATGGCCGAGCTCAGTGTTTTACCGAGCTCAGTGCCTGACCGAGCTTTGTGCTTGACCGAGCTCAGCGCTTGACCAACCTTAGCGCCTGACCGAGCTCAATGCTTTGCCGAACTGAGCTGGGTCACCGAGTTGAGTCAGGTGCTTTGTCGAACTGAGCTGGATGACCGAGCTGAGTGTTCGATCGAGCTCAAGTGCTTAGCAGAACTCCGGGCTTGATTCCAAAAAGACAGGATTTCCAACAAGGGAGACTAGAACCTGGGACATCCCCTTTAGCCAGAACTTTTAGTGTGCACGGCCAACTGCCCAGGCCAGGGGGTTAGCCGAGCTCACAGGAACTTCTGGACGATTAGGCCTTGCCTGCAGGGTGTTTACTTCTCTGATCCCAGTGTGCCGAGCCGACCACCCAGGCCAGGAGGTCAGCTGAGCACACTGTGTACAGTGACACTTCCCATATTCTAATTTCTGTTGTTGTGATCATGTGTGGGGCCCATTGACCATCCAAATGGACCTCCATCACTGAGCCAAGCCCGAGTCAATGGTGTGGCTCAACCTTGACTCATGGGGTCCACTAATTAGAGTCCAGGTTATGTAATCTAAGATGATTCGGCCTTTATATGTTACCAATGATGCTCGTAACTTCTGGAGCACCAAACACAGTATCTATTAGCATCTAAGGTTTCATTTAAAGATCAAATTACCTGAGATAGACCTGAACCTGAAAGTGGACGAATTACTTAGGTTAGACTGTTGATATTTTCCATTGATTCTTGTACTTAGAGATTTATCCCCCTCATATTATTACTGTCACTCTATTGTCCTTATTATTAGTTATACCTGTTAATTAAATGAAAAATGGATGACCTAAACCTAAGACTACTTAGAGGTGACCTGGTGGTATGAATAGGTGAACACTCACCCGTGTCTGTGGCTAGGCGAGCCCTTTTATGGCCTAAATTTGGATGTGGATTACCCTAGACTATAGAAGTTGAGTTATATGGACTTGTAACTCATTATGAATGTAAATGGACTGTATATCATTGAAAATGGACTTATCTTTTCATTTGGACTGTTATAAGCCAGGCCATGTATTTGGTGGGCCTTGGTATGGATCCAATGATTGGACTTGGACCTGGATTATGATCCATGAGTTGTATTGGGTACTTCGACCTCTTAGAGATTTTGTTAGGACCTTGTTCACGCAAGGCAAAGCCTCGACAGACACAGACCTTTATTGTTTTCTGAGTCGGTATAGACATTCGCTCAGTTGATCTAAGCTCAGCAATTGGACTGATCATCATTGGTAGGAGCTATTGAGAGTGTTGAGTAAGCTATCGTGATGAGCATTGTTGTAGGCGGACGGTACGATACCGGTCCGGTCTCTGGATGATGGATGTAGTGTGGATGTTATTTGCGGGGCTAGATAATCCCCATCACTAGTGAGGTTTCCCCGCCGCGACTGTGTTCAGTATGGGAAGGCTGCGGCATAATATCCTGCAATATCCAGCTCGTATGAATGTGCCATATTGTTTAGATTAGATATCTTGTTTATTATGATTCTAAATGCTTAAATTGCTCAACTGCCTAGTATCTATATCATTGTTACTCTCTTTAACTTTATTACTGTCTCTACTCATTTTGATACATGCATCCTATATTACTTGCATACTGTGACTTGCCAAATCTTTAGATATGATCCATTCTTGGTGCTTAGGTCTCGACCCCGAGTTTGAGGACGGGGAGTTCGCGCTCGTCGAGGCACCCGTAGTAGGTGACTACGGATGGGGACCGGCCGATCAAGAGGTTGAGTCGAAGGTTGGAGAGCCAGTACCTAGGGCTTGAGCGATCTTCTCTTATTTTGGGTTTTGAGTGTCTTTTGTAGTGAGTCAGGTAGTTAGCATGGAAATTGTAATAAACCTTTGTCGTTATCACTTGATATTTTTTAGGCTGGACTTACAGCCCGTTCACACTTGATATGTTTAATGATACCTTATGCTTCCGCTATCTCTGTTATTGCTTCCGCTTTACTCTTTATGCTTTCGCAAATTAACCATTGATATTTTGTTGTTCAAAATTTTTTTAAAATTTGACCTCACTGAGGACCTACGATCTTGGAAGTTCTCGGATTTTTCGGGAAGTAACGCGCCAACTTCGGTACCTTGATAGTTTTCTCAGTATTCGGAATTGGGGCATTACACTTAGCATGGAATGAATGTTTACTGTAGTTGATTCTGTAATTTTCTATTCAAATGATGTTGGAATTGATAGATCTACCTTTGAGCATGTTTTCATGGATTGTTGGCCATTGATGGATGGGTTGATCTCATTTGGAAGATAAATGGCCCATGGATTGGATGGATGTGTATTGAAGTGATTCTTCTATTTTATTATTTTTCCACGATGATTGGATGAGATTGGATGGGTTTTGGTGGAAGATTGGATTGAAGAAGTAAAATTCCAGAAATCTGGAGTTGCTGCAGATTCAGTGTACTCGGTCGACCCATAGGTCGGTCGACCGAACACTGAAATCTAGAAAATCCAAGTCCCAGTTAAGGTTCTATGGGATTTACAAGTCTAGTGTGGGCGGTCGACCGGACCCTGTTCTTGGTCGACCGAGCACAAAGGATTTTCAGAGAATAACTGGGAAGCTGGACTTCTCTTCAGACCCAAAAATCAATGTGAGCGGTCGATCGGACCTTGTCTCGGGTCGACCGAGCACACAGGATTTCCAAGACAGTGCATGAGAGCTGGGACATCTTTTCCAGATTTTTCTGTGTATGCGATTGACCGCCCAGGCCAGGAGGTCGACCGGACACACATGAATTTCCTAAAATCAGGCCATGCCTACTAGGTGCCCGACTCCAAATTTCCAGAGTACTCGGTAGACCGACCAGGCCAAGAGGTCGACCGAGCACACTGCGCAGAGGGTCGACCTGGGAGTCAACATCCTGACAATACAGTGTACTTGGTCGACTGAGCCCTATGCGAGGTCGATCGAAGACACTGCATTATGTGATTTTCCAGTTTTTATAAATCTGAAGTTGTGATCGTTCGTGGGGCCCATTGACCATTCAAATGGACTTCTATTCATGTGTCAAGCACAAGTCAACGGTATGGCTCAACCTTGACTAGTGGGGACCACCAAGTAGGGTCTAGGTTATAGATTTGACAATGATTCGATCCTTAAACGTCGTCGAAGATGCCCGTGACTTCTAAGGCACCAAATAAAGTATCCATTGGCATCTGAGACTTCATTTAGAGATCAAATTAACTGAGATGGACCTGAACCTGAATGTGAACCAATACTTAGGTTAGACTGTTGATATTTCCCGTTGATTCTCGTACTTGGAGATTATCTCATTTATTGTATTATTGTCACTCTTATGTCCTTACTATTGTATATAACTGTTAATTAAATGAAAAATGGATGACCTAAACCTAGGACTACTTAGAGGTGATTGAGTGAACATTGACCCATGTCTGTGGCTGGGCGGGCCTTTTTTATGGCCTAAGTCTGGATGTGGAATACCCTGGGATGGAGATGTTGGATTGTACTGGACTTGTAACTCATTATGGATGAGAATGGACGGCTTATCATTGGAAGGGGACTTGTTTGCCTCATTTGGACTGTTCTAGACCAGGCCATGTATTTGGTGGGCCTTGGTATGGATCCAATGACTGGACTTGGACTTGGACTGCGTTCCATGGATTGATTGGATACTTGGACCTCTTCGGGACTTTTTTAGGACCTTGTTTGCGCAAGGCAAAACCTAGATAGACACAGACCTTTATTGTTTCTTAAGTCGGCATAGACATTCACTCAGTTGTTCTAAGCTCAGCCTTTGGACTGATCATCACGGGTAGGAGCTACTTTTAGTGTTGAGTGGGCTATCATGATAGGTTATGTTGTATACGGAAGGTGTGATATCGGGTCCGGTCTCCCGAGTGATGAGTGTGATAAGGATGTTGATTGTGATTTGCGGGGCTCGTTATTCCCCAGCACTGGTGAGGTTTCCTCGCCGCGACAGTGTTCAGTATGGGAGGGTCGTGGCATAATATCCCTCGGTATTCAACTTGTGTGAATGTGCCATGTTGTATAGATTAGATATCATGTTTATTCTGATTCTAAATACTTATCTTGCTCAACTGCCTAGAATCTATATCATTGTTATTCTCTTTAACTTTATGACTGTCTCTACTATTTTGATGCATACATCCTATGTTACTTGTATACTGTGACTTGCCAAATCTTTAGATCTGACCCATTCTTGGTGCTTAGGTTTTGACCCCGATTACGGGGACGGTGAGCTCGCGCTTATTGAGGCACCCGTAGCAGGAGACTACAATTGGGGACCAGCCGACCAAGAGGTTGAGCTGGAGGTTAGAGAGCGCCGCCTGAGGTGTGAGAGTTTATCTATTTTGTTTGGGTTTTTGAGTGATTTTTGTAGTGAGTAGGGTATTAGTTGGAATCTATAATAAACCTTTATTTCTTATAACTTTAACATTTTAGGCTGGACTTCAGCCCTGTTACATTTAATATATCTTTTATGATACCTTATGCTTCCGCTATCTTTACAAATGCTTCAGCTTTACTCTTTATGCTTCTGCAATTTAGCCATTCATATTATATTGTTCAAAAAGTTTTAAATTGGACCTCAGTGCGGACCTACGATCTTGGAAGTTCTCGGATTTTCCGGGAAGTAGCACGCCAACTTCGGTACCTTGACGGTTTTCTCGGTATTTGGAATTGGAGCGTTACAATACCCCCTATATTGCTGAATGACCATCTTTTAATGGTCATATCTTCCTCGATACAGATTTGATTGATTCAGACTTAGGGTCTACAGACATCTACTTGACAAGAGCTTTCCAGTGATATATTGAGAACAAAAATCTGACCTACAGCCAGATCCAAAATCATGACTGATCAAAGTCTTCACAAAATTATGGAAATGAGGAAAATTGAGGCTTAGGCGGGGGAGGTACCCCTGGTTTCCCAAAATAGTCACATAAGCGAAGGAAACTCACTCCATGCCCAAGATTGACCAAGAATTGAACATGGGAACCCCTGTCAAACCTAAAAAGAGAAAAAAGATAATTCGTAGGGCCACATCTCCGTTAATACAAATTGGATCAGGGTGATATTGGAGTCCAAGAATATGTACTCAAAGAGAATTTCCAACGGCGTATTATGGGCGAAAAGCCAATGAATGGATCGAAAGTTATCATTGTTCAAAGATTGCAAAGAAATTCAAGACAAGAAAAAAAGGCTTAGATGTGGGAGAGTGCTTCCCACACCCAGAAAGTACACTAATATTTCTCCTATTTCTTTCCTAGAATTTCCGACAAGAATTTGACATGTTGGGGTCTTTTGGACATGATGTGACGACTTATCCCCTAGCATTTGAAATGCCATGTTTCTTTCACCAGATTTCTAAATCCCAACCACTTGAAAGGTCTCAACTGACCTTTTGGAATTCCTGGGATTCCACCTTAAGGGGGTAGCTTTTGGAGAATTTGAATTTCCCCAGACATGAGTTCTTGGGATTCTAATAAAGAAACAAGCCTTAGGATTGGTAGGTACCATTTCCATCCCCATCTTAGGCATGGAACCTCCTCTTTTCCCACTTAGAAATCTGGCAACAAAACTGAGAGCCCGTATCTCCCTTTGATAGAGCTCCGTGTGACAATCTTGGAGTCTACAAATATCTACTTGGAGAGATCTTTCTGGTGATATGTAGAACATCAAAATCTGATGGACGGTTCAAAAGTTATAGCAATTTCAAATTCCAACGATGCAAGCAAAAGAAGGGAAGATAACCGGGCATGAGAATGCATTCCCCCCTATGTGGAGGTACACTCTCCCATGCCCAATCTCTAGGTGTGGGAAGGCACTCCCCCATGCCTAGGACTAAGTTTAGGTGCGAACTTCTTCACCTGGAAATGCATCAGTCAACTTTTGAAGGCCATATATTCTGCGGGGAACACATCATTCGATCCTTTGATTTCTTGCTCTGACATCCTTGGTTTCCTAGGTGATATAAACTATAGATTTACAATATAGTGTGACTCGCATATACAAAGAGTTTCATTGTATCCTCCTCTGGAAGTTTCCTTTTCTTGCACTATCTCTCTTGTACACTTCGAGTTTTGTCCTTTTTGGCTTTCTGCTCTGAAATCCTTGGATTCCTTGGTGATATAGAGTGTAACATTTATCATAAGGTGTGGCTCGCATATATGCAGAGTTTCAGTGTATTGCCCTGCTCCATTGAGATCTCCTGCAATAGTCTTGAGGGTCCTGTGGATAGGTTATTCTCATCCAATATGGTTCTTGCCTTAGGCTGAGAGATCCTTGCATTCAAGGATTACCCCCTACCTTTTATTGTGATTTGAGCACTTAGTCTTGGATGTGTTTTGGGTGCGCATGTGCCACTTCCCCATTAGTGAATTCTACTTGAAGGTTTAAAAACCCCTAATATGGTTTATGGTCCCTGATCAGATTTATGATATGCGATTCAAAAGATGCCAAATAAATCAACAAAAACAAAATACCCGTGCACCATAAGAGATAAATGATATACGTGGAAAACCCAATCTCGAGTAAAAAACCAAGGATCTTGGAACCCTGTCCAGGACATACCAAGCACTAATAATCTGAAGATTATAAGAGAACTTACAACCCTTCCCTAGTTGAGTCTCAACCTAAGGACTGCAAAACCACTCACCGGCCACTCGCCATTCACCTTCAACCACGCTTGAATCTCAGTCTGCAATCACGAGGCAACTTTGAGACGCAAATGAGTAGAAGGAATGAAGAACTGATCTCTAGATGATGAATCTTCAGCACATCAAGGAGTGACTGAATCTAGAGCATAAAAGATTCTCTTACAAATCTGCAGTCGTCGTGTCTATCAGCGTCATCAGGGCAAAATAGAGGAACCCCTATAAATAGAATTTCTTTTTAGGGTTTTCGCCCATAGAAACTTTCCTTTGTTCGTTTGAACGTATGCGAACATGACTTAATGTTCGTTCGAACATCCAAGCATTCTGAAGGAACAATACAAACAACTTCCGTTCGAGTGTCCATGACTTCCGTTCGAATGTAGGACCTCTCGGATTTTTGGCTTAGCAATATTGAACAACTCTGCTCGAACGAGGATGATGTACGTTCGAACTTAGGTCCTCTCGGATATTTAGCTTGCAAGAGTTGAAGAGATCCGTTTGAACGCAGGAGACGTCTGTTCGAACGTGAGCCTTCTCGGGTTTTTTTACTGGAGCATGATCTTCAGATCCGTTCGAACGAGAATGAGCACCGTTCAAACGCGGACCCTCTTCGGATTTCTGGCTTACAACACTGCTTCAAATGCGTTCGAACGTGCAATCATCTTGAATTTTCTTTGAAGATCTTGCATTCCATCCTATAAAATGAGAAGATACATCATGAATCCCAAGTTTTGTCTATTCCCATGAATATGCCAATACACTCAAAACCTTACACTACTACTCGTATAGCAACTCTTTAGAGAGCTTCCTCTTAGTGTTCAAACTCTCAGCAACCATAGTTAAAGTTCTTTTTATCTTTTATATATATATATATATATATATTTTTTTTGAATGATGACTTGTAATTGAAGACTTGAGATCCCAGAAACACCTAGATCTAGCGGGTTCATATAAGGGGCATTGACAGTTGTTAGGCTGACCAAGAGCTTAGTGTCAACACAAATTCACTAGTTTTCACAAACTATGTACCTTGTGCTAAAATCAATAAAGAAACTCAATCTTGCCGATTTCTATTGTGTTTTGAACTTTCTTTCCATCTCTTTCTCAAATTGAGTAGCCTCTATTCTAGCAACTCCATCAAATTCATCTTTCCCTTTTGTGCAATTTCCATGCTCACAAGAAGTGGCGACTTCACTGGGAATAAAACTCAGAATCTTTGATTTTTCACGAACTGTGTACCTTGTCCTAAAAACCAATAAAGAAATTCAACTATGCTAATGTATGTTATGCTTTGAGCTTTCTCTCCATTTCTTTCTTAAATTGAGTACCCTGTACATCGGCAACTCCCTCGAATCATATTTTCCTTCTGTGCACATTTTACTATCATAATAACTAGCAAAATATGCTCGTGCTAAGGCAATATAATCATAATGTTAATATTTAAAAAATAATAATGAAAATTTAATTATATGATGATAAAAAAAATTGAAGTTACAGCTAATTCTTATAAAAATAACAATATATATAACTAATTAATTTCAAAATGAGAGCGCTTCAATTTATCTAATAAAACCAAATGCAAATTTCAATCTTTAGAGAGAGAGAGTAGTGTAACTGGTCCAGTTACGATCTGAGAGAACAAATTAAAGAGAACTCAATACCAAAAAACCACAAAGAAAAAGAATTTGTAACTGGTCCAGTTACGATCTGAGAATTTGTAAAGAAAAATAAGTTCGATAGTTATACACTATGCAATTTTCTCATGATTAATTCAATAATGAATGTTGGAAAAAGTGTAAATTCTAGGCTAGTGCTAATCCATTATCCATAGTACATATGAAAGGACTGGATTGGCTAAAAGTGGTCCCACGCCCTTAGAAAAATGAGAGTAGAAATGGGGCATTTTTAAAGGGACATTTTCTAGAATTTCATGGAAATGTACCCTTCTCTCTCTCTCTCTCTCTCTCTCTCTCAAGGGGTTCCAGGTCCCTAACCAATTTTTTTTTTTTTTTACCCCAGCATAGGGGGCTGGGACCCAAGGTAGCTCACACGTGAAAAGGAGAGCCCACACATGTGGGAAGGAAGCCCACAACGTGGGCTGATCCCTAACCAGTTGAGCAACAATAGGGAGAAGAAATCTGTTTTTGTCACTACGTAATTGACTGGAACACTCGCATTCCTACTCAAGACACCCATATCGCAACCAGCTGCACTACAGCTTGAGATGGAAATGTACCTGCTTTATTACCATGAAAATGTGGTATATTTTTCGGCACAAGGTACAACATAAAAAAAAACAGTGCATTTCGCCTTATTAATCTAATCTCCTTTGGAGTAAACACAAAAATGGACCAAGAGAAAATGGTATGTAGTATATATAAATACAAGCATCCAAACATTTTCTCTATTTTCTAAAATTGCAGCAGGTAGCCAAATCCAAACCATGTCTCAATGAATCAATAAATTATGCTGCAATCTCAGCCAATGCCAGAACCAAACCATGGTACACACTGTGGGATCCAAAATGAAAAGAACCCAGTTTCAGCCCGTGGGTAGGATGGTTGACGAGGAAGATGCAGTGGCAATGGCGCATCAGTTTAAGAGAGCAAGCGAGGTCCATTGTCAGCAGCAACTCGAGAATGGTCATGAACTTGTGGTCTAGTCATTTGCACGTCACGCACAAAATGAGTCCTTGCTTTCGCGTATGGGGCTTCCCTTGCTGCATTTAAAAAAAGAAAAGGAAAGGAAAAGGAGAAAATAGCAACATTATTTTTTGAGATAAAGATCCTTGCATGGGCAAGCATCCATATGCAATCACGAATGTCTTACCAGCAAGCTTCTGAGCTCGAAGAATATTCTGCCGTCTTTTCCACCAGATTATCAAACAGCCAAGAATGAGCAAAAATGAAACAAAGACTCCTATTGCAATGCCAACCTTAGAACCGGTTGAGAGGTGGGGCCCACATGTTGGTAACCCTGGTATGCCACAAAGACCTGCATTGCCAGAGAAGCTGCACATTGCCAAAAATCGTAGTTTTCAATTTAAACTGTCAAATATCATCCCTTCTAAAGTTATGACAAAGTTTTGAAGTTGACTCTATATTGTGAAGGGCATGAGCTAGTGATTCTGTAGAAACGACAGCTTACTTGAAGCTAGCTCCATGGAGAGGTATTCCTCCAAGTTCTGCTGGGACTCTTCCAGATAGAAAGTTACCATTAAGATTCCTGCAACATGGACCAATTAGACCCGACGCCAACAACCTGACCTACCACTATTCCAAGAAAAAATGCTACTTACAGTCTCCGTAATAATGTTAACTGGCTGAGGCTTTCAGGAATTGAACCATTCAGGAGATTGTATGACAAGTCTCTGCAAAGCAAATTTTGATAGCAAATCACTTGGGTAACATGGGCTCAGTAACTTGAAATCATCATAATCAATCAATTTATAGAAGAAAACATAATTCAAAATTTTGATAAATCATATTAATCCATAGGACACAACACCATTCTAGGCCTGAAATTTTGTTTATTTGTGTACATTGGCTTGACAAATGAAGTGAAATTAAGAAAAGAGTCTAATGAAAGCGTTTTAACTCAATAGTCATTTCCAAGGCAGTTTAGCCTCAACTAAATGAAAAATATGAGGTTCTAAAATGGTTTTAACATAAAAACAGAAAAAATAAAGACGTTTCAACTAACAAGCCAATCCTCTAGTAACTCAGTGGTGAGACACCTTCCTCTCCACAAACAACCAGAAATAGATCCCTTGCAGTAGTGCAGACGGTTAAGGGACTTTGGCCAGGCGTGTATGTGGACTGTAAGTATTCACCAGAGACTTTTTTTTTTAATAAAAAAATGGCAAAAAAGAAGAGAAGGAAAAACGGACAATAATTAATTTGGATTAAATATAGATGAGTGTCCCAATCATAAACTTCTTTCTCGTATAAGCTTAAAAAGAATAATGTTCGCTCGCAATCTCAGGTGCAACAATTGTATATGATAATATTGTAGCATGTAATTAATCAAAATTACAGAGTTGAAGGCTTCTTTGCAACTAATATTGAAGGGGCGTCGACGTAATTTCTCATTAGTAATCTAATAAAGGTAGCAGGGATTGTGTGAGCACAATGCACTACTTCTTCATTTTTTTCCCTTCCTCTTTCTTCCTCAAAAACACTTACATTTGTAAAACCTACTTTACAACTTGGTATCAAAGCTAAGATCCACTGCTCTACATCTTCTACATCAGTGTGTTGAGGCTTTTGAGAATCTTCCTTCACTGCATCCTAGAGCCAAGCCCTTGTAATGTAAATCAGTTTGCTAGGTCCAAGTGAACTGGTCTCATGGATCGCCTGGACTGAATGAATCCTACATTAGAGGCACCACATTCTCTGTTGGGTGTTGAGAAGCCTTCCATGAGTGTTGCCGGAACGAAGCAACTCCGGTTCATGGGTAACAAAACATTCTATTCAAGATTTTGTGCTGTACCACTCATTGTTACGAACTTATCGTGCATTAGTTTCTCATATATAATCTGAAATCATACCTGCAAGTGTTTATGATGCCTTGTCTCACCCATTGTGAAAATCAGCCATGTTAGAGAAAATGGAAGCATTAAAGAAAAATGGAATAATATGGGAATTGATTGACCATCCGCCTGCTAAAAAGGCACTTAAGTGTAAATGGGTGTACACCTTGGAATATAATCTTTTAGATCAATCAATCCAAATGATGTAAAGCAAGATTTGTATCAAATGGTTTCACAGAATGTTATGGTGATGATCACCTTTGAGATCTTGCCAATGGCTAAATTAAGCTCTATTAAGATTTTAATTTCAACAATAACAACTTTTTCTTGGTCAATAATAACAAATTTCTCTTGGCCACCACAACAGCTAGATGTAAGAATTCCTTCCAACATGGTAGTTTACAAGAAGAAGTTTGTATTGCTCCTCCAGAGTTTGCACTATAGAAACAAGCAAAAAAGGTGTGCTGGTTAAAGAAGACCTTGTATTGGTTGAAGCAGTCACCATGAGAATGGTTTGAAAGATTCTGTCTGTTGGAATCTGAGATGACTTGAGTAGTCTTTGGTGAATTGAAGAAGTTAGCATCTCAAGTATTGATTTGAGTTGGAATTCTTGTCAACACATTGTCACAAACATGATGTTGATAAGCTGGTATTGATAGAGCTTAAAAGAAGAAATCAGAATTGGAAACAGAATTGAAACAGCCAGGAATTAAGAATTCCTGAAGCAGAGCACGCGGTCGACCGGGCTCTTCATGCGGTCGACCGAGAAAGAAGAAACCTGCAAAAAGGCACCTCTCAGTTATTTTTGTGACACAGTGTGTCTTCGGTCGACCGGGACTCCAGGATGTCGACCGAGCTCGAAATTGTCTGTTTTCCAGTCAGTGTCTTCGGTCGACCGGGCAAGCTAGGATGTCGACCGAGCACGGGAACCAGAGTTGCGCAGAATTAGAAGTTTTGCACGAAAATTCAGCACAGTTATCTATTTCGTTTGGGACTCTTTCTAAACGAATTGTAGCCTGTTTTGAACACAATTAAGGGTTACTAAAACCTATATAAAGGCATGTTTGGGTCGTTCATAGATACACCACCAAAGAGAGAAGAAGAGAAGAGAAAAGAGAGAGAGTTCTTGAGAGAAAGCAGAAGCTGCTGCTGTGTTGCTGTTGTGCTGATGTGGTGACGTTTTCTACAGCAATTGTGGACGAGATTATGCTCTAGAAGATGGTGATTCGTCCATGAGTTAAGTGTCTCTCTTTTATGCTTTAGATTTCAATTTGTAAGGGATTGAGAGAGAGAGAATTGTAGAGGGGAAGGGCTGTAGACAGAGTTTAATCTTCTTGTTCTGTAAAACATCAAGTTGGTGCTTGGTGTTTGGGGTTTGGTGATCCTATCTGTGGGTGCAGATAAATTGTAAAGGGAGTCGGTGCTTCCTAGATAGTTGGTGCTATCTGAAACTAAAGGGAGTCGGTGCTTCCTAGATAGTTGGTGCTATCTGAAAATAAGGGTTGGTGCTCTTTGTCGTTGTAGCGACTAAATAAGATTCAGATCTGTCCCGGATTGGTGTTCGGACAGTCTTTGAACCGTGGACGTAGCCTTTCGGTGAACCACGTTAAATCTGGTGTCATTGTGTGATTTGACTTGTTTTGTTGTTGAATTGGACCTGTTTTTAGAGATCACTGATTCACCCCCCCCTCTCAGTGATCGCGGTATCCAACAATTGGTATCAGAGCGAGGTTCCCTTGATCAGTTTAATACGCTAAGGGTGATCTCTTGTCAAATCACATGGCAGTCAATACAGGGAATATGAAAGCACCTCTGTTTGATGGTTCTAATTACTCTTTCTGGAAGATTAGGATGCAAGCCTTCATCAAATCTCTTGGCTATGATGTTTGGGAGGCTGTCAGAGTCGGTTACAATGCTGCCACCGTACCCAATGATACAGCATCGAAGAAGTTGGCAGACAACGACTCCAAGGCGCAGAATGCACTCTTTAGTGGCCTTGTGGACAGCGAGCTTGTCAAAGTAATTGCATGCAAAACAGCCAAGGAAATTTGGGACAAGTTGCAAAGCATACATGAAGGTGATGAGAAGATTAAAGAAGCCAAATTGCAAACCCATCGCTCTCAATTTGAATCTCTTCGCATGGAGGAAAGCGAGAATGTTGACTCATATTTGCAACGAGTGAATGAAGTCACGAATGACATTCGTGGACTAGGGGAGGAGATTAAAGAGCCCGTCATCGTCAAAAGGTTCTAAGATCTCTTCTTCCTCGGTTTGATTCAAAAGTCTCAGCCATTGAAGAAGCCAAAGATCTGAATGCATTTTCCATGGATGAATTACATGGTTCTCTAACTGCCTATGAGATGCGCATAGGAAAGACGTCTTCATCTGATAAAGAAGCCGCCTTCAAAGTTCAGAAAAAGGCAAAAGAGACTGCTGGTCATGATGTTGATTCTGATGATGATGAGCTTGAGGCTCAATTTGTTAGAAAGTTGAAGAAAGGAAGCATTGGCAAGTACAAAGGGAAGCTACCCTTTAAATGCTTCAATTGTGGAGGTATTGGTCACTTTGCTGCGAAGTGTCCCCTAAAAGAAGACAATGAAAGTGACTCTTATGCTGAAAAGAGTAAAGGAAAGAGAAATTTCAGAAAAAGGGGCAAAGCTAAAAACTTTCTATGTCAACAAGATGACAGCACGTCTGAAACTTCAGACGATGATGAATCAACCGAAGCTCTCTTCATGGTCACTGTTGAAGAAGAAGAAGAGCTAGATCCGGAAGAGGATGAGGAGGCTGAAGTCAATCTTGAAGAGGAACTCATAGCCGCACTTGAGGAGCTAAGCATGGAACGCAAATCAAGTAAGAAAAATCTGAAACTTCTCCATGAGTCTGAAAGTTCTATTATTTCTTTGAAAACTCAAGTAGAAGAATATAAAAGAATGGTAGAAGTCCTTGAAAACCAAATAAGTATCAAAAAGGAAGAGGCTATGAAACTTGAAACTGAGATCGCTAGAGCAAAGGCTGAAAATTTGGAAAATAGCAAAAAACTCAAAGCGCTCCAAGCGATTGAAGGGACTATGAAACTCAATGAACTACTGAAAGTTCAAAGACCAGCCCACTTCAGATTTGGTCTAGGATTTGAGAAAGGAGAATCCTCTAAGATTGCACCTCCTGAAAAGAAAAAGTTTGTGAAGCAAGTCACTGCACCTTCTAACTCTATGAAGCCCACTCAACCTAGAAAGGAGTCCATTCCTGTTAGAAAGGTAATGAAGACTAACCAGCCACAAAGAAGATACAAATTCTATGGTTATTGCTTTCATTGTAATATGTTTGGACATAAAAGAGCTGATTGCAAATTCTATGTAAGAAACAGTCCATTTGTGACTAGGAATCCTTTTTCAATCCTAAGTAGCCACAAAATTGAGTGTTATATATGTCATAATTATGGACACTTGGCTAGGGATTGTAGGTTGCCTATTGCTAACCAATTTCAGGTTGAAAAGAAACCCAAGTTAGTTAAGGCATGGAGGGCAAAGAAAAGGGAAGGTAATCCCAAAGAATCTCTCATTGTGCAAACGGCATTCAATGCACAAAAGAAGACAGCACCATGGGTCCTTGATAGTGGTTGTTCAAGCCATATGACTGGTGATAAAGATAAATTCATCAAATTACAGCACTATGAAGGCGGTTCAGTGAAATTTGGCAACAATGATGGTGCCAAAATATGCGGAAAAGGTGTTATTCAGCTTATGGCAAACAAGATCAGATCTGAAGAAGTCTTATATGTGTCTGGATTGAGACACAACCTGCTTAGTGTGAGCCAGATCTGTGACAAGGGTCATGAAGTTATCTTCACAAAGAATGGGTTTGCCATCAAGAAGAGTAGCAACGGCAATACAGTGGCAACTGGAACAAGAACTGCTGGAAATCTCTATACATTGTCAGATGGAGCTGAAAAGACCTGCTTGATGAGTCGGACAGAGGAAAGTTGGTTGTGGCACAAACGCCTTGGGCATCTAAGCTTTGATAACATGTCAAAGATTTGCAATTCAAAGGCTGTAAGAGGCATGTCTACAGTTGAAAAGCCTTCCAATCCCATTTGCGACTCTTGCCAAAAGGGAAAGCAAACGAGGGTTATGTTCAAGTCAAAGGAGCATCATTCCAAGAAACCTCTTGAGCTAGTGCACACTGATCTCTGTGGACCGATGCGAACTCAAAGCACCAATGGAGATAAGTATTTCATGTTATGCATTGATGATTATACTCGTATGACATGGGTATTGTTTCTTAAACATAAGCATCAAGCACTTGATCGTTTTAAAGTGTTTAAAGCACAGGTTGAAAATCAATTGGAAAAACGTATCAAGATTTTAAGGTCTGATCGTGGAGGCGAGTTCACATCTGAAGAGTTCACTAAATATTGTGAATATCATGGCATTCAAAGACAGTACTCAGCCCCTAGAACTCCACAGCAAAATGGAGTTGTGGAACGGAAGAATCGCACCGTACAAGAGATGGCTCGTACGATGCTAAGTGAAAGCAAGATGGCTGACAAGTATTGGAAAGAGGCAATTCATACGGCTGTATACATTCAAAATCGATGCTTGATCAGGCCACATGAAGTCAAAACTCCCTATGAGCTATGGTTTGGAAGAAAAGCAACAGTCAAGCACTTCAAAGTCTTCGGCAGCAAGTGTTACATCAAGCGGCTCGAACAAAATCCGGGCAAATTTGAAGAAAGAGCTGACGAAGGTATATTTCTGGGTTACTCCTCTACTAGCAAGGCATATAGGTGTCTTAACAAAAGAACCAGAAAAATCATAGAAAGTGTTGATGTGAGAATTGATGAAAACCATCAACCAAAGAATGCAACTCATAATGACAGTCCAGTTTATGAGGACTCGAGTGAGATTGATGATGAGATGGCTGAATCTAATGATTCTGAGAAATCAAAGGATGACTCAGAAGATACTTCATCTAAGAAGCACAGCACTTGGGTAGAGCAACACCCTAAGGATCAAATCATTGGAGATCCTAAGGCAGGCGTTCAAACTAGACAAAGTGTAGTTAGCAATTACTCACTTGTGTCCACCATTGAACCCAAGACTGTGGCTGAAGCCAGTCTCGATGATAGTTGGTTGAAAGCTATGCATGAGGAGTTGGAGCAAATTGCGAAGAACTCCACATGGGAACTTGTTCCTAGACCTACTGATAAGAATGTTATTGGTACTAAATGGGTCTTTCGGAATAAGCTGAATGAAGATGGTCAAGTCATTAGAAACAAAGCAAGGTTGGTTTGTAAAGGCTATGCTCAAGTTGAAGGCATAGATTTTGAAGAGACCTTTGCACCGGTAGCTCGTCTGGAAGCTATTCGAATGTTTCTTGCATTGGCAGCATACAAAACCTTCAAGGTATTTCAGATGGACGTAAAGTCAGCTTTCTTGAATGGTTTACTTGAAGAAGAAGTCTACATTGAGCAACCTGATGGTTTTCTCATCAGCAAAAATTCAGATCTAGTGTGCAAGTTGAAAAAGGCTCTTTATGGACTGAAACAAGCGCCAAGGGCGTGGTATGCAAGGCTGGACCTATATCTCCGCAAGATCGGTTTTGGAAAAGGACTTGTTGATAGCAATCTATATGTCAAAACTGAGTTAAGCAAACAGCTGGTTGTCATTGTTTATGTTGATGACATAATCTTTGGAGGCAATGATGAGGAGATGTGCAGGAATTTTGCAGAAGAGATGAAGAAAGAATTTGAGATGTCGATGCTTGGAGAATTAAAGTTCTTTCTTGGTTTACAAGTTCAGCAGCTGAAACATGGCATCTTCATATCACAATTGAAGTACATTAAGGAAATGCTGTGAAACGGTTCAATATGGAAGACAGCAAGCCAGTGAGCACACCAATGACAACGAACACGAAGCTTAGCAAAGATGATAAGGCCTCGTCCGTTGATCATACCACCTATCGCTCTATGATAGGAAGCTTGCTCTACTTGACTGCAACAAGACCAGATCTTCTACAAGCAGTATGTATGGTTGCACGTTTTCAAGCAGCACCAACTGAAACGCACCTTACAGCAGTGAAAAGAATCTTTCGATATCTGAAAGGTACTATGGAGCTTGGTATCTGGTATCCCAAAGGCAAATCCTTCACTCTAGTTGCATATTCTGATGCCGATTGGGCTGGATGCGTAGATGATCGCAAGAGTACTAGCGGCGGCGCATTTTATCTTGGAGAAAGATTAGTTGCTTGGCATAGTAAGAAGCAAGACTCAGTATCCCTTTCGACAGCGGAAGCGGAATATATTGCAGCGGCAACTTGTTGTACGCAAGTGTTATGGATGCGGCAAATGCTCTCTGATCTAGGAGTTCCTACAACGGATCCTACGCCGATCCTATGTGACAACACGAGTGCAATTCATATATCTAAGAATCCTGTTCAGCACTCTCGAACAAAGCATGTAGCAATCGTTATCATTTTCTTAAAGATAAAGTTGCTGATGGAGAGGTCAAGTTGGAGTATGTTCCAACAACTGAGCAAGTGGCTGATATTTTCACGAAACCTCTGCCAAAGGAAGTCTTCGAGTATCTCCGGAAAAAGTTAGGAGTTACTCACTCTCCTAAACCGTAGGAGTTGTGCTTGAAAGGGGGAGCAATGCATTCATTGAATATCCTATTCGCTCCTCGATTTGGTCCCTTTGGATTTGTTGTCAAAGGGGGAGAGATGTTATGCTACGATAGCAAGGAGAGATGTTATGCTACGATAGCAAGGAGAGATGTTATGCTATGTTAGCAAGGAGAGATGTTATACTATGAAAGCTAGGGGGAGATTGTGACAGTGCATGGTTGATATTTCCGAATTTCAGAATTGGTTCCAAGTGAGTATTGAAAAGAACTTGGAAGAGCTGCAAGCTGGAGTTGAAAGTGTTGAAGTTCCAATAGTGTTGCCAACAATTCCAAAGGGGGAGATTGTTGGAATCTGAGATGACTTGAGTAGTCTTCGGTGAATTGAAGAAGTTAGCATCTCAAGTATTGATTTGAGTTGGAATTCTTGTCAACACATTGTCACAAACATGATGTTGATAAGCTGGTATTGATAGAGCTTAAAAGAAGAAATCAGAATTGGAAACAGAATTGAAACAGCCAGGAATTAAGAATTCCTGAAGCAGAGCACGCGGTCGACCGGGCTCTTCATGCGGTCGACCGAGAAAGAAGAAACCTGCAAAAAGGCACCTCTCAGTTATTTTTGTGACACAGTGTGTCTTCGGTCGACCGGGACTCCAGGATGTCGACCGAGCTCGAAATTGTCTGTTTTCCAGTCAGTGTCTTCGGTCGACCGGGCAAGCTAGGATGTCGACCGAGCACGGGAACCAGAGTTGCGCAGAATTAGAAGTTTTGCACGAAAATTCAGCACAGTTATCTATTTCGTTTGGGACTCTTTCTAAACGAATTGTAGCCTGTTTTGAACACAATTAAGGGTTACTAAAACCTATATAAAGGCATGTTTGGGTCGTTCATAGATACACCACCAAAGAGAGAAGAAGAGAAGAGAAAAGAGAGAGAGTTCTTGAGAGAAAGCAGAAGCTGCTGCTGTGTTGCTGTTGTGCTGATGTGGTGACATTTTTCTACAGCAATTGTGGACGAGATTATGCTCTAGAAGATGGTGATTCGTCCATGAGTTAAGTGTCTCTCTTTTATGCTTTAGATTTCAATTTGTAAGGGATTGAGAGAGAGAGAATTGTAGAGGGGAAGGGCTGTAGACAGAGTTTAATCTTCTTGTTCTGTAAAACATCAAGTTGGTGCTTGGTGTTTGGGGTTTGGTGATCCTATCTGTGGGTGCAGATAAATTGTAAAGGGAGTCGGTGCTTCCTAGATAGTTGGTGCTATCTGAAACTAAAGGGAGTCGGTGCTTCCTAGATAGTTGGTGCTATCTGAAAATAAGGGTTGGTGCTCTTTGTCGTTGTAGCGACTAAATAAGATTCAGATCTGTCCCGGATTGGTGTTCGGACAGTCTTTGAATCGTGGACGTAGCCTTTCGGTGAACCACGTTAAATCTGGTGTCATTGTGTGATTTGACTTGTTTTGTTGTTGAATTGGACCTGTTTTTAGAGATCACTGATTCACCCCCCCCTCTCAGTGATCGCGGTATCCAACACTGTCAGGCAATGTTGTGAGTTGTTGTGAGTTGGATATAGATGGTGTCCAGCAGATCCACCAAGTTAAAAGAAGGAAGGTAACCATACTAGTAGTGTATGGTGTATGTCAATGATATTGCTGTGACTGGCGATGATGGAAAAGAAATTAGTTGTTTGAAGGAATAACTTGGAAAGGAGTTCGTAGTAAAAGAAATGAGGGACCTTTGCCTTTTTTTTTGGGTGGGCATCAAGCTAGCTATGGAAGTTTGTCCGATTGATCTTCGATCCTGGTGGATATTTACCAAACTTAAGGTCGACTTCTTTCCAAGCCGGGGAGAATGATGTAGATAGACCTCAGGCCATGTGTGTATGGCCCAAGTTAATTTAGGAGTTTTATTTTGCTAATTATCTAGTATTAGTTTTTTTATTTTGTCTAAAGAGTTGTAATTAGGATTAGGCTTCCAATTTTATAGGATTCTTGTTTCATTTCATAAGTTAGATTATTAGGTTTATTAACCACCAAGTTTTCTCTTTTTATTAATATGGCAATGTAGAGAACGAAATTTCAAAGTGATTAATAGAATTGGGTTTTTCCATTGAGGTGCGTCCTCGTTTATGGTCTGAGGAGATGTATTGAAGTGTCTGCACACACGTGCTTCGGTACTTTCCTGCAAGCCGTATAGGGCTTGCATCACCCACGTGGCACCCGAGACTTTTACTATTGCACCAAAGCAATGACCCTTGCTGATCTTTTCTCTAAGTTAGAATATGCCCAATCAACTGTAGTGTATGCTTCTGTATTTAGATGACAATGAGAAGCATAGAGAATTCCTTCCCATGGAAAACATTTAACGATTTCAATATTCGATGTAGTATTTTCAGTGACCTGCTCTTGGTGTGGCTCACTATTCTAATTGCATATGAGATATTTGTCCATCATTCCACCGATCACCACCATCATGGTGAAGACCACGATTCTGCTCTATAGTTGTCTCTAGCTGGTTCTGCTAGTTTTGCACTATGCTTTCCATTCTCCTTCCACAGATTTAAGGGAAACTCCCACTGTATTAGCTTCTGTGCACAGCTTCATGTATAACTTCTTTCAATGGCTGAATTTTGTGTGGATGTGCGATCGCACCATTGGATACTTCATATGTAAAATTTGCACCATCAAATCGCAATCTCCAAGTTTCCATTGTTGATCCCCAAGGACAAAATCAATGCAGCGGACTTCAATAACTTGTTCATCTTTCCATGTTGCCTGTATATTTTGATCACTATTACTCAAAAGAGAAAATTTGGGGCCACATGTAGTCATGGAGTCTTTTGTGTCTTGTTCTAGCTTCTTATTATGAATATCATTTGCCATGGGGTTCCACAATATGGTCTGCTATTATTCGAGACGATTGTCCTTCTTGAGGCGTAACTCTTCCTAGATGAAACCATTTAGGCATGTTCTTCATACGAATTGCTTCCAAATATGCCTCCCAATATGCCTCATAAATGGTCTTGCAGTGATTCATTCTCTCCACTATATCCGATCTTAAACATACGAGAAAACTAGTTAAATCACATTCCTCATCATCTTCTAACACATGTTCATCTTGGAGCCTTAAAAATTGGTCAGAGTATTCAACAGCGGACAACTCTCCTTGTTTCAAATCAAGAAATTGGCGAAAATAGTCTTTATTCTCAGATTACCATTTTCCAT
Organism: Litsea cubeba; assembly: GCA_012931725.1. Classification (NCBI taxonomy): domain Eukaryota; kingdom Viridiplantae; phylum Streptophyta; class Magnoliopsida; order Laurales; family Lauraceae; genus Litsea; species Litsea cubeba. Next base: position 39,167,278 of record CM022944.1, read on the forward strand.
ATTTAAGTGCATATTTGGCTCTTTGAAGTTCATTGTAGAATCTATCGATATGCCCACATGTTTTTGTTGAAACTTGAAAAGAACAAAACTTCGTCTCTTCTCTTATACCAAACTGATGCAGGTCCTAGGGTTAGGGCTTTTGCGGGAAAGTGCCAAAGCTCAATAGGGTGCCGAAGCACTTGTCTACAGACACTTCAACACGTCTTCACAGAGACCTATAACAAGGATGCACCTCAATGGGAAAACCCAATTCTATCAATCAACTCTCTCTGAAATTTCATTCTCTACAATGCCATATCAATAAAAAGAGAAAACTTGGGGACTAAGAAACCTAATAATCTAACTTAGGAAATAAAATAAGAATCCTAATGAAATTGGAAACCCAATCCTAATTACAACTTTTTAGATAAAATTTAAAAAAAAAAAAAACTAATACTGGATAATTAGTGAAATAAAACTCTTAAATTAACTTGGGCCATAAACACATGGCTCGAGGTCTATTTGCATCAGCGTGATAAAGCAAGTTCGAGACCTACGAGCAGCCACTTGTGCAAAATTGCCAAATGTTAGGTTTGTCTCCAATCTAGACCCTCCCAGAACCCTGCTTGGGTGGGACCCACACAGGGTAATGACCTTTTTTTAGACAAAAGATGTACAACTAGATGTTATACTTAGGTAGGAGGCAATTCAGTATCATGGAGAAGTAAAAAAGAGCAAGTTGTTGCATGTTCAAGTTCTGCGGCAGAGTATCAAGCCAGGGTGCACGGTACTTTTGAGATGTGGTAGTTTTTATTTTTTATTTCTTTTTATGGTAACAGGATTCTTTAACAACAGTCTTATGGTCCTGCATATTGACAATATTGCAACTTTCATTTTTCACCAAACCCAGTTTGCTATGAGCGGACCAAATATGTTAAAGTTGACTGCCGCTTTATATGTGACAGAGTGGTTGCTAAGGAAATACATCTTGACCATGCTCCTACTGAAGAACAATTTACATATTTTCATAGGAAGGCTGTCATAAAGAAAAAAATATCATTTTATCATCCAAGGTAGGCATAGTCAATATCTGTGCCCTAACTTGAGGGGGACTGTTTGAAATCATTGAGAAAGTACTTTACATTTTTTTTGTCGATACAGACTGGTTTGTAATTACATGGACTTCTGTAAACGCCGCTAGTTACTTTCCCGGGGGGGGGGGGGGGGGGGTGGTGTTACTTTGTAAAAAATAATAATAATAATAATAAATAGTATGAATGCAATGAGATGCTGGTTGCTCAACCCAAAGAGGTCTTTGGGATGATCAACAGTTTTTCCCCTCTTTTTCTCTCATTCTTTCTCCTTTATTTCTCTTCATGCAATTCTTCATGTTTTCCATTCTTTTCTGTGTAAGAATTACATCCAAGATTATCTCAATTTTAAGAGTTTCAGGTGAATGCATATAGGCATAAATGACAACAATTTTTAACATTCCTGAAAACCAATAGAGCTCTGGAAAGTGGTGTCCTACTCATGATTTTGACCACTGATTTTATGTGATCCATCCCTACTATCCATGGCTAGGGTTTGCACCATATTTGTTCAATTGATTATCTGACATTTATTGCATTGTTGTAGGATAGTGATGATCAGACATGTAGCTAATTGTTAAAAGTATTTTCCATTATTTCTTAAAAAATAGAAGATCCCATACTGCAACATATCATTATTCTTTTGTGATTTGATTCAAACTTTTAGGGGTTTATCCTAAATGAACTGGAACTCTTCAAGAGATTCAAAGGACCTATCTGAAACATTCCTAACTAGTTCATGGATAAACAATGATTCAATAACTTCCAACACCAGTTTAACGAGAAAAGAAAACAGAGGTACAAACCACACAAAGATGGGAATTAGTAAGGCAGAGAGTTGGTATTGCCATGTACATGTCATACTTACAAAGTTACTAGCCCAGTAATTGTCCCAATTGAAGATGGAATACCCCCTGTAATGCTGTTTACGCTGAAGTTTCTGTCACGCAGAGAATGAGAAATTAAAATTGATTTAGGCAGGTAAAATGCTAGACAATATAATTCTATGGGCCTAAACACTAGGTATTCAATTATATTGATATGATCCAAGCATCAAGCACAGGCCATGTGTCCAACACAAGCTGTGGGAACCACAGGGCCAGTTAAAGGGGACCACATGGCTCCGTTAGATTGCTTTGAATAAAAAAGTAGCATTAGCTTGCAAACCTTTGATTATGCCAACCTCCCTGTCTCAAGTAGATAATAAGATTAGTGATTAATTACCTTGATTTAGGTAATTGATTAGTAACTGATATCCTTGACTTAGGTGATTGATTAGTGATTAATAGAATAGTTCCTATCTGAGGCAAGGAATGTTATAAATATCTTGTATTCCTCATTATGAAAATCAAAGAATTATTCCCTTCATAATTTTGGTTTGGAGGTCTGGCCCGTCCTCAAATTTGTGCCAGTTATTTTATTATTAAAAATCAGTCCATGCCATTTGGTATCAAAACCACAATCCTACAACCATGCTACCACTCAACAATAAACATGGCTACCAAGGTAGACATATTTGAGAATTTTTTTTTTAAATGGTACACATTTGAGATTGATAGGCAACACGGAATGGATGCCTTGAAATTAAGGAAATCCTTACCACAACGAATACAAAGCAAGATCATGTAATCTTGATAGTCTCCAAAGAAGAAGGAACAAAGAGATCTAACAAAAGTGACAGTGAAAGAAGTGGGGCAAAACAACCTTGGTTTACTTGGTTGGACTTCCTGATATTTTCAGGAGATGATCCAACTAGTTGGGTCTATTGAGCTAATCAGATTTTCGGTTACCAAAATATGCCTGAAGATTTAAAAGCCCACCTTTAAGGAGATGCAATTCAGTGGTTCCAATGGTACAAAAGGACTAACCTAATCTCACATGGGACTTGTTGATCAAAGATCTACATACGATTTGGACCACTAAATATGAAGACTTTGATGAGGCCCTCTCTTCTGTTCTTCAAAATGGATCTATGTGCAAGTATCAAACTGTACTTTAAAGGTTGGCTAATCGGGTCAATGGATGGAGCGAAAAAGCGTTGGTGATCAATTTTATTGGAGGATTAAGGAAGAAATAACCATTGATGTAAAGATGTTCCGACCCAAACAATGTGAGTGATGGTGGGACTCGCAACGATGCAGGAGGAAAAGGTGTCTCGATCATAGCAAATGCTGCGACCTTTTCTTTCTAGATCTCTACCCCATTCAAGGTGACTCCAACGGAACCAAGTGAGGTACTTCCTGTGAAATATCTCAACGCAGCTCAAATGCAAGCTAGGCATGACTACTGACTAGGGGCTATTCTATAATTGTGATGAGAGGTTCTTTCTAGGCCATAAATGCAAAACCCAACAACTATACTCACTAGAAATGGAGCAAGTGAAGGAGGAGCAGATGGATAAAGGACACTGTCCAACGAGTCAGATTCATTGGAAATCTCATACATAAATTATCGAGCTTGACTTTCCCCTGAACCATGCATGTCTCAGGCTTGATGAAGCACCAAGAGGTATCAATGTTGATTGATAGCGGCAGCACCCATTACTTCATAAATCACTGGCTAGTGATTCAAGTGGTGTCAGCCTGCAACACCTCAACATTTGATGTAATGGTGGCGGATGCATATTGTTTGTCATGCACTAGATGACGCAAGTGTCAAGATGAATATTCGAGGGTGTCGATTTAAAATCAAACTTTTCCTTTCTCCCTTAAAAGGAATGGATGTGGTATTGGCATCCAATGGCAGTGACAGTTGGGACCAGCTAAGTCGGATTTCAATAATCTCACTATGGACTTCAAATTAAATGGGAGGGATCATCGTCTGGATGGTTAAAAGATACTCAATATTTTCTCAGCAACTCTCTAGTCAATCAAGTGGATAATATGCCATCAGCAACCAGGAACAATCATGCAAACCACGCCCTCACATGAAGGTAAAATCAATTACATTTCTGATGATTCAGTTGAACTTATAAATCAACTTGTTCATGTATTTGAAAAATAAAAAGGGTTACTTCTACCACGACCGCAAGATCACTATGTTACACTCAAGCATTGATCCACGCAAACATGTGACCTTATTAATATCCCCATTTGCAGAAAGACAAGACTGAATGGATTGTGAAGGTGATGCTCACTTAGGCATTATTCATCCTAGCACTAGTCCATTCTTGTCTCCAATGCTAATGGTTTGAAACAAGACGCTGCTTGGGAAGATCTGGTGGTGGTGCAAGAATGGTTTCCTCGTTTTAACTTTGAGGGGAAGATTGATCTTCAAGGGGGCAGGAATGATATGATCCAAGGGTCAAGTGCAGACCATGCGCCCAGAACAAGCCGTGGGACCCACAGGATCAGTTTAGAGGTCGGGCTATCTAAGGGTCAAGCGCGAGCAGGGGCAGGATCTGTCTTACTCTACACTCACATATGTGGATCAGACCTAGGCCAGGCCAAAGCCCTCAGCAGGCCTGCACTAGCTTACACCTAAAGGCCAAGGTCAGGCCATGGCCAGCGCCAGAATAAAATAAAATTCTTTTTTCCCTTTTTATTTATGCAGTCAAACGGGCTATCAAATGAGCCTGTTGTTTTGTATGGAATTGGAACCTACGTATCAAATGTGCCTGTTTGTTTGAATGGAATTTGATACATGAGAATCATTGTCAAATGGGCTTGTTTATTTGCATGTAACTGAAATTGGAATTTATTGTCAAATGGGCATATTTGTTTGCATGGAATTATGGGCCAGTCTGTTCGCATGGAATTGGAATAAATAAGAATCCATTGATCAATGGGCCCTATTTGTTTTCATGGAATTGGAATACATAGATAATTGATTTAGATCAACTTGTTGCGCATATAGGAAATGAAATGAGGAAACCATTATTATACATAGGAAGTGGAATGAAGGAACCAAGTTAAATTAAGCTGAAACAAATGAGATGTGAAGGGGGGTGATCCTTTGTGCATCATAGAACCCAAATCTATATGATTTTCATAGTGTTGTTTAGGATTGTTCTATGCAACTTATGGTCTGGCTCTTAGCTAATGTATGCCCGTGCCTTCTTCAATAGCACAGCTTCTTTTGGGTTCTAAATTAGTTCCCTATCTCAGTGCTTCTTTGTATAGAACTGATTGATGCGGGGATTGGTCCCTGTAGTAATGCATGCTTAATTCATGAAATGAATAAGAATAAATTGAATGAATGGGTTCATTGTTGGGTTTTGGTTGTTTCAAAAACTCAAAACCACTTCACTTGAAAAGAAGTTGTATTTTTCCCCATTGTAGGATATATGGAATACATGGGATCCCACATTGCTCAACTCCAACTTTTTAGAAGATTTTATAACTATTTTCATTCCTATGCACTTTAAGTTGCTTTGGACTCTTTTACCGCAAGCCCTATGCGCGCGCACGAGTTGGGCCTGGCCCAGGGGGCTGGGGCTGGATCCGGAAACCATTTAACCAGGCACGTGTCCCGACGCACATCCTGCATGATTATCATGCGCAGGGGGGTGCAAATCCAGCCCAAACTAGCCCAAAGGGACCCATATTCTGATATAGAAATGTTTGCAGAAATTTCAAATATCCTTTTTCTTCTAAAAAATGTTTTATTAATGGCTGCTTTATTAAAACAGTTTCAACGTTCAAAATTGAAATTCAAAACGCAGTTTTAATTGTTTTTAATGCTGACTTAATGTTGTGATTAATCGCTGGTTTAAAGGCCCAACGACAGTATTTTATTATATAAAAGTAGCTGGTCTGGGTTCATAAACAAATACAAAAAACTATTCTGTTCTCTTCCCTTTTTCCCTTTCTCATGAGCATTCTGTGGTTCCTGGAGCTTGATCTGGACTTGGTGTGCGACTAAGCCTGATCACCTGTAAAGGTCGTTGTATCCTGGGGCAGTTCTTGCAAAGATCCTTTTCGCATCTGGGTTTATCTCGAAAGGGCGGAACTCGTTCTAAAGAAAGAGTCGCCAGATGTGCCTCAGCCGCGAGCTGCTGCCGACATTCTCAGTCGATTTCCGCCTATACAGCATTCTCCACAAACTGCAGATCAGTACCATTGTTTCAATTTTTATTTTTTTACTTCAGTTCTGTAGCCTTGTTTCCAACAACTTTAGGACGATTCCTTCATGGCTAACTCGGCTATCAAGTTTATGCATCAGGACTTGGTTCGGTTGGATAGTTTTGACAGATCCAACTTCTGATGATAGCAACAGAAAGTCTTATTTCTCTTTAACATCTCTGAAAGTAGCATATGTCTTAACTGAACCAAGTCCTGGTTGTGAAGAGAAACTAGGTGGCTCATATGCACGAAAAAAATGGAAAGAAGTTGACTATTTGTGCAAAGGCCGAATCCTAAACTTGGTTGCAGTTGCAGACAACATTTACAGTCTTTACTCCGATGCACGAATTGCTAGAGAGCTCTGGAAAGCTCTTGAAAAGAAGTATAAGACAGGAATCTGAGGCTAAAAAATATGCAGTGGGTCGGTACTTAAATTTCAAAATGATAGATGATAAACCCATTCTTCCTCAAGTACATGAGTTACAGGCTTTGGTGAATGAAATTGTCAAAGTAGGGATCCGAGTTGATGGACAGTTTCAAGTAGCAGCTATAATTGAGAAACTTCCATCAACTTGGAAGAATATACAAAAGACCTTGAGGCATAAACAGAGGGATTACTCACTAGAGCGCCTTCAGCGCTACTTGAGGATTGAAGAAGAAGCCCTGATGAGTGATTAGACTAATCTACATGAAAACAGTGGAAAAATAAATGTTGTTGAACCAAAAGGTGATGGTGAAAAGAAAGGCAAATTTGATCAACATCTGGGCAGGAACAAGAAAAGTAATCCTTCCTTCAAAAACAAGAAGCCTAACCAGAATCAGAAAAAAGGTTTAAACCAACATTAGAACGAAGGGTCAAACAAGCCACAAACAAAGGGTGGTTGTTTTGTTTGTGGGAAACTAGGTCACTTTGCAAGAGAATGTCGCCAACGGAAGACATTCCCACAACAGTTCCAATCCAATAAGCCTCAAGCTAATGTCACCGAAGAAGAACACTTCGTGGCTGTGATCTATGAAGTAAATACACTCAGCACAGGAAAGAGCAAAGGATGGTGGATTAACACAGGAGCAACCACACATGTTACATTTGATAGAGGTCTGTTTAAGACCTATGAGGAGGTCAAGCAAGACTGTAAACTCGCTCTGGGAACTACTGTTACTACACAAGTAATTGATGAAGGGAAGGTTGAACTTCAGTTCACTTCCAAGAAAACCGTGACTCTGCTGAATGTGCTTCATGCTCCAGAGAATAGAAAAAAATCTAGTTTCTGGTTTTCTTCCCAGCAAGGCAGGCTTCAAGCAGGTAATAGAGTCTGGTCAGTTTGTAATTATAAAAAAAAAAAAGTATCTTTGTTGGTAAGGGTTATGCATGTGATGTGATGCAACATCAACAATAGCTACCGTGAGACATTCATGGGCCACACGTGGGACCCATTGATGTTTAAGAGTTTCTTAATTGTTATTAGTTTAATTGATGGTTAAGAGTTTCTTAATTGTTATTAGTTTAATTATAGCAAAGTTGTATTTAGAATTAGTTTCTAATTTGGATATAGGATTTTATTTCCTACTATGATTAGGGTTGTTTCTTAAGGAAGTATCTTTTATTACAAATAGAGCATTGTAGAGATCAATGATCTCAGATTAGAGAATTGAGTTAATAGAAGGTTTATCGTTGAAGACTATTTCTTCCACGTGTGATTGTTCCCTGGGAACCCTAATTGTGCCCTAGCACTTGCGATCGTATCTACGATTACATCAATTGGTATCATAGCCGAACGATTTCCACTCGGTCGGCTACCCTTACCCATCGTCCATCCTCACCATCCACTATGTCTGTTCCCTGCTCCCATCCCCGACAACCCCACCACCTTCCCACGACCCTTTCCGCAACCAGAGGATACTACTGCCTCCCACCACCACACTGCCAATTCCCAAACCCAACCTCCACGAAAGGAAAAAAAAAAAAAAAAACCAGACACCCCACCATTCTCAATATAGAACCCAACCCAGAAACAAAAAGAAAGAGCAGAAAGAAGAAGATAAAAGAAAAAAAGGAAGAAGAAAAGAAGAGAAGGAGGGAAACATAGTGTACCGTGCACCGACGACGCCGCTACCACTGTCGCCAAAAGCGGACTGTCTGCGCCACACCATCACAGTCATCGTCCTCATCATCACAGTCACAACAACCAAGTAGCGGCAGCATCCCAAGGTTCTCTATTTTGGCAAGGCAAAAACGAAGAGGGCCAAACCCTTTTTTTTCTCCCTCGACACGACGACCAAGGCAGACATTAAGGTGCCCACATGCAGATCTTCTTAGCCCAATAAGTCTTGTGGGCCTATTCTTAGTTTGGGTTTGACCCAACCCGACTTGCTTCCACCAACTACTGTCCAGCAAGTTCAAGGGCCCAACCTGTTTTGCAGAGCCCAACAGTTTATAAAAAAAAAAAATCAGGCAAAGTGCAGACATCAGCACATCTGATCAACAGCAGATTTGACCCGATCAACGGTTGAGATTTACTCTTACGATATTGGGCTCATCCACCGTCAGATTTTAGATCCGTTTTCATCACCGTGATCATGGAGAGCAAATCTACACATTAGGTCAATCACAAATTTTGAATTTGCATTAAAAAAATGCCTCCCAAGAAGCATGTAGAAGTGGAGTCCTATTCAAATAATGATGATGATTTGAGGGGGACCGTTGCGGAATTATCGCTAACTGTTAATCAACTATCCGTAACGATGGTTCAAATGCAAGTTCAAATGCATGAGACTCTTGAAAGGATTGAAACTCGATTAACCAAATCGGCGTGAGGAAAATCATCAAGATGATGGAAGACATTCAGAATCAAAGAGATCCACATGCAGTAAATGTTGATCGAGATTTGGATATTAAACTTGTGATTCCCAAATATGATGGAAAATTGAAGCCAGATGAATTCATGGATTGGTTAGTGTGTGTTGAAAATATTTTTTCACACAAGCCAATGACGGATGGTTATAAGATTACACTAGTGGCAACTCGATTTCGTAATTATGCTACGATATGGTGGGCCGAGTTGCAAAGGAAGAAAAGAAACCAACAAATTGACCTCGTTGACACATGGACTGAGATGAAAAATCTGTTGAAGCAAAAATTCCTTCCTGTCAATTACTCTAGAGATCTACTTTCAAGTTTTCAATATTTGAAATAAGGATCTAAGATAGTTGTTTAGTATTCTTTGAGGAATTTATGATCATGCAAGCTCGTTGTGGTTTGAATGAAGATGAGGATGTATTAGTTGACAGATACTTCAATGGGCTTACACTTGACATACAAGATATCCTCGCATTGAAGCATTTTAATAATGTTCATGAGATTGTTTAGCATGCTATCAAAGCTTAGGGGATTGCACATCATCAAGCCAGAAAACTTAATGCATCTAAATGGGCTATGCAGAAGAATTCTTCAATTGTAAGTTCTAAGCAGAGTGATTCGTCGGAGAAAGATTTCACCAAGCCCGAAGGTCAAAATAGGATCACATGCTTTAATTGCCACCAACAAGGGCATCGTGCAAGGGAATGTCCCAAACGCATCCACCTCATTGAGAATGAAAGTGATGTGAATGATATACGAGATGATCCTAAAAAAAATGAAACAGAGGAGGTGGTGGATATTATGCCCGAGGAGGGTCTTGAATCTCTCATGGTCATCCAAGAAACTACATCGATTACTGCGAAGAAATGGCTGCGAGAAAATATTTTCTGCTCAAAAGGAACAGTCAATGGTCAGGAATGCACGGTAGTCATTGATGGAGGAAGTTGACAGAACATTATATCTCAAGGTCTTGTGAATCGATTGCAGCTGAAAGTTCGGAAGCATCATCGTCCCTATTTTGCTCGATGGTTAATGACAAGTGATGAAGTGCAAGTACGGCATGCATGTCCAGTTGCCTTTTCTATTGGTGAAGATTATACAGATAGAGTTTGGTGTAATGTGAAACCCATGGATAGTTGTGATATCTTGTTGGGTCGTCCATGGATATATGACAAGAATGGTACTAACAGAATGCGTGACAACACACACATTCATGCATGGTGGAAAGCAACACTCTGTCCTATGAAGCCGGCACCACCAAAGAAAGGGTCAAGTTCTCGTCTCATCAAGGACGCGCTTCAAGTGCACACTATCTACAAAAGCAACATAAAAAAGAAGAGTCGAGTTCGAGGTCGAACTCTTTTTCAACCGGGGGAAAGTGATGCAGCATCAACAATAGCTACCGTGAGACATTCATGGGCGCCACACGTGGGACCCATTGATGTTTAAGAGTTTCTTAACTGTTATTAGTTTAATTGATGCTTAAGAGTTTCTTAATTGTTATTAGTTTAATTATAGCAAAGTTGTATGTTTCTAATTTGGATATAGGATTTTATTTCCTACTTTGATTAGGGTTGTTTCTTAGGGAAGTATATTTTATTATAAATAGAGCATTGTAGAGATCAATGATCTCAGATTAGAAAATTGAGTTAATAGAAGGTTTATCGTTGAAGACTGTTTCTTCCACGTGTGATTGTTCCCTAGAAACCCTAATTGTGCCCTGGCACTTGCGATCGTATCTACGATTGCATCATGATGGTATGTTTAAGTTGAATGTGATCAATAATAATGCCTCTTCTTCTGCTTATATAGTTGCTTCTGTTTATGACTGGCATGGAAGACTGGGTCATATTAATTTTAGAAAAATAAAAAATATGAGTAATGATGGATTGATTGATAAATATAAAGATGAATATAAGCAATGTGAAATATGTTCTCAATCCAAAATTACTCAAAAGCCATTTCATCAAGTGGAAAGAGAAACTGAGTTACTTCAGTTAGTACATTCTGATATATGTGATTTAAGTAACACTATGACTAGAGGTGGAAAATATTACTTTATAACTTTCATTGATGATTGCTCTAGATATACCTATGTATATTTACTTAGAACTAAAGATGAAAATAGGGCCCTACATATACAAAGACAAATGTCACATCTATGGAGAAATGTAGACCGTGGATAGCTTAAATGCAATCCAGCTCATGGGGCCCACTTAGATGCAAGTCCATCAATGGGAGGAGGGCATGTTGAAAGGTCACCTCATGGGCAAGGGGGATCCAAAAAAATCAGCCCCACAAGATTATCCTAGCCATTGATTTAAAGACTTAAAGTTCAATGGCATCCTTTGAGTGAATGTTTAGTGAGTGAAATTGGGCCCGATGGGAAATCATGAGATTAAATGACTATCAAAGGGGCTGCACTGATGAAGATGGGGCCAAGTGAGCCCCATAGTGCTGGAATGGAATTGCAGTTGCTTGTAGCAAAACATTTTCCCATATCTATGATACAGGAATATCTAATCAAGTGTGAGCATATAATGGGGCTCACATAATTTTGATGAATACAATCAAGTTTGTGCATGTGTTTTAGTGGTGTTTACATCTCTTATGAACAATTTTTATCACTTCCATGAGCAAGATATATTTTCAAATGCAGCAGCATGGTTGCGCCAAACACCAACACAAAGGAATCATCAAGGAATCTGTTGTTGCACCAAACAACAACTTGAGGAATTGACGCCAATTTCCTTTGTTGCATGAAGCATAGAAAAAATGCCGCCTTGGATTATATTTCCATGGCTTTAAAAAGCTAAGAAAAAAGGGGCTCAAGGGATTCCTCTCAGGACGGATTCCTCTCTCTGCACAAATGAGTCCTTCCCAGTACACATTGCTAATGTGAAAACCTTGTTATCTCTAGCATTGTTCATGTCCCAGATTCATTCCCACTACACAACGTTTTCCTTACATCTCGTCTCTCCACCAATCTAAGTTCTGTTGGGCAGTTATTATAATTTAACTACACTCTCATTCTCCCATAATGGTTGTGTTATATAGTATCAGGAGATGGGAAAGGAAATCGGGACAGGGCCTAAAAGCGAAAGATTTTCCAATCACATCATAGATTCCTACCGCATTTGAACCTGAATTTTCTTTATTTTGTGATTCCTCCCCTATTCAATATTACAAATTATGACATAAATGTTTCAGTCATCCTCATAAGACCAAATTTCTTTCCCTATAAAAAATTGGTTAAATATTGGATAAAAGGGATTTTTGCTTGAATAATGTGTCTTTTGATTAACACAGTTGTAAGAATGGTAAAAGGTACTTCCTTTTACCAACAAGAGTTTACTACGTTCATTTTCATTCAATTCACCCTGGTAAATGGACTTCTCATACCACTTCTCACTGAAGCTATAATATTTCATGACATTTATTTATCTTTATTGTTATCCTTTAGTAATGAAATATTCGTGTTTTGTGTTTCTTTTTTTCAGAAACTAATTCATCATCTTATCCATCTCTTGTAATGGGACTCCTAAATTGTTGTTGCTAACCAGGTCTCGGCTCATCTTCAAGCCATCCGGTTTACAATACTTGCAACTATTAAAATGTGGAAAATATGCAATAAGATGCATGTAATAATGATGCATGCCAATCAGAGGAACATTTTGAAGAAACATATTCATGTCTTCAAGCTGAACTAAAGGTTGAAGAAACATACATGCTTTGCAGGTGTTGCAACCTGGATATGTCAGTTGGAAAGAAACCCTTGAGACCTTGGTTATCAAGACCTCTGCACATTCAAAAGAAAAATCATTGTCAGCATGATATAACAAAATAAATAAATGTAAAGCAAATTGATATGGAGCTACTATAAATCAAACATTTTCCAGGCACAAAAAAAGTCATTAAAAAACCATTCCTTCTGAGACTTACTACAAAATCCTCAGAATCGAAATTAACTATAATTGGAAAGGGGAACAAACATAAGTAGAAGTTGCGTAGTATTTTGATCAGGATACAGCTAAAGGAGTTTTGTTAATGCAGCAGGCAAAGATTATGTTAACTAAAACATCACAAGTGTAGCATGTTTACTATTTTCCTTGAAAACTGCAACATTAACTTATTTCAAATTGTCAATGTCACAAAACTACAGATATCATCAGTTTCTTGTTCAGTACTTCCTTTATGTGCAAAGAGGGGAAAAAAGAGAAGATAGTAAAAGAGAGAAGAAGAGGAGAGTTCTTTGAGAGAGTGGCTTGAAGGTTGACCATGATGAAAGACATCTTTTATATTGCTTAATTGTTCTTTCAATCAGGAGATACAATCTAGTCTAATCACATTACAGAAATAAAAATCTTATGAATCACATCTAATAAGTACCCTTATGAGAGAACGAGAGAAATTTGGTGCTCCGTGTATCTAATAAATGTATCATCTTTTTCCATACTCCACATGACCACCATATCCACACCACTTCAGCTCTATGGTGCTCCTAGTGTGTATCAAATAAACAAATCCTCTTTTTAGTTTCGTCCTCACACGACTGCCATGTCCACACCTCTACTTCTCCACACGCCCCAGTAAGTTGGGGCATAGATATCTAAATTCTACCTTGCTCAGTATACCAGTTAAGTTAGCTCAATTGGTAGCCTTAATTAGACTCCAGTCACTGATTGATCTAAAATGTGGCATAGCAACGGTTTTTTATGCTGCATTTTCTTGCACAAAAGTGGCAATTAATTTTGATGTCTTTCATTCTCTAATGAAACACAGGATTATAAGCAACATATATGGCTGCCTGACTATCACAAAGGGGACTCATTGGATTAGAAATAATAAACCTCATTTCCTGAGGAAGAGATAGCAACAAAATCATCTCACTTGAAGCCAAATGCCATAGCCCTATATTCAGCTCCTACACTGGAACAAGCAACAATTGCACCTTTCTTGCCTTTTCATCTTACTAGATTTCCTCCAACTATCATACAATAGCCAATACTTGATATTTGATCCAGTCATGATCCTCTACCCTCTGGATAACAATATTATGTGTTACCAAGATGCCTTATTGTTTGTACAATTGTCCTTTTCTAGTGGCAATTTTAGGTATCACAATATCTGCGGAACCTCCATATGATGTTCACAAGGATAGTGCATAAATTGACTGACATTACTGACAGTAAAGCTATGTTGAGTGTAGCAATAGTCAGATAAATCAACTTCCTGTTAAAGGGTCCGACTTCGTATAATAGGGTAGAAGATTAACCTCTATGGGTGTTTCTACAGGCTTGGATCATAACATCCTTGTTTAGAGAAAATCAGAATAAAAAAATGACAATTTTGATTGTATCACTTCAATCCCCAAAAAATTATCATAGAAGGCCAAGATCCTTGATTTAAAAACACTTCTGAGGTAATGTTCAACCCTAATAATCTCTTGTACAATATCTCCAATGAGCAAGGTTTTAAAACTCAAAGTCAGGCAGCAACTTGGCCACCCTCGAGTCAAATCAAATTAGCTGAGAAGTATGAGACGTGACTGAGATCTAAAACCTGGATTTCGTAGCAGTTTGAATTTCGCACTGCTAATGTAATTTCCACAATGTGAGAATAGGTCAAATCAATTTTCTGCGGAACTTTTTTCAACATTTTAAGTATCGCATGATAAACAGAGCACAAGGTACTAGTAAATTCTAATTGATTAATTCAATCCAAACCGTTTAACAAATTCAACTAATCAAACCAAATAATAAACTTGACCAATTCAAGGGTCTTATTACAATTTCCAAAATAATTAAACTATATCAAAATAAATGTTTTCAAGTGTCTTTTTTAGCTGCCTAGACAATGATGATACTCCACTCTTTTTCCCCTTGAGGCTCTTCCTCTTATACATTATCATCTTGTTTTGGTCCTACCTCATTTTCTGAAAAATGTTCTATTTGTGAGGCTAAGTATTCATAATATCACATAGTGAGAAAACTTAGTGAGAAAATGAGTATTCATAATATCACATACAATCATGTAAGTGAGCGTAAGACGAGCAAAAGATTGTATGATGTCAAGGTTAGGATAGCAATGCAAAATTAGTGCAAGAGTTGAATACTTAAATTACAAAAGCACTAGAATCATATGATTAGATAGATCAAATACAATCTAATCATGCAAATTGGCGATCCAAATAAGATAAGTTAGCATGTTCCGCCAAGCTAAAGGCAGGCAAGGTTCTAAGATAATTATAGATCTCACCAGAAGGACATTTGGGTTGCCCAATGTCCCTCACATAGAAATGGCCATAAAAATAGTATCAAGGCGGTATCATGTGATAGTGGTCACAGTCCACGGCTAGTCTACAGCTGAAAATAATAATAATGCAAATGAAACTCTACACAGATGCACATCCCCTCTGTGCTAGGTTAAATAGAGCTTTGTGGTGCCAACTCATCAAGAGTCAAGGGTCTAGGTTAAGACATAGGCTACGTCAAAGTTCACTTATACAAATAGGGAAATACTCCAAATGACTTATTAAAAAATAAATAAATAATTAACATGTGCTTAACAAATTCTATCATCACGTAGAATAGTCCCACGAGGTTAACCATTAAACAAGTGATCCCACAAAGTTCCACATCAAACTAGCTAGTAATCAGGTCCGGTTAGGGTGACTCTAGTTAGCATCGAAAACAATTAGAAATACTATATTTATAGCACCATTCCATAAATTAATCAAATCTTCTGTTTTGATTCTTTTAAGCATACAAGTAGGAGTACCAATAACTGATTTTTACTACAGCAGGCAGATTTTGCTTGTAACATTGCACAAAGTAACTTCCTCGTCCAATATTAGAATTTAGTGATCTTTATGTCAATTTCATACTATTTGATGAGACAAAAACCAGCGAACTAAATATTACAGAAATTTGATATTGTTTAACCCTCGAGAAGTGGGGCTACACACTTGTTGCCTTGTGCAAGAAATTTTAGATTTGACCCGTTAAAGAACACCTAATATCCCAATTGTCCCCAAAATACGTGGAATCACATCCAATCATAAACCAGGGTTTCTAGACAATTCTACGGTTATTCAATACGAACAACACTAAGGATTACATCATATACAAGGATTTTGAATTAGAAACTCAATTCTAATATCACAAAATAGGGATTTCTAACGAAATACACTAGGGCAGTAGGTAAAGATGCTTAAAACATATTGAAACTGGTAGATTTAACCATGAATCGACAAAGAATAGTCAAGTACCAAAAAGCCCTAATTCGATGTATCAATTACATGTAGGGAAACCCTAAAACACAAACCCCAAAACTGTTAAACACAAACCCAACGGCGTCAAAAACCCAATTTCACCATGGATCCTTGTTTCCATGGTAGATGACCAACCTAGACCTCCCAATAGATCACGGCGAGCCTATAAACCCTTTTGGTAATCATATTTAGCAAAGTTAGGATGCATGGACATAATATCCTTTGGTTCAATGATGTCCTACACATGTAGATTGATGAAACAAGGATAAATTAAGCCCTAATTAATACCTATTGTTGTATTCTGATTCAAACACAATTTATAAGAGTCTCGATTCAATAAGCACGATTGAAATCATCGAAATTTGACAAACCCTAGAAAGATCGCATCTGAAAAACCCCAAAACCGAATAATTATGATGGAGATGGCCTCAAACCACCTTAGGACCCTGTCCTATAGTGGTTGCCCAAAGGGGAGAATCCAAGGGGACCCCATGGCCAAACCCTAGCTTGCTCAATTGTTCTCCCCTTTTTATTAGCCATCCATCTCCATCAAATTCTAGGGTTTTAAGGTGATTCACATGTGGAAATTACAAAACCCAATTCAAAACCCTAATAGGACCAAACATCTAACCATGGGACTAAAATTCTACATAATTGTAAACATCATGGATCATCAAATTAGGTCAAAACATCAGACAAACACAAACCCTAAGGAGAACATTTGTCAAAACCCCAAAATTAAAATCTGTATGATTGAGAGGTATCAAAGGACCATGAACCACTCCTATGGAATTTGACCAATGGGGACCCCCCCGGGCAGCTCCAATCCTTTCATGCTTGGTCCAATTAATCTAGATTGTTTACTCACCTTTTATATGCCAGAATTTGTTTGTCTCCTTATCGAGTGTTATCCTGTTATCTCGCATCGATTCTCCACAATTCCTTCTCTTCCTTCTAGCTCTTCTGCTAGTTGAGCGATTTGAGAGAGAGAGAGAGAGAGAGAGAGAGAGAGAGAGAGAGAGAGAGAGAGAGAGAGAGAGAGAGAGAGAGAGAGAGAGAGAGAGAGAGAGAGAGAGAGAGAGGCTTAGACTTGAGTGTGTGAGTGTATGTGTTAGTCTGAGAGTTTTTAAGTTGGAGAGATGTGAAGATACAAGAGAATGGACCTGCAACTCTATTTATGGGATTGGGGAGTCTTGTTTAATTGCAACTAGGAGTCTTAATTCTATTGGAAGCCCTCTCCGGAATCTTTTTTTAGAATTGGAACTCCTATTGGCTATTGGTAACTTCAATTACACTCAAACACCACCCATACTGGGCAAGTGACCCTATCAATGATTGGGGGTTGGCTTCCTACCACAAAACTAAGAATCCTAACTCCTCAATATATTTCCTAGCATGTTTACCTGGTTCAGTGCCCTTTATGAACTGGGTTCAGATGGGCAAATTTATGTGCATTACCTAAAAACACAAGATAGCCATTAGCTTAATGCAGCCACTCCCTTGTCCGTCCCCTACTAATAGGTCCCACATGGGCCCCACTTCATTAATTATAATTTTTTAATTGATTTTATGCATCATTGCCCCTATACCCTAACTAATTTAATTAACTACTTATTAATAATCATGATTAGACCCCCAATTGCATTGACCGAATTTTCTATATTATGGTAGTTTCCATTTATTAATAAAGTATGCTTAAATAGGATTTTGATGGGTTTGGTCCATATAGCAGTGGGTTACAATGGTTACTGAGATAGTGTTATAACAGCAAACCCAACCCAACCCCACCCCCCCACCCTGCAAACACACCTCCTCCTCTCTCCCCAAGAATAGTTATGTATTGAGATAGTCTTGCTAATTTTTTTTTTCACTAAATTAGTTACAATTACAGCAAGATTCTGTCATCTCTTGAAAACCTCAGTAAACAAATTTTATTTGTATACATTAAGTGTTCTTTAGAGATTAGATTCACCGACTCACTATACCTTCAGCTTACCTTGCTTCGCTTCTATATTCCACTGCTCACTTAGCTATTTATGGAACCGAATATGATTTTTCTTTAAAGGGAAATATAGCAAATAGGATTCATGCTTCTTGAGATTAAAAAAAAAAAACTCGAGCATTTCTTGATATGGAATGAATTTCTCATCTCTTGTTCTTGCTGTTGGTAATTTTCCTTAGGATTAAACAGTCATTTTTCTTATTTGTGCTTTCCAGACACTGTACCGTCATCATCTATAAAAGCATTCCATGGCTGGTCATAGTGACACAGGCCATATTCATTCAAAATATTTTTTCCGATGATGAGAAGTTTCAGTGGACACAATTGCTCACAAAGACCAATTGCAGGATCAGCTATAATGATTGGCTTATCTAGAATATACCCATTTGCATGCCAAAAATGAATTCTGGCTCAAAGAGGAGTAATAGTGCATTTGAGGTTGTGGAACAAGGTCCTCATAAACAAGATACATTTTCAATAGGATTGAAGATGGTATGCATTATGCTAAGCTCTTCATTAATTTATCTGTAGTTATTGGTTGTCGATTAACTATTAAGAATCAAAAGGATGGAAAATTAGTCTATGAAAATTATCTTAGAAAAGAGAGTAAGGTAAAAGCATTAGCAACAAAGGAAAGAAATCAAATAATGAAGGCAATGAAATAGGTTCTTATGTTCATACCATATACAAAGCAACATGAAAAAAAATTGATATTTTTGCAATAGCAGTAATTATATTGAGATAAGTATAATCTATCAATGAGACTTGTGCCATTATTTTTACCAAAGTAAATAAGGTAAGAACATAAGCAACACATGCAAGAGATCAATAATGAAGATGAAGATGAAATAGCTTCCAATGCTCCCACAATGTACAAAGCAGAATAAAAAAAAAATATTGATATTTTTAGAAAACACTAATTAGATAGAAGTAAGTACAATCCATCAATGACCCATTTGCCACTGCTCCTATCAAATTGGCAGTCCACTCCACTCCAAGGATGTTGTTGAGGAACACAAGGATCGCCATTCCACCCAAAACGAAGAGGAAGTCCCAAGGCATTCTTTAGAGATTGCAAAGCCCTAACTATAGAAAGATGAGAAATATAGATTAGAAACTACTCACTGATAATTAAAAATACATGGTCTTTAAATCACGAACAGAGTTTGAAATATACTAAAGAAAAAATTGAAAAAAAAAAAAAGGAGAAAATTTTGTACTAGTTAAATGTGACATTTACACATATAACTATGTATGTTACTAGAATTTTGTGTCATTTTCTACACGTGGCAAACTAAATTTTCTAGGGCTATAAGTTAGATCCCAAGATCTGTTGGAGATTCAAATGCTGACATTTCGACTGTATTAGAGAACAAAAGTCATGTGGAGCAACTTGTGTTGGATTTACCATCAACACATGATGTTTTCAATTGGAGTTGGAAATGCTTGAATATCATTAGAAAGAAAAATATCCAAAAGTATTACCTTCAGATTTATGAAAAATATTTTTTTAATGGTATTTATGACAATATGACAGGAATATGGTTTGCTTATATATGCAAAAGTATGTTCTTCTGGTCTTCTTTCACAGATGAAAATAGCAATCATGTAAAATATGATCATCATTTTCAAAGAAACCAGTGAATTAAGAAATTATCACGGTCTCTTTCATTAGAAGTGACTAATGAAGCTAATTTTTATTTACTATCTGAAGTTATTGTGCATGAGACAATTAGCTTTCCATCAGCGAGTTGGGGCAACAGAGGAATGTATCCTCCCAAGACAATGTATACCAAAACATCAAAAAAGCAAGTATGAAAAGCACAACTAGTCCTTGACGAACTGAAACTAAGTCAAAAGCAGGTGTATAGAATGTTGGTGGGGCCAGTGATATGTTGGAATAAGAAGGGGGTGTTTTGTGGTTTAAGCATCTAGAAAAATCATATTCAACAGATGCTACAATCCGTCCAATTTAAAAAGATGATTGTTAGCTGTTGACTGGTTTTTTTTATTGTATACTTCATTGACTTGGATCATGCTAACAGTAACAAAAAGAAAGAACAGACTTTGGTGCATGGCTAGTGTCGACTTTGGTGCATGGCAACTGTCCGTTTTTAACTGTCCGCCTGTCACAAGTGCTAATCATCATTGCAGCAAGACTCTTCAACATGTACAAATGCCTTTGTAAAGAAACAGATCAGGTCCATTCGACCTGATGGGTCAGCTCAACCCATGTTCTGGGTCAGCCCATATATTAGATTAGATAGACACTAATCTGCTGAAATCTTGTGATTAGATTGACTGTAATTAGATTTAGTTGCTTATTCTTTTCCTTTGATTATGTAATTAGTTTTCCTAATTTAGACAACAGTGTATTATAAATGTTATCATCGTCAATACAAAAGATATAGAAAATCTTCCAAACATCTAGTGTTTCGGTTGTCTTCTCTTGTATGCATTCAGTTTAGTTTGATATCATCTCACATGGTATCAGAGCCCTCCAGCACTAATCATCTATCCATTCCAGCATAAGGAGAAGATCTGCAACTGAATCGATTGTTCTGATCATCTGCTAAAGCACTGTATCGGCTGTGATCAAAGGTGGCCCACCTATTGATCACCCACTGCCCCAGAGAAATCCTCCCACCTTGGTCGACCATCTCTCCTGGAAATTATACACATTTTTTCCGGATTTTTTGATCATCTGAGGTAGGCCATCTTCTCTGATTTGTAATTCTCCAGTTTGAGCATATTGTTTTCATCTCGACCGTCCATCTTTCTGGTCTCTTGAGCTTTCATCAAAATTCCACCTCGAGGAGTTTTGGAATTTTGAGGCCTAACTCCCTGTAAGATCTGATCATACAGTTGATCAACAAGTGAGGCCCACAAATCAAATCTGTGCCCAGATTTCTGCTCGCCTGGGCCATTTTTGAGCAATTTTTTGCATTTTTTTAGATTCTACTTCATTCTGTTTGGATCTCTGGCTGTGATCATCCATCTGATTATGTAGTGGAGCCCACAGCACTCCTCTGTGATTAGATTCAGGACATCTGATTCATTGCTGTGGCTGACAATTCCATCCGAAGTGATTTCTGGGAACTGGTTTTCTCTCGGTATCAATATGTCTTCTGACCGCACTGTAACGGGTATTACCATCAAACTTGATGGCACTAATTATCCATATTGGTCCCACTTAATGCAAAATTTCCTTAAAGGTCAGAAACTATGGAAATATGTTGCTCAGCAGATCCCTCAACCAGATAGTAAGGCGGATACGTTTGAAGAATGGGAAGCTTCTGTCGGAAAAATTAACTCTTGGATTGCCAATTCAGTAACTCCATCCATTGGGAATCAGTTGGCTAAATTCAATTATCCTAAGGCTGCTTGGGATTATTTAGCGCAACTATACACTCAGTCTAATGCTGCTCGTTGATATCAATTAGAATGGGAAATCAAAAATGCAGATCAAGGCACCGACTCCATTCATGATTTCTTCATCAAAATGACTGCATTATGGGATCAACTGGCTCTAATGGAGCCCACTTTTAAAACAACCGATGATGCTCACACCTTTGAAGTCTATAGGCAGCAGACTCGTCTGGTTCAGTTTCTTATGGCCCTCCGCCCTGATTTTGAACAAGTTCGCGGTCAGTTATTACATCGGTCACCACTGCCCTTTGTTGATATGGCGATCTCGGAACTTCTGGCAGAAGAGCAAACTCAACTTTCTCTTACAAGGAAGAAACATGTAGAATCCACACATGTCTTGTCCGCAAATGTTGGTCCCCCTCAGAGTGATCGATCTTTTCCTCCTGGTATCAATGACTTTTGCAACTACTGTAAGAAGAAAGGACACTGGAAACGGGACTGCCCCATCAGACCTCCAAGGCTTAATACTAAGAACAAACCAACTGGTCACCAATCCAATCGAGGTCCAATGCACTCTTATCCACAGAGAACCTATGCTGCCAATGTTACTGACGATGATAGATTTGTGCCTCCGCAAATGGATCTTACATCTCAGATTCAAACTATCGTTGATGAGCGTATGCAACAATTGTTTCTGGCTTCCTCTCCTGGTTCTGCTTCTCAGATAACCACCACACCCTCAGCTTCTGGTTCTGCCTTGTCCATTTCTGGTCCATCAGGTACTCTTGATTCTTCATGGATTTTTTATTCTGGTGCATCCTACCATATGACAAATGATGTTTCCAAACTTCACAATTGTTATACTCCTGCTAGCTCTCTAATAATTCATACATCTGATGCCACTCCTCTCCCAGTCTCCCTTATTGGCTCCATTTCAAATAAGTTGATCTCTCTCACTAATGTTTTATGTGTTCCTCACCTATCTATCAACTTAATATCTGTTAGTCAATTGACTTCATCTGGCTTTCTTGTCTCATTTTCTTCCACTGGCTGTTCTGTGCAGGATCCGCGCACCGGGAGACAGATTGGGACCGGCCTTAGGTCAGGAGGACTTTACTATCTCCACTCTCTGCACCTTCCATCCTCCACCATCTCCCCTGCAGCACTCGTTTCATCTGCATCACCATTTGCCCTTTGGCACTCTCGTTTAGGCCATTTGTCTTTAAATAAAATGAAATTTTTATTTACTAGTGGTGTTTTTGGAAACATTTCTATATCAGACATTTCTTCATGTTTTGGTTGTCAGTTGGGTAAACAACATGCTTTCCCTTATAATAAAAGCACTTCTTTTACTACTGCTCCTTTTGATTTGGTGCATTCTGATGTCTGGGGTCCTGCCTCTCAGCCAACGAAAGGTGGTTCTATTTATTATGTGCTGTTTATTGATGATTTCACTAGATATACTTGGTTATATTTAATGAAAAATCGTTCTGAGTTATACTCCATCTACACTGCTTTCTCCAACATGGTTTCTACTCAGTTTAACAAAAAGATTAAAATCTTCAGGTCCGATTCCGGGGGAGAATACATATCTAACAAATTCCGTTCGTACCTAACCAGTCAAGGGACTTTAGCTCAATTATCCTGTCCTGCCACACCACAGCAAAATGGTGTAGCAGAACGGAAACACAGACATATCCTTGAAACTGCTAGATCCATGATTTATTCCTCACATGTTCCTTTGCAATTTTGGGGGGGAAGCAGTCCTGACTGCCATATATCTGATTAACAGAACACCTTCCTCTGTATTATCTGGCACATCTCCCTATGAAAAATTGTTCTCTTGTAAACCTGATTTGTCATATCTCAAAGTTTTTGGCTGCACCTGTTTTGTCCTGTTACATGATCATGAGCGAACCAAACTTTCTCCTAAATCCACTGTCTGTGTTTTCTTAGGGTATGGCATCGAACAGAAAGGCTATCGCTGCTATGATCCTACGACCAATAGGTTACGGGTCTCTCGTAATGTCACCTTCTTGGAACATATACCTTTCTATACATTACCTTCTCAATCTCCTTCACCTGAGCACCCTACAGTCTATCCTCTTGATCCATTTCCAGACCTGTTTCCCTCCGCTACTCTTTCTCCTCCAACCCTTCAGGTATATCATCGTCGACCCAAACCTCCGTCTGCTCCTTCGGAATCTGCAATCTCACTTACTCCTGCTCTTGGGCCTATCTCCTCTGCTCCAGATGTGCCGGATCCTCCTCAAGCTCCAAGGTATCCTGTTCGCACCAGAATCCCTCCCTCCCGTTTTGGCTTTGTTTGCACTGATCATCTTTCTCCATCATATAAGTCCTTTCTTGCAGCAATTCATAACTTGGCAGAACCACATTCCTATAAGGAGGCCATTGCTCATCCAAACTGGAGATCTGCCATTGCAGAAGAACTTGCTGCTCTGCAGAAAACTCAAACATGGGATCTTGTTCCACTTCCCTCAGGAAAACGGGCTATCGGTTGCAAATGGATATTTAAGATCAAGACCAAATCTGATGGATCTGTTGATCGTTACAAAGCTCGGTTAGTTGCCAAAGGCTATAATCAAGAATATGGGATCGATTATGAGGAGACCTTTGCTCCGGTTGCTAAGATGACAACTGTTCGTACCTTTATCTCTGTTGCTGCTGTTAGACAATGGCCTCTCTATCAGCTCGATGTCAAGAATGCCTTCTTAAATGGTTTTCTTCAGGAGGAAATCTATATGAACCCTCCTCCAGGCGTTGTGAGACCTCCTCATTATGTATGTCGTCTCAAACGTGCTTTATCTGGTCTCAAACAAGCCCCACGAGCTTGGTTTGAACGATTTAGCACAAGCATCATCAGCATTGGTTTTTCTCAGAGTGCTCATGACTCCGCTCTCTTCACTCGCTATTCGCGATCTGGCTGTGTTTTTCTGTTACTATATGTTGATGATATGATTATCACTGGCAGTGATACATCTGGAATTCTATCCTTGAAGCATTTTCTTCATCAACAATTTGAGATGAAAGATTTGGGTCATCTACGCTACTTTCTGGGCATTGAGGTTGCCTACTCCCACACAGGATATCTTTTGTCACAAACAAAATACTGCAATGAAGTTCTCCAACGTGCTGGTCTCACCGATCTTAAACCTGTCTCTACTCCAATTGAGAATAATTTGAAGCTTCGAACTACTGATGGAGATCTTCTTTCTGATCCTACTCGTTATCGGGAAGTGGTAGGTAGTTTGGTTTATCTGACCATTACCAGACCTGACATTGCCTTCGCGGTACATGTGGTGAGTCAATTTGTCGCACGACCCACTCATCTTCATTGGGCTGCTGTACTGCGTATACTCAGATACCTACAAGGAAGTTCAAATCGTGCCCTCCTCCTTTCCTCCAGTCAAAATCTTACCCTGCATGGTTATTCTGATTCCGACTGGGCAGGAGATGTCAATGATCGGCGCTCTACAACAGGATTCTCTATTTTTCTTGGCTCCTCTCTTATCTCTTGGAAGAGCAAGAAACAGGAAGTTGTCTCCCGTTCTTCCACTGAAGCTGAATATCATGCTGTCTCTCACACAACTACCGAACTTATTTGGCTTCGCTGGTTACTTCAGGATTTAGGAGTTCAAGTTCCTAAATCTACCCCTCTCTTCACTGACAGTGAAAGTGCAAAGAAATTGGCCACAAATGATGTCTTTCATGAACGATCCAAACATCTTGAAGTTGATTATCACTTCATCCGTCAACATGTTCGGAGTGGTACTATAAAGCTTTTTCAAATATCATCCGCTGATCAGATAGCCGATTTTTTCACCAAAAGCCACGCCACTTCTCGTTTTTCAGAACTAGTTTCCAAGCTCTCGATGGTCACCTTCTCCCATCCAAAGCTTGAGAGGGGGTGTAAAGAAACAGATCAGGTCCATTCGACCTGATGGGTCAGCTCAACCCATGTTCTGGGTCAGCCCATATATTAGATTAGATAGACACTAATCTGCTGAAATCTTGTGATTAGATTGACTGTAATTAGATTTAGTTGCTTATTCTTTTCCTTTGATTATGTAATTAGTTTTCCTAATCTAGACAACAGTGTATTATAAATGTTATCATCGTCAATACAAAAGATATAGAAAATCTTCCAAACATCTAGTGTTTCGGTTGTCTTCTCTTGTATGCATTCAGTTTAGTTTGATATCATCTCACAGCCTTGACACGGTGCCTTCCCTAATGTGAGACTTTCTAATGTTTTTTACATAATGTGCAGTAGGTAAGACTTCTTATCCTTGGAGATTGGAGGACTTGGCTGAGGAGGTGCAAGATATTTTGAGACAGCTGGGTGTAGTTTTTAATCATGTGCAGTGAGAGGCAAATGTTATGGCAGATGGTCTTGCGAAGGAAGGATTCTTTCTTCAATTTCTTTTGATGTATGGATTCTTTTGGGTGTTTAGCCTTTCAAGCTATGGGTTTTTCTTTTTTTTTACTAGGATGCTTTAAGGCTTGGCCCTCCTTTGGTGTCTTTTCTAGGAGTAATAAATTTTACAATTATCCAAACAAAATATCTCTCTTATCTAACAAAAGCTTCAATTTAACCTATTGTATCCAGCGTAACGCAACACAACATTAGTTCAAAGATGGTTGCACCTAAACATAACCGAGAACCAGAATTCATATAGCTGACCCCAACATATTTGGGACAAGGCTTTGATGACGACGACGATGTTGTTGCACCTCAATATGCAGGAACACTACTTCTAGAACAATGTCTAAAGTAGGCAAACTTGGAGAAGAATGACCAACAAGATCAAAAGCATGGAGCAAACTTCATACAGTCTCTATTTCCTCATGAGCATATGAGATACTTAAACCCCGGACACACATACATTAAAAAAAATTACATGCACATACCCATAAGTGATTTCTTTTCTTTTTTTTTTCTTTTTTAGTTTTTTGAGTAACGGTAATATATATTAATAAGGAGAGTAAGAATAGCAAAGCTTGCTTGTAGCCACTTCAATTGGGTGCCTATATAAGAGATATATAGTAAGCACCCCTTGACAAAAGGCTACACTATATTAGCACTTAAATTACATAACCGATCCATGTTAAAAGCCATGTACCAACCCAAAGGCTTAAGCTGATAGGTGGAAAGCCCAAACAGGTATATGAAGACTTATCCAACTCAGGACTTTGGCGATGTGGGATGTGGGACTTCCCAACGCTCCCCCTCACGTGCAAGCCCAACAGATTTCATGGATGGGCCTGCCACGTGGGCTACACAAGAATGACAGGAGCCACGTGGGCTGCACAAGAATGACGGGATTGGAACCCGCTCTGATACCATGTTAAAAGCCATGTACCAACTCAAAAGCTTAAGCTGATAGGCGGAAAGCCCAAACAGGTATATGAAGACTTGTCCAACTTAGGACTTAGGCGATGTGGGACTTCCCAACTCCACCCCTATTTGGCTAGAGTGTCCGCCATCCCATTAGCACTCCTGCTAACATGTTGAAATGATATACAGTGTGTTGATTTTAGCAATTTTAGTAACAGTATTTTTTTTATTTTTTTTCTACATAGGAGACTTGAAAACATGCCCTCCCACTCAGCTGAGCTACAGCCTAGGACAAGTAACAGAATTAGGTTCGAACATTGTGGTAGATTTGGATACTTTAATTTAAACATCATAACAGATATCAATCAGCATCAATAAAGTCACAAAATTTTTAACACCACAACATATATTAGAGCCCATTAAGGTAAAAAAAAGAAGTAATGAATAAATCAAAGATCAAAACTCATTATGCATCTGCAGAGAAAAAATGACAAGCAGTACTGCATTCTTTTTTTTGGTACCCCAGCCAAGGGGGCTACGACCCAAGAGAGAGCCCCCGCATACACAAGGGAAGGTAGCCCACTCAAGTGTAAAGGAGGCCCACACAAGTGGGAAGAAGTGACATACCCAAGGTTCGAGCCCCGGCAGCCAGGTAAGAATTGACACTCCTTACCACTCGGGTAAGGACTGTAATAGTCATTGTAGAAAAGAAGCTAAAATAAGGCCATCCAATACACACGCACGCAACACACTTTGCTTGGTTACCTTCTTCTGCTGAAGTTTGGAACTCAGTGGCAATAACCTCAAAGACCTCAATGGCATTAATGATGGCATAGCCCCTAACAGAGCGGATGGTTATTGTCAAAGTCCTCCCACTCACAGCAACAGTCTTGTTCAACACAAGAGCTGCATATTTCTCCCCCGTGATATTGATAATGTCAACATTTTTGAACTCTACGTCACCATTTATCAGTATGTCAAACACCCTCTGCCCTTTACCATTAATGCTGGGATCGATCTCTGCAAAGTGCAACCAGATCGAGTAGTTTTTATTGGGATCCACCTCAATACTGTATGATAAATCCGGCAGGTCATCAGTGCCAACAATTGCTGATTGGTAAAGCTTAGTTGGGTAGAAATTTGGAGGAATTGAAGCTTGCTTGATGCTTGTTTCCACAGATCTAGGCTTATCAGAACTCTGGCCGAATGTTTGCATTCCCGTCCAGAATCTGTCTCCACCCCAATGACTGCCACTATAATCTTCATCAAATGCTACTTGCGCAGTACCACATGTAAGTCTTTTGGCCGTTCTTAGGATTGTTCCCTTACCCCACTGTGGGCCAAAATGGTATGCATTCTCATCAACTTGAAGAATTTCAATGGAAAGGATGGAAGGGTCCCCGTGACCAGTGCTGTGGAAACAAACAGAGGCAGAATTATCTGTGACATATAGCAAGGCTTCAGCAAAGGATTGCTCATCAAGGGAGCTCCAGCCTGGTTTCAAAGAATGGAACTGCGTTCCTTCTATGGAAATATCAAATAGTGGCTCAAGATCAGGATCAACTAACGCAAAGAAGACCCTTACTGAATAGTGTCCATTGGGTATATGGTTGATGTTATAGCAATTCTCTGGACCAACAGAAAGAGGAAAGTAGCGAAGAGTTGGAAGTGGAGGGGCAATGTAGCTTCTTCTTTTTACATTTCCTGGTATGCCTCCTGTATAGGCAAAATCTTTGAGCCACAGCGTATTCGTTGGGCGCGTACGATTGTTCTCACGAGCCCCACAGCTTATGCGAAGAGCAAATGGTTCTGTAGAAATGGCAACCCATCCATACTTGTCAAACCAAACTCAATTAACTTTAGTAAGGAAGCATTCATTGTTTTGTAATATATAACAAGAACCCAAAAACACATTAATTTAACTGCAGAGCTGAATATTTCATAGTTCATGTTTCAAACACAAGGAGAAACGCACATGCCAAGCAGAAGAAAAAAAAAAGAGAGAAAAGAGAAAAAACAAACAAACAAAAGGAGCACCAATTCATAGGGCGTTCCTTTTTTTTCTTTTTTCCTTTTGGTGAAGCTAATCATAGGTTTTCTCACATACTCATTTTAATTCTTAGCAAAAAGTTCAAAACAGTCCCCAGGTTTTGGCCTAATATCAAAGAAGGGCTCAATGAATCAATATTATCAAAAAGGTCCTTGAGTCTTTGAGAAGTCTTTCATACAAGTCTTTCAGTTAACTTTGACATTGTCATTAAACAATTAAACTCTCTTAATGCCCACTCATCTTCCCCAACTCACACATTGTATACTTGGGCTTTCATCAACCTTAACACCTCCACTTCTCTACATATTTCAACCTATATTCAAACTTCCCCTGGGGACAATGCCATCCAAGATGGGTTTCAGGCTTTCAGCCACTTATTATGTGTGTTTACAAATCACTTTTTTCCCTATTTTAATTTTTTTTTAAATCTTTCAAGTATGATGAGAGGGTAGAATGTTGGTCATTTAGAGTGAGTTTATTTGTTTAATTTCTCACTTATTCAGGGACTTCTGTAAACAAGTGACAGCAGGCCCTTTTCCTAAAATTATATAAAACAGCTGGGGGCATTTGTAATTTTTTCATAATATAACAAAACATCTACCTAGGCACGCCCACTTAGGGCTTGTGCCTCGGTCGTTTAAAGTCAGTTCAGTTTTCAGAGAATGCTGTAAACATGTGGCAGCAAGCCCTATTCCTATAATTACATAAAACGGTAGAGGGTATTTGTAGTTATTCAAAATATAATAAAATATGGTCATAAAACAGATTAAGCTGAACCCAGACTGATGGGATAAGGTTAGAACGATGATGATAATGATGATGATGATGTGATGAGCATGACAAACAGCTTCAACCATCAAGATAAATGGACAACCCTTTACAGAAAAGCATGGAGGTAACGGAAGATGATGATGATGTGATGACCATGACAAACAGCTTCAACCATCAAGACAAATGGACAACCCTTGAAAGAAAAGCATGGGGGTAATGGAAGATTGTGGTACAAATCTAAGATTCCAAAAAAGATAGTTCAGCCATGGGTTATTGCAATGAGCCTTTTCAATCCTGCACAACCTATTTGGTGGAAAGCTAAAGAAATATCCTATGCATGGATACCCATTGCTAGAACTCTTTGGACAGGTTCGTCGAGGCTATAGACTTGCAATCAATGTCTTAAAACTCAGACCAGGCCTGATATAGTCACTCTCAAGTCAAGTCAACTTGGCTAAGTCTCCCCTGATACTCTTTCATGCCAATTAATCTCATTCTCCACAATTACCCCCTTCTCCTCACCATGTAGACCTCTTAGGATTTACCTTTATATTTGAATCCACCACAGGATTGTCCAGGTAATAAAGGGATTAATCTTCCCAATCCTAACATAATTAGGATCAGCCTCCCCCTCACACAAGTCTAAAACTCCGATTCAGATATACTACAGTCTACATCAACAAGACCTACTCAGAAGGGGTCACTAGGTGCTTCATAGGTTGCAAGTGAAAGTACACATTCTCACTATCAATAAGCAACCCTGGCACATTCAAGAAGCACTCAAAGGAGGAGAAATGGACAAAGTGAAATCTTTTAATATGCCTCAAGCCATCATTTTCACCTGTCACCTACTATTCTCACTTTTACTTATCAGTGTATACTATTTCAAACACACTTACCAATACACTAAGCACCCCTTAATTCCTTGGAATTCATAGTAAATGTCCTTCTATAGAAGCAATATCAAAAAACCGAGGAGTAAAGAGTCAAAGGTAGAGAGACCTTGTAGGATCTTAAACCACATTGAGCTACCACCTATCCCAAAATCAATTGGTGATGGAAATGGCACAACAATGGTTTATGGTGAGGGCAAGGGCTCGACCACAATTACGACCGCTCAGGAAGGAGAGTGGACGTTGAAATGTAAAGACCCAGAGGAGACCATCAAACTCCTAGAATTTAATTTCCTAGTGCAAAGGATTGGTAATCATTTCTTATCAAATGGGAATTATTTGACGATCCCTTGTATGTAGTCTTTAGACCTTCACCTTACCCCCTTTCACAAGAAAATAATTGCCTAGGGTATCCAACGAATTCATCACTAAATAAACAAACAGGCCCTTAGATTTATCGCTAGCTCCTCTAATTGCCCGGCCAACGCTTAATTTTTTATCGAACCAACAGTATTAATTAGCCTAAAGACGGAGGCTTTAAAGGAGTCTTCACAGTTTCACATGCAGATCCATCATATTTTCCAGGACAGAGATGCTGGGGAACTTATAAAGAACCATAGAGCTTCTTGAGAACAGGCATCAAATCAAGATATGAACAGATGCATCCTCATAAACACAATGTCCTAAGACGACCTCGCTTAAACCACTAATGTGCCTTGCAGCACTCCAAAACTCTTCCAAAATTTCTACAGTCTACACATGCTCATCAAACACAACTACACTCTTCATCAGCCCAAAAAAAAAAGAATGAAAGAAAGATTGCACTCTGGATTCTTAATATTTCCATGGAATTCTAGAGGACGACGGCTTTCAATGTATTCCAGTTTCATTGAATGCGGACTAGAGGGCTCACCACTTTCATTGAATCAAAGGAAGAATTCCATGTATCCAAACGGGACTTCAGTGCAATATTACAAATCCCCCCCTCTCAAACAGCAACAGAAAAAAAAAAAAAAAAAAAAAGGAAGACCGAGAACAAGAAGTACAGCATTCCTAATCTTCTCAATCTCAATGCATCGGATATTGCTTACCCTTCCTTTGAGATGCAGAAGGAGATGAAGCTCGGCAGGTTGCAAGGAGCAAGAGCAGTACTAGTACGCATTTCTCCATCATTTTCTACCTTCTGCTGCTTGCTGCTTTGCGTCTTCTCTCTGCCTCTGTCTCTCTGTGTGCAGGGAAAGAGGAGTAGATGGAGATAGGGGTAGATTTGTATTTAATATTATAGTTTAATTAACGTGGGTGCAGGTTTTAAGAAGACCATTTAATTAGAGCAGATGAGAAAAGCCACTACTGCTTCCTTTTGCATTGACTGAGGGAGGACAGAAGACATTTGTGGGGCCTACAAGGTTGACCCACCACCTAATCAAGATTAGATCCATCATCATATGTTTCTGACCGTTGATCTTAAGATCGTGAAACAACGGACGGTAGTCAAAGGTCCCTTCGGTGACCTGCATCAGATGGTTTCAACCTTCTCATTGGTCCAATTTTTAAGGGCAAGAGCAATTTTATAGGGTATGAGGCCCACAAAATATAAAGGTGATTCATTGCAAAGGCATCTTTAGTTAATAGGCCACGTGGCATAGGGTCTGTCCATAAATAAGCATTAACTAAATATTACTACCCGCTGATGTAGGGAATTGAGAAAAACATGTAATCGTAAGTTGTAACAGCAGTGAAGACATCATTGTCTTTAATTGAATTGAATAGAAAAGAAGATAATTACTTGTGTACACTGTACGTCGGTAAGCGGGCCCACTTTCTCGTGACATTTGTCTTGCGTCGTTGTTTGGTAGAATTGACATCACAGCGCGGACTTAGTTGAGGCCAAATCCTCTTCAGTTGTTTCCGCACTGGTTTTTCCGGATTCTTTAGAGTATCTTTTGGCGATTGTGATTTCGCTCATTGAAATCCTCGTGTTTTATGGTTTTCAAGTTCAACCCTCCGCTGTTGGATTTAAAAACCTCATTTTTTTTTACGGATTTATGCACCAATATTAACTTTTCTCAGTGATATATATATTGATGTGCACTGATATAGATAGGGGTGTAAAAAAAATTGAAAAATCGTCTAACCGAACCGAATAGAACCGAACGGCGGTTAATAACCGTGATTCGCGGAAGAACCTAGATGACATAATTCTTAACTTATGTAATAAGGAACTAAACCCTGTAGTTTTTTTTTTTTTTTTTTCCTTCCTCTTGGCACCTATTACAGCTGAGAATTGTCAGAGGTACAAACAATTGGAGTAATGAAAACACCTTTGTCACCCACAAGCATTTTAGGCAGCTACTTCACCCCAAACCACACTTGATTCACAACAAGATTTAAATTGTCTTACATATACCTCAATTTTCTAAGAACACTTTTGATCAAGTTCATTTTGTTAAATCAGGTTGTTGCTAAACCAGAGTAGCAGGCAACTCATATGTCAGATCAGAAATCTGAAACCTTTAAGCCAATTGTAATGACAGAACATTCCATGCCATAATCATATAAAAATCACATAGAAAATAGGCTATTTTTAACAATTCAAAACGTTAAACAACTGGCCATGTAGAATTTCATCCACACAATCATACCAAACCAAAAGGAAATTACCATTGCAACGTTGATATATGAATTCAGTTTTCCTTGATTTTGTGTTTATTTGTTGGATTTTTTGGAAGATTTATAAAGGAGATGAGTTTCTCTTTAATTTTCTGTCATTCCCCATATGGATGAAAATATGAGCATGTTATTACAGTAACGAATATAATAGAAACTCTTTATGACAACAATCAAACTTGATTATTGGGGTTTTTTTTATCTTATGATTGTTAATGGAATAATGGGGCTCTAATTTTGCTTTGAATTAGTTATCAATGTCCACTGACCCATCAACTAAACAGGTTTTTCCACGGTTATTAACCGTAACCGAACCATCTAATACGGTTAACCAATGTTCGGTTTTCCATGATTTTTATACATACGATTACGGTTACGGTTTTAAAAGACAGAAAACGCGGTTACGGTTCGGTTAATGGTTTTTCCCAAATAACCGGTTAACCGAACCGTTACACCCCTAGATATATGTCAAATTCCTAGGTAGAATATAGTGAGTTCGTTGTGAATATTGGTGCCAAACATGGGTTTTCCACGATATCAAAGAAAATCAGAAACGAATCCATTGAGATGATTTTTGCCAAACGTGGACTTAATGAGGAATTCTCAAACTGGAGTAACGAGGAATTCTTGAATATGTGAATTCGTCACAGATTCCTCGCATATTATCAAATGTGCCTTAAAAACTTTCTCACCAATGCAAATATTAGTAGATTTTAGAAAAGAAAATTGCAACAATATTGTGAGGCATACCGCATACCCTTCAAAAAGGAATTTTTTTTTATAATCATGATATTTTCACAGTTATTTCTGAAAAATGGATTTTGTGGAAGATTAAGAGAGAATTAGAATAAAATACGAACATTGAAGAAATCTACAAAATTAAAAGTAATTTATATTTATCTTCCATTTATGAAATTACTTAAAAATAACTTATGTTCCGTGTCAATGTCTCAATAATGTCCGGGGAAAACATAAATTTGAAAGCATCCCCACATTTTATGGACATGATAATTCCCCATATTTGTGACAATGGTTTTTCAAACATTTATATGTATAAGCATCACTATTTGGGATGAAATGTCTACGAGAATAA
This sequence comes from Litsea cubeba, assembly GCA_012931725.1. NCBI lineage: Eukaryota > Viridiplantae > Streptophyta > Magnoliopsida > Laurales > Lauraceae > Litsea > Litsea cubeba. The sequence goes on from CM022944.1 coordinate 39,201,745, forward strand.
AATATAAGGGAGTTATGATGATCTTTTATTTTTAGTGTCTTGACAAAGAATCTTTTGTACGTTTTTTTTTTTTTTGAAAAAAGATGATATTTTTTGTCATTTAGTGAATAAAGGAGGTTGCTTTTTTACTTCTTTTTTTTCTTTAAAAAAGAATGAGAAAATTTTGAATATGTGTACTTTTGATATGACCCCGTCTTTTTTTTTTTTTTTTTTGTCTAGATAATGAGGCTTTACCTCACCTCAATTCAATTCACCACTCATCTAAATACACTTTGTCACTTTTCGGTGAGTTAAAAGAGTGAAACTCCGCAGTGATCTACTATAAAAAAAATTTTAGAGGCCTCAAGATGAACAGTTTATGTTAAATGAGATGTTCTAAAATCTTACTCCAGTAAATTTTGGTCCCACTATCAAATTAATTATATGATTAATTACACCAAACGCAAATCAGTGCTGTTCTTTCCTACAGTTGTTATTGACTGAAAGGAGACAAAATATGTCTGTGGGGCCTACAAGGTTAACAGCCACCTACTCAGTAGGTCCATCACATGAGGCCATTGAAACAGTGGACAGTAATTAAAAAGAATATGAGAAAAACCGAGAATATCGGTAATTAAATTGAAAAAAGAAAAATCATTTGTTAGACTGGCCACTTATATATTAATATTAGTCTACAATTACTAAGTGGCCCATAAATTTGAAGGCAACACTTCCATGTGACGGGGCTTTTATGTGACGGGGCTTTTATTTCACTAATTCATGTTGCTTAAAGAACAGTAATAACATTATGGTATCAAGTTTTTAGATCACAACCATTAAAAAAATCGGCCTCTTGCCCTAGCGTTAAGAGGAGTGGTTCTTACCTGCCTAACCAGGGTTCGAACTCGGGCAGACACCCGAGGTTGTGTTACCTCACCCAAGAGTTCCCCCACCTCACTCGAGCCAAAGGGCTAGGGGCATCAACCCCCTTAAGCTGGGATACTAGAAAAAAAAGGTTTTGAGTTTCTTTTATATACCCCCTATTTCTGATAATAGACCCATGTGGTTTCAGTATTTGTAAATAGGCCCTTGATTTGACATTTTTATACCTTTCATCTCCCAAAATATGTCAAATCGATAGTAATGAGAAGAAAACATTTGGATTTAAAGTATTTTGACACTTTTACTCTTGTCTCTATTTTTTATACATAATTTTCAAAATGCCATCAGAGAAATTCTTTACATTGTAATAATGATTTTATCATTTTATTTTACTTTCTTTTCCTCACTTTCTTCCCCACTCTAGTGACCACTTGTAGATTAGTAAAGTTCCCCAAGATCTATCCATCCTCTTACTTAACCTAAGGCATCACAATTGGAAATTGTCTTTTGTTCTTTGGAGTTTATTTTTTTTATGAACGACCATCATTTACAAGTCTTTCTCATGGCTATGGAACTGAATAAATCTACATGGTATAATTTTCTCTTGTTTGTTTTTTTTTCTTCCCTTTATTCATTTATAATATTTTACGGCTCCAGTTTTCTTTCTTTCTTTCAATATAAATTACCCTTAAATCAAAAGGTTAAAAAAAGAAAAAAACTAAAAAAGAATTCGGTTTTCAAAAGGTATTGGATGTTCTTCATCTTCAACTACTTTGTAGTTTGTTCTTCGTCTTTCAAGAATAAGGGTCATTATAATCTAACTCTAGACAACATTTAGAATAATGCACTCCTTAGGTAGTTTAAACAAGGAAAACCAAGTCTTTTTTTTTTTTTACTATTGAAAAAAATAAAGTCTAAATTTATTTAATTGATACGCTCCTCTTAAAAGTATTTAATAGTAGTGTAATGGAGGTAGTAGTGTAATGGAGGGTATTGCCTCAATTCGAGGCTTATAATAATGGTGTAATGGGCAAATTAGGTTACGTATTGCCTCAACTCATGGCGTATTCAAATTAAATATAAGTAAATCCCAAACACAAAGTTGACCTAAACCCAAATTGAATGATAAATTCCCCTATCAAGTGCTATCTGGTGGGTACCTAAAATTAAAAACCTTAAGGGGTTTACGTTGAAATTTAAAAAAATTTAGAGAGGTATATACAAAAATTCTTTTATAAATAATAACTAGTGTTTAATGGATGTAAGATCAAACTTGTCATTTTCGTAAAAATTCATCATTCAACTCACGATGATTGCGCGCTCATTACTAGTAACTTAGATATTTAGATATATTTTGGGACTTGAAAGGTATCAAATTAGAAACCTAAGGGGTTAAAAAAAAAAAAAAACTCAAAAGATTTTTGATATGTGATATTTACGAACGTGACACGTCGTTAATCTCGGAGAAATGTACGATAGAGCTATGATCTTTGAGAATACGACCGTTTTGAGCCTCCGTCTCCCTTTAATGGGGATGGGGGCTAGTGGCAGAAATTAGTGCAGTGGCGGGGCCTCCGTTTCTAGAGTCGAAACCGTTCCATAATCGCTGCCAGGTCTTTCTGCATTACACGTGTATGGGCCAGCTTCTTGTTAAAATGGAATGTAATAAAATAACATAAAACGTGCGTCTCCATACGCGCCGACGACTTTGGCATTAGAAGAGTTTTTGTCCACTCCACTACGCTCTAGACTGCCAGACTCGGGGGTGGACTTGGAAATTTGTCCTAGAACCGCAATCATCGGGAAGTGGAAGGGATAATAGACAGCAACTTTGAGATATTAAAGTTGGCACTTGGAAGTTCTGTTTTTAAAGAAATAACAGGCATCTGTTGAAAATAAGGATTTTGATCGAGCAGGTGTCGTGGGACCTCACTTTTGCCTCAAAATGGATGGCCTTTCGGGACTGGGGATGTTTTGTTTGCATTTTGAGATAAAGTAAAATTGAGTGGCCAATAAAGAAAAATAATAATAATAAGAGGAAGGCGTTCAAAGTAAAGACACAAACTGATAAAAAAAATTATTTTAAAAAGACACTAAATAATAAAAAAATACTCTTAAAAAGCACTAAAAGATAAAAAATTACTTCTCACTTTTTGTCCTTTAGTGCTTTTATTCTCAACTCTCTTTTATTTATTTTTTCTAGATTTGACAATTAATTTTATTTCACTTCACTCCTCATTAAGAAAACCATTTGTTTGCATTAGAATACATAAGAATTGAATTTGTAGCTCATTTTACAAGTGGTTAAAAGTGAAGATTAAAGGTGAATTTCTTAAAACGAGCATCAAATAAAATTTTCTTTTAGAAAATGTAACGAAATCAACTTTATTTTTAGAAAATTAAATAAAAATATGAAAAATGAATATTCAACTATTACCCCAGATTAATTCACTTCTTATGTATTTTCATGCAAACAAATATACCCTTAAAATATCCCTCCAAGATAGAGTGGAAGGATGGTGTGATACGATGTTACGAGGAAGAAATAAGGCGCCAATTTCATCTGCATTGGCGCGAGTTATTTTAGCTCATTGCAGACGAACATTTTTGTCATAAAATATAATTTGTTTTTGCGACGAACGTAATTCGTCACTAATAAGGATAAGTTATGGCAGACGAAAATATTTCATCACCAAAATAAGGCGCCAATTTCATTTGCGGTGGCGCAAATTATTATAGCTTTGTGTGGGAAAATTCCCGAACTCATCAGAGTCCCGGCCAGATGCTCCATCTCAGGCTCCCGCACCAGCTAGGTCCATCTCAACCAGGCACTTCACCTCGGCAGAATCCACTTCGGCCAAAGCATCCCACTTCGGCCTAGTGCTCCATATCGGCACCTTTGCCAGAAGTCTCTAGCCAAGCCAAGTCGTCCCCGACCTCGGCTCCCCAACTCGGCGACAGTGCCAGGCCCCTCCACCTCGACAACAGTGCCAGGACTCTCCATCTCGGCCAGGTCCTCACCTCGGTGAGACACTCCGTCTCGGCTAAAGAGCCTCAGCTCAGTAAAAATACCGAGCACTGACAGCTGTCCTCCCATGGACGCTCAAGCACGCCACGGCACGTGCGACAAGACAAGAGCTCAGCCCATATCTCCTGACAGATCACCGTCCACAGCTCCCAAGGCGCCAGGATATGGCCAGATGGGACAAGACAGGCTCGATGGGACTGCAATTAAAGAAAAGTAGGCTACGATGGGACTTTGCCTCCCTAGTACCTGACAGAGTGGGCTATGACAAGACAGTCAACCACCCATTTGCCTCCTCTCTTCCTCTATATAAACACAAGAACAATTCACAAGGGGGCCAATGAATACGCCATTCTGGTATGCCCATCTTCTTCCTCAAAAATCTCCATCATCTGCTTAGTTCATACACTAACTTAGGCATCGGAGAGCTTTGCGCCACTCAGGCCCGGGTCTTCTGACCGTTTGTTATTCCCTTTCAGGCTTTTAGGCAGCTGATACTCTTCTTTCCTTTGGATAAGTCCGTGCAGGCACCCCCCCCCTCTTCTTGTGAGTTACATTTTTTGCACTTATAATTGGCGTCGTCTGTGGAAAACTGAGAAAAAAGCCATCTTCCCTAACACCATGCCTAGAAAAACCAGAAAGGGAAAGGAACCACTGACATTGTCAACACAGCTGCCGACGGTCCCCCCACTAGGAAAGGTTCGCAGCAAGATGTGGTCCAGCGAGCGTCCACAAGCCGGAAACTCAGTCAGGTTCATCCTCTAAGGGGGTCACAACACCTTCCCGACGAGATAACCTTTGACTGGGGCTCTCCCGGCAGAAGGGTCCTCAGCTAGATGGAGCCTGAGCTCTGGAACGCTTCGACCTCTATGAAAGCAACCGGCTGATATCTCCATCTCAGCAGACATCCCCAGCTCAGCAGAAGTCTCCTCTAGCTCGGGGGGCTACTGAAGCCTCCTATCATCCTTCGGCTTCGATCCTCGTCAGCTTCGATCGTACAACCCTCTACCGTCCCCCGACACGGTCCTCTACCATTAGCTTCGACGGCGTGATCAGCCCCTACAGCATTTTCAGCTTCGATGACCCATTAGCTTCGATCGTACGATCCTCTACCGTCATACGGCACGATCCTCTACTGTCAGCTTCGATGGCGCTGTCAGCTTCGACGACATCGGCACGACCCTCTACTGTCGGCTTCGATCGCACGACCCTCTACTGTCATATTCGACGGCACGGTCCTCTACTGTCAGCCTTGATCGCACAGTCCTCTACCGCCGTCAGTCGTCCAGAGCCCCGTGCTCCTACATTTCGGTCGCGCACCAGATCTCGATCTCTTGCATCTCAGCTACGTGCCAGATCTCGATTTCGTGCATCGCGGCAGCAGCGCCAGATTCCCCACCTCGTGCGGGTGTCGCCCTCGTGCTAGCTACGCGCTTCACGCAGTTTTGGCCTCATGAAGGTCTCAGGCTACGCGCCTTGACCTCTTGCTGGTTCGTCCACGTGCTGGCCACGGCCTCACGATGGCTCGGCCTCATGATGGTCTCGACCGCTTTTACGACTGTTGCTGGTCCGTCCACGTGCTGGCTATGACCTCATGCTGGCTCGGCCTCATGATGGTCTCGACCGCATTTACGACCTCTTGCTGGTCCGTCCACGTGATGGCTACGGCCTCACGCTGGCTCGGCCTCGCGATGGTCTCGACCGCATTTACGACCTGTTGCTGATCCGTCCACGTGCTGGCTATGACCTCACGCTGGCTCGCCATCACGATGGTCTCGACCGCATTGACGACCTCTTGCTGGTCCGTCCACGTGCTGGCTACGGCCTCACGCTAGCTCGGCCTCATGATGGTCTCGACCGCATTTACGACCTCACGCTGGTCTGTCCACGTGCTGGCTACGGCCTCACGCTGGCTCGGCCTCATGCTGGTATGTCCAAGTGCTGGCTACAGCCTCATGCTGGTCTCAACTTCATGCTGGTCTCGGCCACATGCATTCTCGACAAGCAGTGCCAGTCTCTAGCTTGGCAGCAGCGCCAGCCTCCAGTTCGGCAGGAAATCCTTCCTCCGGCTCGGCAGCAGTGCCAGTCTCCAGCTTGGCAGCAGCAACAGTCTATAGCTCGCCTCCTTCTCAGCAGCAGTAGCAGAATACTCCTAAACAAGAGTACACCACTGGTAATGAGCCATCATCTCTTGGCTTTCAGCAACAATGCATTCTCCAGCTCGGCATTTGTATGAGCCTCCAGCTCGGCTGAAGCCTAATCTCGGGAGGTAGCCAGATGCCCCCATCATTACTTAGCTTCGACCGCCCGTTAGCTTCGATCGCACGACCCTCTACCGTCATTTCGGCGGCACGGTCCTCTACTGTCAGCTTCGATGGCGCCGTCAGCTTCGATGACACCGGCACGACCCTCTACTGTCGGCTTAGATCGTACGACCATCTACCGTCATTTCGACGGCACGGTCCTCTGCTGTCAGCCTTGATCGCACGGTCCTCTACCGCAATCAGTCATCCAAAGCCACCGAGCTCACCCTGAGGTCGTTTTATACACTCAGGCGTGACTCGCGTTCGACAACAGGGTAACCAAGTCCTCGGGTAGATACACCCAGTCTTCCCTAAACTTTGGGTTCACGCGCCCATGGACTGACTTAGGGTTCATACACCCAGTCGCTCCTAAAACCCTAGGTTCATACACCCTGGGACTGACTTCGGATTCACACATCCAGTATTCCCTAAACTTTGGGTTCACGTGCCCATGGACTGACTTAGGGTTCATACACCCAGTCGCTCCTAAAACCCTTGGTTCATACACCCTAGGACTGACCTCGGGTTCATACACACAGTCTTCCCTAAACTTTGGGTTCACACACCTAGGGACTGACTTAGGGTTCATACACCCAGTCGTTCCTAAAACCTCAGGTCCATGCACCCAGGCTTCTCAAAAGGACAGCTCTGGCGTACCGTCCAGCCTCCTCCACCTCGACCAAAGAGACTGCTCCACCTCAGCCAACGGCAGCTCAACTAGAATGCCGAAGAGACTGTTCCACATCACCTCCTCGGCCTCATGCTGGTCTCGGCAGCGAGCACATCTCTGTTCTCAGCTGCACCCAGCTCGGCAGCAGTGCCAATCCTCAGCTCGGCATCAGTGCCAGTTTCCAGGTTGGCAGTAATGCTGGCCCCCTCGGCAGCATCACTAGAATACTTCCAACGAGACTGCACCTCTGGTGACGGGCCAGCTGGTCATGTCTCGGTCTCTCAGTTGGTGACGAATCAGTTGACTAAATACCACCAATCTCAGGCGACAAACAGCTCCAAGGCACAAGTGTTGTCCTCCATGATACTTAGCTTCTGAACTCAAAGAGAAGTCTAATGAGCTCAGAAGCCGGGGGGCTTTGTGTGGGGAAATTCCCGAACTCATCAGAGTCCCGGCCAGATGCTCCATCTCGGGCTCCCGCACCAGCTAGGTCCATCTCAGGCAGGCACTTCACCTCGGCAGAATCCACTTCGGCCAAAGCATCCCATTTCGGCCTAGTGCTCCATATCGGCACCTTTGCCAGAAGTCTCTAGCCAAGCCAAGTCGTCCCCAACCTCGGCTCCCCAACTCGGCGACAGTGCCAGGCCCCTCCACCTCGGCAACAGTGCCAGGACCCTCCATCTCCGCCAGGTCCTCACCTCGGCGAGACACTCCGTCTCGGCTAAAGAGCCTCAGCTCAGTAAAAATACTGAGCACTGACAACTGTCCTCCCATGGACGCTCAAGCACGCTACGGCACGTGCGACAAGACAAGAGCTCAGCCCATATCTCTTGACAGATCGCCGTCCACAGCTCCCAAGGCGCCAGGATATGGCCAGATGGGACAAAACAGGTTCGATGGGACTGCAATTAAAGAAAAGTAGGCTCCGATGGGACTTCGCCTCCCTAGTACCTGACAGAGTGGGCTATGACAAGAACAATTCACAAGGGGGCCAATGAATACGCCATTCTGGTATGCCCATCTTCTTTCCCAAAAATCTCCATCCTCTGCTTAGTTCATACACTAACTTAGGCATCGGAGAGCCTTGTGCAACTCAGGCCAGGGTCTTCTGACCGTTTGTTATTCCCTTTCAGGCTTTGAGGCAGCTGATCATCTTCTTTCCTTTGGATAAGTCCGTGCAGGCACCCCCCTCTTCTTGTGAGTTACATTTTTTGCACTTACAAGCTCATTGGAGATGAATATTTTTATCACAAAATATAATTTGTTTTTGCGACGAACGTAATTCGTCATCAAGAAGGATAAGTTATGGAAGACAAAAATATTTCGTCACCAATAAACACTCCATCATGCCGTTTCATCTTTCTGTTAAATGGGCGACAAATATATTTTTGTCTCAGAAGAATAAGTTGTGGGGCAAATTATTTTAGCTAATTGGAAACGAACATTTTTTTCACAAGATATAATTTTTTTCTGCGACGAACGTAATTCGTCACCAATAAGGATAAGTTATGGAAGACGAAAATATTTCGTCAACAAAAAACACTCCATCATGCCGTTTCATCTTCCTGTTAAATGGGCGACAAATATATTTTTGTCTCGAAAGAATAAGTTGTGGGGTGAATTATTTTAGCTCACTGGAGACGAACATTTTTGTCACAAAATATAATTTGTTTTTGCGACGAACGTAATTCATTACTAATAAGGATAAGTTATGGAAGACGAAAATATTTCGTCTCCAAAATAAAGCGCCAATTTCATTTGTGTTTGCGCCATGGTTTAAAATCTCGGTCTCGGTCGCTGTATTAGCCGGGCCAAAAAACCGATATCGTCGTGGATATCGGTCCGTCACGGTCATTGCGGTGTGATTTTTTTTAATCCAAAAAAATTCGCAAAAATATCCAAAAATTTCAGAATATTAGAAAATGCTGTAAAACAATATTTTTCCCATTAATAACAACAATAAATTAAAATCTCGGTCACCTTAAGTTATGAGTCCTGTCTGTGTCGTTGTTCGCTTTCTTCTCCAGTATTTCATATAATGCAACCATTATTGATGCTCATGATCAATAAGCTGAAATATCATAAATTTGACATAATGCAACCATAATTTTGGAAAAAAACTCACACTTTTTTGTTCCAAAAGTGTAGATCTATTTTAAACTAACACTGATAAAAATGTAATTGATTTCAAGAAAAGCCCCAAATTTTGGAAAGAACCAAAATTTAGATCTACACTTTAAAATACTAGATCTAGGGAAAAATAAGTGAGTAACATCAAATCTAACTCAATATAAAGCCTTTTGGTTCATGAATTAGTGTATTACACAATCTTTACTACTATATCATTCCAAACATAATTAAACAAGTTAATATCATATCTAGCAAGTTATGATAATAATAGACATCCAAGCACAAGAAAAGAAAGACAATCAGCAAAAGAGTCCTAGCTATCATGGTCAAGTAGGATCTTTTTGTCTTCGTGATTGCTACTTCTTTAAAACATGTGCTTCACGAAGAGGGTCCGGGGGTATCCCTCGGCAGGAATCGAGCTGAGTCCTTCTTAAGAAGTTCTTCTTTTATGAAGTTTTTCCTTTGAAAATGAATATGTCCCTTCTTAAGAACATGTGTCCCTTTTTATATAGTCCCATAACTCCCGTTACTTATATAGTGGCTGCTGCTCTAAGGAGTATGGAGATGAGATGAGAGGAGAGGGGAAGAATATGAAGATGGGGAAAAAGGTAAAAAAATTTAGGATATTGCCGGCAAAATAATTAAACACCGGGAAAAGTGTAACTTTTGCCAGTGAAAAAACTTATTTCACCGGGAAAAGTTATACTTTTATCGGCGAAATAATTTCATCGGTAAAGGTTCAACTTTGCCCGGCGAACTCATTTTTTCCTCGGCAAAGGTTATGTTTTACCGGTAAAATATTTGTGTCGTCGGCAAAGGATATATTTTTTGCCGGCAAAATACTTATATCGCCGGCAAATGTCAATTTGCCAAATTTTGACCATTTATTTAACTACTGTGCTGGGAAAAATTTTATTTTCATTATTTTTGTTTTGGAGGAATAAAAGTGTATTGGGGCCTTCAAAATCACTTCAGCCCTAAAAATACCATTCCAGTGTTGTGCTCGCGCCATTTTCCATTTCCCGCGCCTGCTCAAGTGGATACCATTTCCAGCGCCCCCTCTGCCTCTTCTCAATCCCTCATCTCTTTGACCCTCTATCACCCAGCAATCCCTCATCTCTTTGACCCTTTCTCGCCTGCTATCCCTCCATGAAATAACATTACACCCTCGCATGCAGACTTCGTCCATCTCTCTCACACCGGAACTAAGGCGCAGCACCATCACCTCCTCTCCCTCTCGATCTCGGCCCTCTCTCTCTCCATCTGGCAACTGAAAGTCCGGGATCCTTACCCTAGAGGGGGGTGAATAGGGTGATCTACATATTAGTAACCTATATGACCAATTTTAATTTTCTTTAGATTAACAAGTCACAAGTGATGATTAATAAATAAAATGCGGAAGCTTAAACAAAACGATCACCACAAATCAATCACCACTATACAAATATTTATAGTGGTTCGGCCTCAATGCCTGCATCCACTACCGGCTTGTGACTCAACACCCCGCCGGATTTCCACTATTATGCTTTTCAAAAGACTAAGCAATAACCTCTACAATATGCTTTCCAGGGATAAACAATAACCTTACAATGTTGTTTTTCTAGGCCAAACAACAACCTATACACAATGCTTTTCTTAGGCTAAGCAATAACCTTTATACAAGATATTTCTCTAAAGAAAGTGCTTTCACAAAACACTCTAAGAGATTACAATTTAAGCTCAAATAAAATGCCTCTAAGTAGGCGGATATTAAAAAGAAAATTAACTTACACAACACTCTATGAAATGCTAAGATGAATGCTCATGAGGTGTGTGTGTATGTGTGAATACTTCAATCAAGTTTAAAATTAAGGCTCAATCAATATTTGCTCAAAGCATTTTAAAGTTTATGCACATAAAGATATGATTGAAGTGATATGCAAATCACATGTACAAATTACAAACTTGTAGATGATATGAAAATCAAAAGATTCACAAGTTGTATGAAATTAATTAAGCCTAAACATGTGATGTATATGCAATGTTGTTTTCAAAACAAAAGAGTTTGACTAAGGTTTTAAAGATTGAAAACAACAAAGAAGATTCAACAAGTTAATGAAACATGTTATAAAAGAAATCAAAGGTTTTGATAAAACATGTTTAAGAAGTTTTCTAAAACAAACTTGATTTGAATCAAGGTGAAGAATCCAATGACTTAAATCAAAGATTAAGAGAAGAAAGGATTCAACACATTATAGTTATATGCTAAAAATCATTTACCAATAATTTAATTAAAGTATAAAACATATGATTATCAAAAGGCAAAGCTTACTTGGTGGTTTAACTTCATTAATCCAATCTTTAGCTTTCTTTAATGACCATTAGCCTTCCTTAGCTTGATCCCCTTTCTTTTGCCTCAAAATGCCTCAAGAATGGCTTCAAAGATCATCCCCAATGGCTAAGGAATGAGTTTCTTTTTATAGAAAAATCGGTCCAACGGCTCTCAGGTCGGTTAACTGACACTTTGAGTTCGGCTAACCGAACTCAACGGCTAGATACCCAACGGTCATAAATTTTTAAAAACTGCTTTTAGCGGCGGCCAGAAAGCGCCGGTAAAAGTCCAGTTTGGCCGCCGGTAAAAGACCAGAATTCTAAAAAATGAGATTTTCAAAGTGATTTTATTAGGGGGACTTTGGGCCAATAAACCAAGCATGGAAATATGATTTAAACCAATCCAAGTACTTAAAAATCATGTAACATAAAAAGCCAAACAAAATTTGAAACATTTAAAACCAATGGCTAGCTTGATTTATAAAATCTTTTTCAAACTAAAAATACATCTAATATTTAAAACCAAAACATGCATAAATCATAAGGTTTTCAATATTTAAAACAATGCATGTATAAATCAAGATTTCTAAAATCAATGCATGTGTGAAAATTTTAAATGAATGAATAAGATGAATGATGCATCCATCAAATTGCAATATGAAATCCTAACAGCAACCCCCTGCGCAGACCCATCTCAGAGGCAGCCACCCTCTCCAGTCTCTCTGCTCTTCATCTCTCTCACGCCCGTGGACCGTCGCCCCTTCTTCCTCCACGCGCAGACCGCACCACCACCACCAGCAGCGCAGAGCCCCATTATCTCTCCCTCTTCTTCCTCCACGTGCAGAACTCATCCCATTCACAGGTAAGAGCCTCTCTCCCTCCTCTCTGCATCACCATGGCATCCCTCAGCACCTCCCCTACACGCCAGCGCACCCTATCATCACCTCCATGGGATTTTGCTCATTCCCCAAATACAGCAACATATTGATTGATCTTGTTGGTCTCATTGATTCTAAGACCATGGACATTCCCATGGAAGGGATTACAATTTTTATTTTTTATTTTTTTTTATAATGATTTAGGGGTTGTGATAAAAGGGAAATCCTGAGTTTAAAAATGCCCACTCCAATTTTCTTATCTTCTACTGTTTCATGAAATTGTCATATGCGACGAGAATGATGAGCATATACTTTATGTTAGTTGCCAACATAGAATATCTTGAATCTTTTGAAACTGTTACTATGTGTGTTATACATGCTACAAAGATTTTCTCATAGAATAATTGTTTGAGATTTTTGTCTTTGAAATGTATCGCCAAACAATTGGGCTAACTCTTGTTACTTTGCTCTATGTGTAGGATTCTGGGACAGGCAGTGGTTGATTGTGAACTCCAAGGGAAGAGCATATACCCAAAGAGTGGAACCGAAACTTGCTCTAGTTGAGGTAGAGTTGCCAAAGGAGGTTTTTTTTTATGGTTGGGAACCTATAAACTATTCATATCTAGGTATGGGATTCTTTCTATGGAATACTACACTTTAGGAAGCTTTTCTTTCATTGAGATTATTTGATATTATACTGTTTTTCTTTCTCCTTATGCAATGCATTCCAACACCGGATTTAATGCATTCATTTTTTTTATTTCTTTAAATAAATTATTATTTAATGTTGAATAAATAATATACATGTTATGTTATTTTTCTTCAAAAAGTTATTTCACCAAATAAGAAATTTTCATTCTCTATAAGAAATCCACAGCCGCACCAAACAACATTAGCACCAATTCAACGAGGAATTTTTTTTTGCACCAAACATAAATTTTTAAATTCTTTTGAAATCTTTTTCCAAGGTTTCCATTTCTATGAAATTTGCTGATGTGGCAATTTCTCCTTTCCGCGGAAAGGGTGTGTACACAAACGTGCCCTTAGAGTTACCAGGGAAAAAGATATTAGAGCAATTGGACAGAGTGACAGGTGTCACATATGGGAAGCATCCAAGAAGCAAGAAAAGACTCCGTCAAGCACCAAATTAGACAAAGGTGAGCATCTTGTATGAGTTACCATACTGGAAGAAACGGAAGCTTCGACACAACATTGATGTCATGCACGTTGAGAAGAATTTCAGTGAAAATAACTTTGGAACTATGTTAGGCATTGATGGGAAGAACAAGGACACCGACAAAGCACGGATGGACTTGGAAGATATGGGTATAAGGAAAGAGTTGTGGTTAACACGTCGTCGTGATGGAACACATGTCAAGCCAAGGGCAATCTTTTCATTGACCCCTGAAGGGAGGGAGGGTTTCTTTGAATTCTTGAAATCAGTGAAGTATCCGGATGGCTATGCTGCAAACGTATCAAGATCAGTGAATGCGAGAAATGGTAAATTAACAGGCTTGAAAAGTCATGACTGCCATGTACTCATACAACGGATTCTTCCAATTGGGATGCGTGGTTACGTAGACAAAGAGATTAGTAAAACACTATTTGAGTTAGGTAGCTTTTTCCAGGATTTGTGCTCAAGGACACTGCGCCGTAATGAACTTGAGAAATTAGAGGAACATATAGTACACATATTATGCAAGCTTGAAATGATCTTTCCTCCAGCTTTCTTTGATGTTATGGTTCACTTGGCTGTTCACTTGCCGCGCGAGGCTATTCTTGGACGACCGGTGCAATATCGATAGATGTACCCGATCGAAAGGTAATCGTTAAATTGAAAGGTTCGTAATGATATGTTGCATGTGTAACCTTGCTCCTAACTAATTCTCTTTTGAAGGTTTCTCGGAGCTTTAAAAAGGTTTGTTTCAAACCGTGCTCGACCATAAGGTTCAATCGCACAGGCTTACATTGTCAAAGAGTGCATTACTTTTTGTTCAATGTATGTTGATGGGATCGAAACAGTGCATAATCGACCCGAATGAAATCAAGATCGTGGCGAACGTCGCAAAGGATTGGTTGTATTCACAGAAACTGCCCATCCTATTGGCCTAATCACAAGGGATGCTGATTTGTCACAAGAATATCGTGATATGGCTCATTGGTTCTTGTTGAACAATAGCCCCGAGATAGAGAAGTATCTATGTTTTTCATTTAAATATGTGTATTCTTAGCTTTGTTTATGTTCTAGGGTATGTTTTTCATTTAAATATGTGTATTCTTAGCTTTGTTGATGTAGTTAGCAATGCATAATAATCACATTCTTTTGAGTATGATACACAAAAATCTATTACGGACTCCATCTGACCAAGACATAACCCGTATACAACAACAAGAGTTTCCCAAGTGGTTCAAAGAGCGGGTAAGGCATTTTCAATTGTAGGACATGATTAAAAATTTGTATAAGATTTGATCATTTATTAATTTATTTTTACTATCTTCATGTACGTTGTATATGATTGTAGATAAATATATTAAGAGAAGAAAAGTCACCAGAGGCAACCAATGATTTATGGTCGTTAGCGAATGGCCCCAATTTGCTAGTAAAAGAGTACTCGGGTTGCATAATCAACGGCGTACGGTTCCATACAAGAGAAATAGACAATCGCCGTAAGAGTCAGAATAGTGGTGTGCTTACAGAAGGGGATCACTCGGGAGTGACGCATGAATTTTATTGTCACTTGCGCTGTGTTCGGAAATTGGAGTACATGTGTCATAACAAAGTTGTATTGTTCTAGTGTGAATGGTACAACATAGGAAACACAGGTCAAAGTAGAACACGGCGAACCGATGATTATTGCATAAGTATTGATGTCACAAGCCGATGGTATCAATACGACCCTTTCATCTTGCCTAACCAGGCTAAGCAAGTCTTTTACCTAAACGATACCAAATGGGGTCAACCATGGCAAGTCGTTCAACAAGTGCAACATAGGGGTGTCTTTGATGTACCAGAGGTGGGTGATGGAGAAGTGTCGGATCAACCAGAAGAAAACGATGTGTTACAACAAGAAAATATTACCGATGTTGTTCCAATTAACATCGGCCCTAATGTTCAATGTTATAGAGATGGTGTTGAAGGGGAAATTGTTACAAGGGTTAGGTCATCTATTGAAGTAATGATAGAGAATAGAAATGACGAAGAAAATGAAGAGTATCATGAACCTGATGTGGATCACTATATGGATCTTGATGTGGACTAGGATTTGTAGTTTTTATTTTGCACTTTCTATATGAACATTGTTGTTAATTAATGTAGTTGAATTTCAGTGTAATGTATGTTTGTCGTTGATTGGTCATATTATGTGTCTGATGGCTTCATAATTAATTTGTTCTATGATATGTAAAAGGTTAAAAAAAATCATCTCTCTCACTCTAGCCATATTTCAATGATTTAGAGCTTATATGACATATCGACTCGTTGAGATTGTTGTTACTTTATGCTTTATGTATAGAAATATATAATTATCTTTTTTTTACATCTAATGTTCAATTATGCGTATCCACCCAAAAAATGTTCAATTATGCTTTATAATTGGGCAAAATGGACACTACAAAAAAGAAGTTGACCGAACAAAGTACCGCAACTAAGAAGGTAACGAACTATGAGAAACAAAGAATGAAGACAATTAATAGAAACCGTGAGAAAATGAATGCTCTAGGATTGAAGAATATAACAACTTCTTTGAAGGCTGCCGTTCAACATAAGAAATTGAGGAAGGAAAAATAAATAGCAATTGAGGAAAATGACGATGATTATCAACCGTCGGAGGGTGAAGATGGCAGTCACATTGAATCCAATGATTCTTTTGAGCATGAGGTACTACGCATTTATGCATTATGAAATATATTCTTTCTTGTTACTTTCAATTTATACACATATACATGTATATCTTTGTACATATATTCATATTTTATTATGTTATTCAGCTGTTAGAGGTGCCATCTAGAGCCCGTTCACAATCTCATCTTGAGGCATTTACCCACCCACCAGAAGAAGGGGATACCTCTTCACGTCGTGAGGCGGGTAGCCATCCCTCACCACCTCTCAATGTCGAGCCTCAAGTTGAGGTGACTACCGGTAATACTATTGGTAAGATACACTCTTTATTTACATTGATTTGAGATCTTAATTAAATTTGTTCACATACTAACTAATTCAATATTATAGCTTCACAATATCAGCCGGTAAGCGTGTACGTGGCCCGAGTCGAGGCAAAGAGGTTCAAGGCATTGTTGATAGATATGGAAAGCTTAATGTGCCTATCCCTCCCAAATTCCATGCACCGGTAGGGGACTATGCCTCAAAACTAGCCTCAAAGATTGGTGTAGAAGTGCGAATAAGTTAATTTACCAGATCCAAGTGTTCGTAGGTGGAAGTATGTCGATGTCTCCGTTAAGGGAGCAATATTTCAACGCTTGAATGTAAGTTCACTGTCTACTCTATTATAGGGCATGTGAGGATGTAGTAACCAATTTATAAATGTAATATCGCTTCAGTTCTTTTGTTGTATGTTTGTCTTTTCTAATCTAGTTTTGGCTTGCCAACTAATACTGATAACTTTGGTTCTTCTTACTGAAGAGGCCCCATCTATTACTTTTACCACATGCACAATTAAATTCTTAATTTTGTTGAAGTTGTCTACCATAAATGTTGAATTTGATTGCTAGAGGTGCTGAGAAGAGAGAAGGATGGGATCACCTTGATACAGTTTTTAGTTGCTATTTTACTTGCTCATTTTCGGTGTAAGTTAACCTTCTTAGTCAATTAAAGGCTAAGTAGCTTCCTTATGAAATAATTTGTTTGGTCTGAACAATACAAAACTTGTTAATGTAATAAAGAAACACTTAATATTAAAGAAGAATCCATCCACATTGTAACTGTGTTTTTATATGATGAATGTCTATTGGGATGTTTATAACATTGGGGTTTCAAAAGAATAAAAAAATATGAATCATCTTCAACTAACCAATTGGCTAGGTCTCTAGCTTTGTAGTTATTGTCCCTTGGCATTACTGTTGTAGTCCCATTCTTATCGAATTAACCTCTGATATAACATTTTGAAAACTTAATTTGAATAAATCAAATTTAAAATATTTGTTATTCATCAAAATCAATTGAATTATAATTTAAAGAACCTTGGGGCTAACATTTAAAATATATTAGGATCTCTTAATTATTTATCGTAAATTTTTTCTTTTTTTAGGAATTATCTATGACTTATCTATTTTTTGCAGGATCAATTTGATTTAGAAGGAGACCCTATTGATATAGAAAAGGCAATGAACACAAAACTTGGTCGAAGATTGAGTAACCATACCTATAAGCTACACAAACAATTCAGGGAGTTGAAGGATGCTAAAGGGGAGGAGTACGCAAGAAACTACCCACCGAAGGATGTCGATCCTACCAAGTGGATAGATCTTATTGATAAAAAGTGGAACACTACAAAATTTCTAGTAACATTTTTGTGTTTATTATTATATCAGCAAAGAAAGAATTTGATTAAAATAGGGAGAGATCAATTCCAAAAAAACTAGAAGGAACACTACAGTAATTGTTCCATGTCCAAAAAAACTAGAAGGAACAATACAAAATTGTTCCAAAAAAACTTGGGAATCCCTTTTCTTTCAAAAAGCTGAGATTTCTTTTGAATGATTTTTCATGTGGTTTTTGGTATAGATTGGTTCAGCTGTAGAGAGGACTCTTTGAAGAGGTTTTTGGTTTCTCTCCCTAGCCAAGGCAGTGAATAACAAGATTTTTGGATTGCATGCAGCTGAACTTGTATTTCTTTTTCAAAGCTTGATATGAAATTGCTATTCATTTGATTCATTTTCTTGTGCTATGTAAGGCTATTTCATAAAGGTTTTAGTGTTCAGCTATGTGCAAATCTATGCAGGTTTCGGGTCCAATTTATGTGCAGGTTTTATGTCCATTTTGCATGTAGATTTCTGCATGTTTTTATGTCCAAATTATGTGCAGATTTCTACTGTTTTTTATTTTTTTTATATCCAATTTATGTGTAGATTCCTACAGGTTTTATGTCCATTTTATATGCAGATTTCTGCAGGTTTTTATGTCCAAATTGTGTGTAGATTTCTGCTGGTTTTTATTTTTTTTATATCCAATTTATGTACAGATTTCTATAGGTTTTATGTCCATTTTGTATGCAGATTTTTGCAGGTTTTTATGTCCAAATTGTGTGCAGATTTCTGCTGGTTTTTATGTTTTTTTTATGTCCAATTTATGTGCAGATTTCTACAGGTTTTATGTCCATTTTATATGTAGATTTCTGCAAGTTTTATGTCCAAATTGTGTGCAGATTTCTACAGGTTTTTATGTCCAATCTATGTACAGATTTTTGCAGGTTCTATGTCTACTTTGTATGCAGACTTCTGCAGGCTTTTATTACCAAATTGTGTGCAGATTTCTGTAGCTTTTTATGTTTTTATGTCCAATTTGTGAGCATATTTCTACAGGGCGTTATGTTCAAGTTATATTTAGATTTTTGCAGCTTTTAGTGTTCAATTTATGTTCAAATTTCCGCAGGGTCCCGGTTTTGGGGCGTGACAGTAATGACACATTTCATTGTTATATTGGTCATTCTTTCTTACAGAAACAATAAAAAGCCAACATCGCGAACAGAAAAAAGATGAAGACAAAACATAGTTGTGGTTCTAGGTCAATCCCTGTTAGAGTAGAGAAACTGGTGCATATCCTTGCACTTTAAGAATTTTATTAGATTCTTGGCTTTATTTATTGAATATTTGGTCTATCAAATTAGGCACGAGAAAAGAAAATGCTACCTGATCTAACAGAGTTTTACAAGGAAACTCACTATAATGAGGAAACACATGAGTGGATCTCGTCTAAAGCTCAGTCTCATTATGTGAGTATATACTTCAATTTTTATTAACAAAATTTTAGAATACTATTTGTTATAATCGTATTTAATTTAGTAATAATTATTTAATTTTTTCATATTTGATAGGAAAATATGACACAGACACATGCTTATCACCTCTCACAGTCGGGATCAATCCCTTTGACTACAGAAGAGCTGTCAATCAAAGTCCTAAAGCCAAAGTCTGGCTACGTGAAGGGACTTGGCATGAGACCTTCATCCTCTAGGAGGACCACTACCATATCTGCTGAAACAAATGATTATGTAAAGCGCCTTGAAATGGAAATAGAGACACAGAGGGAACAGATACAAATGCAGAACAATAAAATAGAGGAGCTTGAAGAGGGTGGGAAGAAGCAAGGAGATATAATGGCAAATGTCGTCAACTTTTTGAGGAGTAAAGGATTCACTGGACACTTTGGGAATGAGGGGGGACTCATCCCCGAGTGGACATACTTCTTGGTAAAGTATATTAACTTTAATATAATAAATTTTATAAAAGAATATATGTTTGAATAATTAGGAAATAATGGAAACATGAATAGAACACCCAATTTGGGAACTAGTTCAAAAAAAGCTATTGGAGGGCCAAATAGTTAAACAACTATGGAAGTGCCCGAAAACAAGAACAACCAACTTGGGAGGGACCATTAATTTTTTGTTCCCATAATCTTGCAAAAAGTCTGTTAGAGGGATAAATTGTATAATTGATCTAATTGTGAATTGATTAGTTACTAAAGTTTTTAATTTTTTTTTTTTTACATATTGGATTGGGGTGGCATTTTTGACGTGCAACAATGATGAAATTGTGGATATTTTGGATATTTTGTGGAATTGTGGATATTTTGTGGATATTCAATTGTGGATATTACACTATTTTATTGTATTATGATGAAATTATTTGTAATGATGAATGGATATTTTCATTTTGTTAATTCGTAAATTTGTTTTTGTCTCTATTGGTCGCTTCTTTGATAAATCTTTTTCGTCTTCCTTTATATTAAACACGACAAAATTATTTCGTTTCCATTTCTTATATTTATGACAAAAAAAAATTTGTCTCTAATTTCTTCCTTTAATGATAAAATATTTTGTCACTAATTACTTACAAGTATGTTCCCAACAGAGTGTATTGGAGAAAAAGAAATCGTCACAAATTTATCTTTGTGAATGACGAATTTTTTTCCGTCTCCAATACCTTTTAGAGACAAGGCTTTGGCAACAAAACGGGTGACGAAAAATTTTCGTCTTAATTAGTTTCGGTGACGAAATGTGTACATTTTGGGACAAATTTGTGCCGTCCTTAAACCCCAAATTTCTTGTAGTGTTTCATGATTGATTTGCCCCTCTAATGAATTTTATTTCATAGTTTTAGATGAAGTTTCAAAATTCAAATAGGAGGGAATAAATCAAATTTCGAAATTCAAATGGGAGGGAACGAAATCCCTAGTTTTAGATGATGTTTTGAAATTCCCCGATTTCCCTTTCTTCTTCTAGTTCTAGTTTGTGTTGGATTTTGAGAATTCATGGATTTCCGCAAGTGGTATTGCTTCTTATTCTTTTGGTCTTGAGTGCTGGTCTTATTGAAGGAGGCGACATCGTTCATGATGACGGGGATGCTCCCAACAGCCCAAATGTGAGAATAACTTTGTTCTGGTAGTATTCTAAGATCTGGGTCTTGTTTTTTTCTTGTGAAATTTAAGTTGGGGTCCTGAGGTTTTTCCTTTTTTTTTTTGTGACTAGATTTGAAGGAAGGGTGGAGAATGGATTTTTTTTATGAGACTGCGGATTTGATCCATCATTTTCTAAATTTATCTGAGTTTGGTATTGCAAAAGGTCTTAAATGACACTATTAAGGGATCTTTGTACAATCCAGTCATGTCATTTCCTATAAATTTATTTGAGTTTATGTGACAAACTCAGACAAATTCATATGTCGCTAACTCTGATAAGTTTTTCTGAGTTTTGCATAAATTTATCTGAGTTCTGGAACAAATTTATTTGAGTTCTAGACAAATTTATCTGAGTTTTGGAACAAATTTATCTGAGTTCTTGGATAAATTTATCTAAGTTCTAGAACAAATTTATAGGAGTATTGAAACAATTTAATTGGATACGAGGCACAGATGCTTCCATTCAAGGCCGTTCAGCTGGTATGCCCCAATATGAATACGGCATTGTTGGGGACATTCCCATTGATTGGGCAATGTTAGCCACCTAATCAATGGCTAACAAAAGGACGGTAGATCTTTATATTTGGTACTGTCAGTTTCGGGTGTGATGTTTTTCACCAATTTGATAGTGATGACGGTCTGATTAATTGGATTTGTTGATCGATGCCCATCTATGGTGGGATCCACCCTATCTCCTTCCTAGATTCATTTTCCCTCCTTCTCCTTGCGCCCGATGTTCCAAATCCCTAATTTCTCACTTTCATTCCTTATTTGGCAAGTTACCGCGATTTTAGGCTTGATGCTTTTAATTAAGAGATAAGTGATTATGAGAGTATTATTGTCCTTTCAAGTATATGAAAGGGAGGAAGGGACCTTTGCTTCTACGAAATTAATTCGTGGACCGTTTATAATAATAAAAACCAATATTGAGGGACCTCCGACCAAACGCCCTGTTTTTACCTTAAACTCATCCAGACCATCACGAATTATTAATCTAAATTCACGGGGTATTGAATGAGTGTCAATTCATAGAAAAGTAGTGACTTAAAACTCATCCTTTATAGAGTCTTAAAATAGTCCTCCTTTATTGCTCTGAATTTGGATGAGATCCGGCTGGAGTTGGGTGGGGAGAATCTACGGTGTGATTGGATTACAAAAAAAAACTCTTTGAACCTAAAAAACAAGAAAGATCTTTTTGTATATACCCCCAAGGTTTGTAGGATTTGTAAATAAACCCCCGAGGTTTTAGTATTTGCAAATAGACCCCTGCATTTTCATTTTGATACATTCTGTTTCCCCAAAATCAATAATCTTCCAACAACCATAGGTTTTTAGAGTGAAATGAAACTTTTGTCCATCTCTTTTATCCTTATATGCATAATCTCAAAAGCTTGGTGGACTCAATTTTTTTCTTAATAAAGCATGTAACATTAATCATTGCACTTAGTTGGAGAGAATAATCTTACATATTTTTTTTTTATCAATACAGGCCTCATTTCATTAAATCCAAATTGATCATGACGACAATCAACACCTGTACTTATAACCGATTATGATTTATCCAATCCTTACATGACCCATTGTTGGATTGATGAAAGTTCAAAATGCATTACTATGCTTCATGTGTAGGGGGTGTAAAAGAAATATTGGGGGAATGGGCAAATGCAAAAAAAATAATAATTAATTTTTAGAATTTGCGAGGGGGTGGCGTTTGGCTCTATGTAAAATAGTCTTAAAATAGTCCTTCTTTATTGCTTGTAGTTTGGATAACAATAGTAGAGTTGGATGAGGAGAATATGTGGTGTGATTGGATTATAGAGGATAACTCTTTGAATTTCGACAACAAGAAATTATTGATGTCTGGGCTCACTGTCCACATAATATTGTCCGTTTTGTCTAATGGGATTTCAATCTTTTTTACCGCATGGTGTATGTTTCCAATGTGGGACTTCCCCGCTCTTTTTCTGAGGCGGATGCTCGCCAGACCCGACGAACTTCTACAAGGAGGCCACAAGTGTGAGATCTCCCCCACCATAAAACAAAGTCGTCATCGGCTTTGATACCATCTGTAATGACCCGGACCCACTATCTATCCACAGAATATTATTCGCTTTGGCTCATGAGATTTCAACCTAATCTTGTCTCACGGTTTTAAAAGGTCTCATGTGGGGTTAAGGCCAGGCCATACTTATATACCCAAGATCAAGACTTGGGTGTTTTTTATGTGAAACTTATGCACCACCGCATACACGGTCCTTTAGAGTTTTTCCCGCCCTCTCTATGAGGCGAATGCTTGCCGGACTCAACACCCTTCTCAGGGCCCCTACATTCCAATATCTTTAAGTTTCATTTGCACAAGCATCTATATTGGGGTTTGGGCACATATTCAAGCATTTATATTGGGTTTTCACTTTTTTTAGTCTTCTAACCATCCGAACCACATGTAGTATATGGAGGCATATTTAAAAACCCCAAAACCTAAACCCTAAAACCTATTCAATCCCTTAGGAAAGCTAAAGTGAATTTATAGCCGAAAATATAACTAAAAAGAGAAAAAATGGATCACGTAAAAACGAAAAACCACTTGCTAGCCTGACCATAAACTATAGACTTGTGAGTAGATATTTATCTCTAAAACCTTAAGCCACCAAAGATCACTAGCTTCTCCGTCAACAAACCTTCAGAGAATGGAAGAGGGAGAATGGACACTACATCGGGTTGATGCATTTGGTGCAAAAAGATGTTTGTATTGCTTATGGGACAGTGATTGGTTCATCGCTTAAGTATCCAGGATGCTATAGGATTGTTGTGGAAGAGATACTTGATTATTCTGCCCAGTTAGTCAACGGAGATAAAACTTTTGGAGATCTCACTTTGGGTTATATGATAGATTGGCCCATTTATAAGACTTTATAGATTAGTTTCATTTCACTTTGTTGCACTTTCAATTTTAGTTTAAAAGATTGTCTTGGAATGGCTTCAATTGAAGCATTTGGTTTTTTTATTTGTTGGATTGAATTTAAATGTAGTAAATCTAATTATGCTAATTGATGATTGTTGGAATCTTATGTGTTTTTGTTTGTATTTAATGGATGGATGGTTATTTATATTTATTGAATGGATGATTATATGAATTCTATAAATAGGTGATTTTCATTTAAAAAAAAAAAAGAACAAAACAACAGCTACTGACACTTGATAATTCGAATAATGTTCCAAATGCTAAATTAAACGACGGTCTTTAAAACTTGATAATTTATGAAAAATATTTTTTTTATTAATTAAAAAATGACAGTTTTCAAAATAAATAACGAGAGCTAATGACACTTGAGAAAAAGACACCTCAAAACACTTGTTTATCCCCATAATTTCGCGACAACTGTGGGCACTTGTTTTCCATAAGCTACACCAATATTAACGACGGCCCAAACGACAATTTGGACCGTCGTTTGCCCAATTAAACAACATCTCTAAACACTTGGTTTTTGCCCCTTTTGACGTAGTGGGAGTGGACTGATGGTTTAGTGCAAGGATGGAACTAGAGGAGGCAAGGACTGACCACGGCCTACCCTGAAACTTCCCATAAGTTTTCGAAAACACCCCCCACCTCGCCCCCCCAAAACAAGCGATCAAATAAAATTATAAAGCTAATTTACTCCATATTAAGAACTTGGTTGTTGACATATTGTAGCAACGTCATTACTTCTATGGATATACAAAAATATAGGTTCAATTCCCTGTCAAAATAATTTGAGTATGCTACTAAGATCATCATCGCCAGTTAGGCTTACTAACATAAAGGTTCAACCGGTAAGACACATGTATTGCATGTAAGTTATGGATCTACTCTCCTAATTGATTTTTTCAAATACTTTCTCAATTAATGAATTGTAAGTTATGCTATTATTGACAAAGATAGGCTTCTGTTCACCACCATTGTATGATAGCTCTTCATCAAAGTGTAGTATTAAACATAAATCGATATTTGACATCATAAAAAGATAAATAAAAACAAAATATATTTATCAAGGCCTCCTGCTCTACACGCAAGAAAATAGAACTTTTCGTGCCCCCCCATGTATGGTGATGGAGGCTTGGATGATCATCCTAACCCCTTGATCAATGGACAACAGATTCTCACCATCCAAAACAAATTGCACAGTGATCCTAACCCCACCTTTTGAGTTGTACAGTGAGTTTCCACTGTCACTCTATACATACACCTTTTGTTTCGGTAAAAATCAATATGCATAAACGTAACTTCAAAAAAAAAAAAAAAGAGGCCATATGCAACATGGCAGGATGGAAAGAGTCAGTCATAAAAAAAAAGAGGAGTTAAACTCCCACTGGCTTGGTTTGACATTTGTAACGTATGAAAAGGGGAATTCTCCAATATGGCATTTCACAAGGTAATCAAATCTTGTGCAAAGCTAGCATCTTGATGCTTTTCTCTGATCCATGAATCAAACAGAAGCTGATGATTTAGTGTAGATAAGCTCTTAAAAAAAATAATGAACCGTGCTTAGACAACAGTGAGAACCGGGGACAGGATCAATCTTTCAGGGTAAAATTTCAAGGGATTGACTATTGTGCCGAACACAAATACTATAACTTCTGTACCTGTGACTGGATTTTTGTATACTTCGTAGGCATTAATGGTATAAGATATGAGGAGACCACCTAGAAGATCCTAGCTTGAAAATTACAGTTCAAGGGATTGAACCATTGTGCCAAACACAAATATTATAACTTCTGTATCTGTGACTGGATTTTTGTACACTTCGAAGGCATGTATGGTATTAGATATGAGCAGATCACCTAGTAGATCCTATCTTGAAAATTACAGCGATGGAGGAATCTAAACCACGCCGTATGGAGGACTTCAAGATGGAAGTATAAGTGATACCGATACAGAAAGTCAACCAAAAAGTTGGCCTTCTATTTGTCAAAAAATTCCTAAAGGTAAGGACTAAAACTGGCTGAGTTTTGGACCTATGTCCATCCATTAGTATGCCCCATATGATAGGAACTCTGCTATCATCACTAAAAAGTGTATTTTTTTTTTTTTTTTATCTTAACAAGATTTTTTCCTCAGTATTCAAAAGCATTTCAGATCAAACACATCATATAAGACACCAAATAATCAGGGTCATCGAAGATGGAAGTGGAGCTAAGCCAAAAGTTGAGTTTAACCTAGGATTCATCACAAGGTTGAGCGCACACAAACACACACATTCACAACAGAATTTTTTTAATATTATTAATGTCATAAGAAGAAATAAACATAGCATCTATGCTATTGGAGAGTGTAGTTGACCAGCCCTAATATGTAACTCTCACACTGGACTCAACTTTTCTAGTTGTAGCTTGATTACAAGTCATCCTCAAAATAAAACATCAAATTTATCTTAAATTAAGAATCTTAACTCAGCTTCCTAGGAGACCGACTATTTCAAGACTTATAACCATGTGGGCCCAACATTGCTTTCTTGAGGTGTTGAGTTATTTCACCAAAACAATGGACCGATCAGGGTATCATGGAAATGCCCCTTGGGTCTTCACTAGTAAAAGTGAGGCCCAAATGGGCCATAGGCATGATGGATCTAAGTCCTATGAGCCATGGGCCCATCTAGGCGATCTATGGGCGGGGCCATGGGCACTATATTAGCTATCCCCGGCTTGACAAGACTTGGCACAGGCAAGTTGAAGTCTTGGCAATGGTCATAGAGTCCAGATTAAGTAACTAATAATTTCATTAAAACCATGTCTTATTAGACGTGGTAAATAATTCCATCAAAAACATGAACCCCACAACAAAAACATAAACCCCACAAGAAGTCCACACTAGGGGTTCTAGGACCTGCCTCCCTTAGAGCCTGTTTGGATAAATGAGGAGTGGATCAAAATGAAGTGGATTTCATATGTCAAGTGGAGTGAAGAGAAGTAAGTTGAAGTTAAAGTAGATACTTCACTTCACTCCATTTGGATGCTTATTTTAAAGTTAAGGTCTGGAATAGAATCCACTTTTACTCAAGGAAATAGAAGTATTTAGAGTTGAAGTGAAATGGAGTACGCGTGGCTCACAACATTACTTCATCTATCGGGTAGATTCATCCAAACGGGGTAGAGTTCAAATTTTGGACTGTTAGGGCTCATTTAACTTCACTCTACTCTATTTTTTGCCTATCCAAACAGGCCCTTAGGGCTTATCTTATAAATGTAGACATTGATGGGTCATGGGATGGGCTGAGGCCCAATGGGCCATGGACCCTAGCCTACATTAGAAGAATAGAGGAGGGTTGCAAAAAATTGGAGTCAGCTATGAAAAACATGCCACACTTCAACTTAAGTTTTACTTTAAGCATCAATACTAATGTTAAAGTGTTCTCCAAAGAATACACCTAGAATCAAAACTTGATTGAAGGTTAACAAGCAAGGTTGACTAGCGGTTCCATAGAAATGACAAGCAACAAAGTCGCCCATTCAAAAATAAGCAAGGTTTTTACAACATTAAGGACAAGTATGGATAAAGAAGTTAAACCAAAATATATGATTTGGCTAATGTAATGTGAGTACCTTAACAAGGAACGGCACAAATAAACATGCTTACAAGAGGCCTGAGTGGATGGAGAGAAGACCAGTGAACCTTAGGAAAGGGTTCTAAAAGAGATTGCATCAAATCGGCAGTCAGCTAGAAGAAACTTGGGCGCACTTAAATATGAAGTATTTAACAGAAAGCATCATAGGTAAATGAGCAAAGGTTGCCAAGGCGTCTTCTATGAGATACAACAAAGTTAATTGTCTGTTGTTGTAGATGGGAAAGGCTCCCAGGCCTTCACCAGCAGATGTATGATGCAGCCCAAGCGGGGCTTCCACAGAATAAGCTTTCAGATCATGGGTCAAATATATGCCAAGCCCCATTGGGCCAAAACCCATGGGCCTACTCAAGGCCCAATTGGCCAGCCTGTTGGGAGGACAAATTAATAAGGACTTACCTTGTCTTATCCTATGGCTGAGACTAAACCGCTTTTTCAATTAAGCTCAATCTCAAGGTCCAGCCACTACTTTGCTCGCCTACCATATAATATACTACAGTAGGGCAGCTATGCTAACTCAGCAGTTTACTTATACTAATCTAAGGGGATTTTGCCGTCTTATCCTTTCAGAATAAGCCATTCTCATTATCTTTCATATGTCATGGTAAATCAACGATCAATTGGTAAATATGTACTTTCTTTTAAAGTTGTTCACATCTTAAATTCTTATCATGATCGATTTATTCAAAAAACTCCAATCTTAAGTTAGAAAGAAACTAATCAAAAGGATTTGTTCAACCCTTCTAACTAAATCTAGAAACAAGATAAATGACCCAAGTGAAGGAATTTCCTCAAATCCTTATGTCTTTCATTATAAAAAGGAAGTACTCTCTTTTTTTCTAGGGCACTGAATGAAATGCAATTGTTCTCTCTCTATTTTGGTGTGAATCTTGTCTGTTGGTGTAAGACCAGATGTGCTTAACTTGGAGAGTAATTACTGGTTACTCTTCCCCTCCCTTCCTCTTTTTTTTTTTTTTTTTGCTACATAGGTACTCACACAAGCGCACGTGCCAACCCACTCACCCATGTCCCAACCAACCGATCTCCACAGCTTGGGAGTCCCTTTCTACATAATAGGTGTGTAAATAAAACATAGAAAGCAGTCCATGTGCATGATGTACTGAAGGCAACGCATTTAATGAATTGCAAATTAATAAAGCACATGGTGTTACGTGAAGTTGACAAGAAAAGTAGAACTTATAAAGACAAAATCAAATGAAAAAAATATGGTGTCAATGATGATAATGTTTAAAGAAGACTAAAAATGGAATCATGTTAAATCTGATTATGATCCAAACAAACATATTAAAGAAATTAGTATACCCATTCCATAACAGAATTCCTACCTTGCCTTGAAAAGATTTAATGGTTGCTATCAACAGCTTGCCTCCTGCTATTTGTCCCAATCACTGAATGATATTTGTTCTAACTGTTAGAACCTCCTCCTGATTTCCCAAGATCACGTGAGAAAGCGGCAGGTGTCGTAACCCATTTTCATCCACAACTCAGGACATTGCACTGGATAAATATGCAGTGAGTCTAAATAAGGAAAAAATTATAATGATTAGTTGAAGATGGCAGGAAAAATCTGAAATAATCTGCCAATGACTATACAGTATAGATGGAAATCTATAAACTGTCAAAAACTAACAACTATAATCTCAGCATACCTCTCAATTGAAGAACCTACAAGCTGGAACCATACAGCCCACAGGATTTTCACATTGACAAAACCCATACCGTAAAATTCCACAAATTCCAACCTTGGAACTAGCATACCACCCATATTTCATATTGACATCAACTCCATATTTTTTTCACCATAGCATCTATATAAATCTGGAAAGCTTGCACCCGAGCCTTTCCCAATAAACTGGAAGGTGGATTTCCATATCTGGCTTCAACAGTTGTACAATCCGGAAGATCTCCCATTCCAGTAAGAAAAACTTGTTTGACTAGCATATGATTTCTATCATCCTCTTCTAGTCCAATTAATTCATCCCTTAAAAGACCAAATTTCCTTGGAAAGAGACTAGCGTTGCCACTTTCAGAATCAGAAATCGACATGTCCTGCTCATAGTCATTGGTAATAGCATTTGATAATGGATTTTCAGAAGCATGATCACATTCCTCATCCATCCAACAAAGAAGAGGAACCCATATTGTCGATTCATATGCATCATCTTCTATACCCCCACTTACTACCAAAGAGGATAATCCTACACTCATCATACATGCTCCTAACCACAAATGAAAAAGAGGAAGAAGATTGGACAGAATACGATATTTTGGACATGAGTAAGGTGCAAGGGAAAGTTATGTAATCTGTTTATTAACGGTGATAGTGCGATGAATATCATTGCGCAAGAAGTTCTTGACAAGCTTCAATTGTCAATGTGAATGAGAATATGACTTGCTGATGTTTGGTATCTTAGATTAACATTTATGAGGATGATATTTTGTGTGATGTGATACCTATGAATGTCACTCATATTCTTCTAGGACGACCATGGCTTTTCGAACAACAGGCGCACACCGCCGACAAGAAGAACACACATTCTTTTCTATAAAAGGACAATGATTCAATCTCCTTCCATTGCAACCGACAACACCTTCTCCATCTGCATCATCACGTTCAACCAAAGAGCAAGCAAAAGGAAGATTTTATGACAACATCAGGGGAAACAACCTCTAGAAGTTCTAAGATGGATCACACTTCAAAAGAACTAGACGACATGGGAGCTAATTTCATTTTATGGACAGTGTTGATCAAAGGACACAAGAGGCAAAGGAAGAAGAGGGAAACTAGACATTGAAAATGTGGATCTAATGAGCAAAAAGCCTACTCATCCAGTGGCTCTCACAATGGTTCCAAAAGAGCCATGTGGATCACCGGAGGACAATAGCATTTTAGGGTGGTTTCAAAAGAAGGACTAATCAATGAAGTCCCCCACATTGACTTTATCTTTGGGGGATCAACGATGGGTATTCAAAGATTGTGATATGTTGATACAATGTCAACAATTGAATCATCTAACGGTCAACTCGCACACCCAATCTAAATTCAAACATCAGAAAAGGCAACACCTCCAATCTACTTCTAGGGGGAGGAAAAGATCGACTGAAGTTTCCAAGCAATGTACAGGAACGAAGATCAATTGACAAATCGGAAATCTTTGGCCCAAGACATCTATTGAACTCAGGGGAGAGTTTTCTCTAAATCGGGGAGAACTGATGCAAGCCAGACCCATCACCCATGGGTCAACAAGCCCCATTGGGCCTATAGCCCACAGGCCCAACAGGACCAGCCACTTAATTAGGAATTTTAATATAATTACGAGTCTTATATTTTGAATTTAGTTTGAGTATTTCAACAAATTTCTAGAGGATTTAGTTTCCTTTTTATTAAAGAAGATTAAGGCATTAGAAATTAGAATCCAACTAGGAATGGGACATCTCATCTAATCTTGTATATATTTGTAACCCCCATGGGGATTATCACCTTTCATTACTTAAATAAAGAATGATGGTTTCTCGTTTGGGGTGCTACTCTTTGGTTGAGAAAGTTTGGGTGTGTGGAAGCCCTTGGGGATTCAACCAACCCCCATTATGGAGTTGGTTTATTGCTTAGAATCCCTCAAGGATTCAGCCAATCCCCATCATGGGGTTGGTCCACTTCGTTCGTGGATCCGAGGCTGCCCTAGGATTAGTGATTCTCATTTTGATATTCATGCGCGCGCGCGCACAGAGAGAGAGAGAGAGAGAGAGAGAGAGAGAGAGAGAGAGAGAGAGAGAGAGAGAGAGAGAGAGAGAGAGAGAGAGAGTACTTTTTAGTATGCAGTTTTCGGGTGAGTTTTGTGTTCTTCACTTTGGTGGAATTTTTTCTGCTTAATCACTTTTTTCTTATCTAGAATCCTTTTTGCCAACCCCAGATTGATGGGATATGGTATTGGTGATGATGATGATTGTTCGCTCTTAGCTCACCGCACAGCTGCATGATGATGATGATTGTTAGTTCTGGAGGTATTGTTTTTTAACCATACGAAGTGAAGATTTAACTATTAGACTCCAAAAATAAATAAATAGATTAAAAAAAAAACATTTCATACAAGATTACTACATCTTGCAACTTATGGTATTTAGAATCCTCTTAGGTTGACAACTACAGCAAGCTAAATATGATTCAAAATGACATGGCTATAAAATTACAGCTCTCTCCTGTCAAACCAGGTTTAAATCAATTCTGCCTGTGGATGCATGGAGTCCTACTTCAAAACTCATGATAGTAAGGATTCAAAGGATATTCTTAGATTTGCTATGTCATGGAATTCTAAAATGGATTCCATGGATTTTTCATGTTCACAATTTTTAAGGATCCGCTTGTCCACAAACAGCGGAGGACCCTTTCATCAAATTTCTAAGGAAACAAATGCAAGAGCCAATGTTTTTCAGCAAAGGCTGATATCAAAGGGCAAGGCTTAGGTTGATTTTTGGGTTAGTGCTGGCGTCAGAAGGCAACGCCTAGATCTTTGGCCAGTCTTTGATTATCTAATGACATTTATTACTCCCATTATTTTTATAGAGCCTCATTATAATTTAATTTCTCTGCATTTATGCAGCTTGTTTTCATACAGTTTTGTCATGTTCATTAACAAAAAATTATATCCCAAAAGACTTGTACACTGCAATAGTTTGATACACAATGAAATGGTTGTGCACATAACTAAACAATAAATGATCTCACTTTTAGCTCAGAAGGTATTGCTATTCGACCATACAATGTGTGAAAATGAAACAATTGAACATCAAAAAATAATAAGAAGAAATAAATAAATACACCATTTTCATTCAGGGTTTCTACATCCTGCAACTTATTGCTGTAAACAGTTACCCTAAGAGACAAGAAAGGATAAGTTCCAATAAAGTTCACAAACCCCAAACATATGTGTGGAATTTTACCTAGAATCAAGGAAATCCTTCATTGAATTTCAAGGTATTCTTAACTTTGGTTGCATGATAGAATTCTAATAAAAATTTAGGATCTTCATCACCTTTGTTTCTTCAATTTCAACCACTTCTAGGAAGTTTCTTAGAATTCCTAGAAATTCCATTCCATTCAAACAAATGTGTGCTAAAAATCTATAGACACAAAGGTATTAAGGTACATGTATAATAAGCCTTTCATTCTTCCAAGCATATGCATCTATAATCATAACTGATCCTGCTTCAATACCCCAACCAAACGTTGGAGTACCTCATAAATCTTTTCAGTTTTAGGGTGACTCTCATCAGCAGAATGGAATTGGTGAACTTCATTATCTATCTCAATCCAACTGCACCCCGGTGTCTTCTGCACTCCCTTTTCTTTCAATATCTTCCTCACCTTGCTCACATCCTCCCATCTTCCACACTCGCTGTAGATATTTGCCAACATAACACCATAACCTGCATTATTTGGGTGTATTTCCAGCAGTTTCCGGACTGAGAACTCTGCCAGCTCCATTTTCCCATGGACCCTACTCCCATTAAGCAAAGAACCCCAAACAACTTCATCAGGTTCAATTCTCATCCCCCTGATAACCTCCATGGCTTCTTCGAAACGTCCAACCCGACCAAGTAGATCTATCACACAACCATAATGCTCGATTTGAGGCTCAATATGGTAATCTTGATTCATTGACTTGAAATAATAACAACCTTCATCTACCAATCCTCCATGGGTACAAGCATTCAACAATCCTACAAAGGAAACCTCATCTGGTGCAACACCTGCAATCTCCATTTCTTTAAACAGAGCGATTGCACTCACACTTTGCCCATGGAGTGCAAGACAATTGATCATGGAATTCCATGAAGTTAAACTTCTTTTTGAAATTAAATTGAACAATCTCCATGCCTCATTCAAGCTCCCGCACTTCCCATACATGTCAAGGAGAGCATTTGCAATGAATGAACTAGGGCCAATGTTGTTTTTTCGGATATACCCATGAATCCATTTCCCCAAGTGGAGCATCCCAAGGTGTGCACAAGCAGAAAGGGCACACACTACAGTTCTCTCATTGGGCCTTTGATCCGTGAAAAGCATTCTTCGGAACAGTGAGATGGCCTCCGAGAAAAGCCCATTTTGGGTGCATCCAGCAATCACTGCATTCCAAGACGGTGCGTCTCTCTCTGGCATTTCCTCGAAAAGCAATATGGCTTCCCCCATCAACCCAAGCTTCGCATACCCAGAAATCATGGCCGTCCATGACACCACATTCCTCTCAGTCATTTCATCAAACAAGAAGCGAGCAGTTTCAATATCCGAACACTTGGAATAAGAATCCACGAGCGCAGTCTGCACGACAGAGTACCCATCAAAGCCCGATTTCAAGACATGGGTGTGGATGGCTTTGATCGATCCAATGGCGGAGACGTCATAACAAGATTTCAGGATGTGGGGGAAGATGAAGTGGTTGGGACGGGGACAGCCACGGCGGAGCATTCTGTCGAACAGGAGAAGTGCAGATTTGGAGTCGGATGCGGAGGCATAGGCAGTTATCATTGCGGTGTAGAGATAGATGTTGGGAGAGTTGAGATGATCGAAGATGAGGCGAGCGTAGTGGAGGAGATCGGGGGCTGAGAGGGTGCAGAAGCGGACCAGCTTGAATGCGAAGAACTGGGTCTGGCCATGGCCGAGGGTGTGGAGGAAGGCCTGCACCTGTTTCAGATGGTTGAGGTGCTTGCATTGATCAAGCAGAGATAGTATGTACTGGTTTAGGTTAGGTTTTGTTGCAAGAAAGTTCAAGTTCAATGACATGGCAGTTAGGAACGGCCTTCCATTTCCCGCCCAATGTTTGAATGCGGAGGACGTACCTGAAAAATGAAGAAATGGCCGTTGACAAATTTAGAGGGTGATTATATACCGCGAAATATCTAGTTCTCACTAATTACATTACATGTGAATATTTTGATGGACCCAACTAGCCGTACATCTAAATCTAGCGATCAACAGGGAATCCATGATAGTCACTAATCTCAAAGATTGGCACACATTTGAATGGACTGAACCGTTGGATCGATGGTTGAATATTTTTTTAAATATGAAGTTATTAAACTTGTAGGCCACATATGAAAGTGCTAGGGATATGGGATTTGGGGTCAAATTTGATACTTGGGGTGGTCTCACATAAATTTTTCCATCCCTCATGGTCCCATCTCCAAATGAGGCTCACAATTATGCCCTACAAAAAAATTCTCATATAATATATGAGAACTAGTTCTCACCTGAAAATTACCGTTATATATAAACCAATTGGATACATGGGTTGATGGACAACCAAAGAAAAGTATAGGGCCAAGAAAGCAATAATAGATTTGTAGAAATATAATTTATTTTGAAAATTTGATTTAGGATAGATCGAAATGGAGAACCACAATTTATGTAATCAACCCATATAAAATTGGGAACACGAAAGGTGCATAGAATGGGAAAAAGTTAATTTTGATTGTGAGAGAAAATTGTTTATTGTATTCTAAGAAATCCTAGTTTATTTCATTTTAAGGAATTTTATCCTTGCACTTATATTAAAGAAATTATATTATGCTAAATTCTATGCACTAAACACTGATTATAAATATATTTCATTTTGAAGATCTTTTTAAGCGAGAGCTAGAGATGAAAGATAGAGGGACATGTCGTGACATGGACTTGGACCCCACTATTCACGAGTCACAAGATAACAACAAATTGCACCACACATTTTTGCAATCGGCTATGCCCAATCGCCTATCGGTTCACGAAAAAATGGCAGAAAAGGGTCCAAGTTGCAAATTAATATTTTAGAAAAATCTGCCAAAACAACGAAAAAATTTAATATATCAAAACAGGCTAGAGTTCAGATCCTTAAATAGTTGCTACCTAAATAGTTCAGAGCGTTTGGTATGGCGCTACCTTAATAGTTGCATTATAATTGTTTTAGTTATCCACTATAGACATAAATGATGAGGGCTGTCAAAAGGGTCGAGCCTGTTGGTACAAAAATATACTAATACGATATCTACCTAAATGTAGGCCCTCCGGCACCTAACCACTAGGAGCAAGTGGTTTTTCTGCCCACAATTCAACATTTACGGCCCAATGAATCTCTCTGTTTTATCATCAACGAAGTCTACTGACCCAGATATTTGGCCCATTGGTGACTTGACAGCTTTCCAGAAACTTATTTTCATGTATGTCAAATGTCAACAGAGTCCAAAAATTATAGGTTTGAATTTACTTTGACATGAAAAAATTATGCTTATTGGAGGTTGCTCTTCCGATTTCAGGGTCTTTCTAGCATATACTTCGAGACCAACCATTGGAAAGGCCAAAAAGGATAATGTCAGCTATCGGGGCTCAAAATCCTTCTTCCCGAATTACCAAATACATCATCACTACCCTATTAGTATTCTATCAATTTTGGGCCATTATAATATATTAAGTTAAAAGATTTTGAATCTAATTTTGACCGACAGTTAATCCTAGAATGTTTTACATTTTCTTCATATAGCTACTCACTCATATCCTTATGTCATCAAACCACTCACTACTCACTTGTTCTACCCCATCTCTTCTACTTCCTTTATGTCTGATTTTTTATTTTTATTTTTGCAACTTATTTTAATTGATGAAAAGAAGTACTCCATACAACCTTTTAAATATAAGAATTTTTAATTTATAATACAACCGTGCTGAGCACGAATAGTCATGCTAGTTTTGATAGATTTCAAGGCCCTTCAGGCCCTTGATCTCCGAAAACCGCTATTTACCCTAGTCATAAAGAGTTGCAATTCACACTTGGCTATTCAGGCTTCGAACCCTAAATATACCACCTTTTTCGTATGTGCGAACTGTCTCTTGGGACTCAGCCCCCTTGGGTGGGGTGCCCAAAAATTAAAAAGAAAAGCCCTTTTATACCCAAAGTTGAAGAAATTAATGTTGGCTATTTAAGGCCCAAATCTTTCAGATGTGGCCCATTTTTCCCAATAATGCCCAAATCAGACCTTGGAGAAGAATCACCTGAGATTTTTTTTATTCGGATGCCATTTAGGGCACGTTTGGGAGGGATATGTGTCAGGCGAAAACCCAAGAGTTGTGGTGTACTAGGCCCACATCATCTTCATCATGACCAAATGGATCCTCCCTTTAAATTTGGGACCATTCTAAGGTCATTTGACCGTGCTTTGACCTTTGAAAGCTCCAGGGTCATGGATTGTGTGCTCTAGGGTTACAGAATTTTACATCAGCGATTCAAGGCCCAAATCCTTTGGGAATGGTCCATGATGATTAGGGTCATCCTAATTAGACCTATGAAAAGCTTCTTACATTTCCAACTTATTTCGACTTAACCACTTCTAGAAATAGATGATGGCTTAGAATTCCTGAAAGAGACTCTGGTGGATGAACTTGGTAAGATCCAGGATGATCAATATAAGCAGATGAGCACAAGGAGATAAACTGGAATCCAGTCCATTGAACATCACCAAAAAAAATAAGCCCATGGCAAACGTGTCTTTATTACCTTGGGACACCAACCAGGTCTTCAGCCACATCTATAAGCGGCTGAAGAAGAGGAGCCATGTAAGCGCATCGACAATGTAACAAGGATAGACAATGTTCCCATGCTAAAAAAATCAATTGAATGACGGCCAATGACTAGCAAAGAAGCATCAAGTAAAAGTGAAGCAACCTCTTAAAAGATTTTTTGCAACGCTTCTTGGAGTGTTAGTTTTGTGTCTCTCTACTATTTGAAGCATGTAAAAGTGAAGGAAGCACTTAAAAAAATAATAGGATGACTCCATGTTGTTGCTGTTACTGATGATGATGATGATGGAGATGTTAGTAAAAAGTGGTAAACAATTAGCTCTAAAGCATAATCCAATCCAGGTCCTAGTTTTGAATATCCAGAAAATCAAGCTTGTGCTGATGGTTTGTGGAGGTTTTTGCAGCACTAAATAACGTGTACAACGTGAAAGTTTGTTACTTCAGTGTCATTACAAAAATTATGTGCATATCCTGATTTCCCTAAGAAATAGTTATGTACTCTATTACATGGATGTGAATTTCCTTCATAGTCAGCTGCAACCTTCCATGAATCAACCTGACACTGATTGTGTTAAAATTGACCAAACAAGGCCTACAAATTACAAGAAACTCTTCACGGTTTGAAGCAAACATCTTGTGATTTGTATAGAAGGATGATGAGTGAATGAATATTTAGTTACACAGGGAAATTCAAACTTTTTCATGAACACAACAAATAGAATAACCCGTTTGTTATATTCATGTCCAAATGCATGTGATCATACTACTGAAATAATACTGTTAATCTAGAGGATCCTAACAGTAAAAAACACTAATATATCCAATGGCCATAGGATGCTAACTATCTTTTGTGCAAGCCCAAGTGACCATACTAACACATTATGAAAAGCACCCGGTGAAAACAATATTTGTGCTCGGAAAGATGAGGATAATTTAGATGGTTTACTTTCCAGTTATGCACCATGTCCGCTAAGAGCAAGGCCTAAAGGTCGGTAGGTGCATCAGGCCCTTGGAATAAAAAAGGAAAAGAAGACATGACAACACTAAAACACAACCAATCATGAGATGCATCAAACTTCCACTGTAACATCTACACAGTTGGTAATTAAATATATTACACTGCCACCCACTCCCAGAAGTACTGCTGCCTATAAATGATAACCCCATCATCTAACTGAATAAAATTGCAATGCAGACTCAGCACCTTGTTAAATTTGGTTGTCCCCTCTAGTTTTTCTTTCCTATTTTTCTTCTTTTTTTTTTTTTCAATTTACAAGTTTTGGAAATAACCCTACAAATGCATGTTATTTTTTGTGGTTTTTCATTTTGAAAATCAAGCTAGAAATCATAGAAGACACTGAAGAAACAAAAGCTGTCAAACACCAGTTGTCATTTGTATTGCAGCAATATAATGACTGCAGGTATGTATTATGCGCCTGGATTTATATATTTGTTTTTTGAATACTTTTCTTTCGCAGTCACATATTGCATGGTTGAAAAAAGTCTTATCATAAAATGGTAAGAATCATTCAATTTCTGTAACTTCACACATGTGGTTCATATAATAAGTTATCCAGCATTGATTAAAGGGCAGAGTGATGGAAAAAAACATGGGCCAGACAGTAAGGATGGTCTATATGCCAAATTCATTATATATTTTATGCACAATATCTATTTTAAGAACAAATAATTCCTAGATGATCAGTGAAAGAATGACTGGACAAAAAATAGATGTGAACAGAAAATTGCAATTTAGGTAATGGTTAGATATGTGTTAATAAATTTGTCAAGCTCATCATCATAAGTTTGAGCTGTTCTAGTTTGAAGATTAACAGAGAGAAAAGCACATAAATCACATCATCTATGCAAAATAACACAGTGTATAATACTACTCGTCATCTTTGTATGGGTATTCTTCTGGAACTTGCTTCAGAAGTTTCACTCGCAGTTCATATGTGTCATCACCCCGCAGCATATCACGAACCCATGTGACTTCAGTTTTCATTGATACCTGAATTGACATGCACATCTCTTAAAAAACTGATACCATGCTATGAACTATGAAGTGCAATGTATAACTTCCACTTAGAGAGAAATCCCATAAAAAAAAAAAAAAAACAGTAAGAACAGACTTCAGCAGGTAAATGATTATTCAACACCTTTTAGATCACATGACATTCATCAAATCACTTGAACTACCACATCATGACCTATGATACCCAGATACTTCAAAATAGGCAATGTATTGTGTTGTATCACATCTGATACTTCACACTCGTAATGTGTAAAATCCATGTTCTTGCCATACCCATGGTGTCCTGCTGTATCCATGCCATATCTGTGCATCATACATAGATAATAACACAGCTCCGCTTTTTCCTTTATCTCGATAATGATGATCGGCGAACATTATTGAATTAGGCCATAAAAGAAAACGACAACAAATACTTGAAGCCAGTATCTCTTTTGCTCCTGTTATTTCATATCAGAAACAAACTTTCAACAAAGGTGCTGATCGGTGAATTTTGGAAATTCAAGGGCCCCATGTATTTGAAACATAGCAACCTAGTACCTTCAGAATTGCTATCTATTATCAGTGATCCACATAGATGATTTAAATGGCCCCCCACTGTAAAATATGCTAATTCGTGAATTATGCAAATTCAAGGGCCCCATGTATTTGAAACATGGAAACCTAATACCTTCAGATTTGCTATCTAATATCGGTGATCCACATAGATGATTTAAATGTCCCCCACTGTAAAAGTTCTTGCTTGGACTTCATTCTTCAAGTACTTCATGCCCATTTGGATAGATTATAATAGGGCTCTTGCCAATATACCTACATGCAAATGCAGAATATGCAGTAATGGTATTGATGTCCAATTACGTAGTTTGGTTAGCCAATTCACAGATGCCCTTCATGCCAATCATTCCAATTGGAGTTTGGCCATAATAAACTTTGACATGCCTTAATACAAGTTCTAGTGTAAGAATTAATCCAAACGCTATGACGATTAAGGGTGGAAGATGGGTTGGATTGGGTATTAAAGGGGTGTTCAAATAGAGGGTCTGTTGGTTGAGACCCATACCCACCCCATTTATTAAACAAGTCAAACCTAATCCTTCCAATGGAAGATCATTAGATGACTCATGGATCTCCACCTTTCATCCTTCACTTTTAGCCCCTTCATTAAGGGATGACAACGGTTGGGTTTTGTAGTGATTGAAAATACCCAAACCCATCCCAACCCACGCCTGCCTGGCATACACAACCAGCCTGTGACAAGTTTATGATATGTGTTACCAAACTCATCCTGTGACAAATATGGGTTGGGCCAGGTTTGATACCAACCATGAAAGCACCAAGGACCCAAACTTGCAACATCGCCACTTCTTTAAAGTGTAAATATCAACTGGGATGAGAAGGCTTTTTTTCTATATCAGATTCTATTGAAAAATACATAAACTGCTCATAGAAGGGAAGGGCAGAGCATGTGAGGGCAGCCAAAAGCTGAACCCAACCCAAATATGACTCCAGTCAAAATATGTAAAGCCATACATGTCCCAAATCCAACAAAACCACCACCAAACCCTGGGGCGGATCATCCATTTAATCCTACCAGTAGCCATCGCTACCTGAAGGGCATTGTTTAGAAATTGTAAGAATTCAATGATTGTTAAGAAGGGCCTTTTAAAAGGAAAAAGCTGAATTTGCGGCCACAATGGCTGTTGCCACTGATAATATTGGTTGAAGCAGCTATCATGGCTGATATTAGGGACACAGACCAATACTGAGTCAACCCAACAGATCATAGCAGTCAAGGTCGATATGCAGTATGTATCAGTCAATATGTCACGTATCAACTAATATTTTCAACCATGAACCAACTTGAATAAGAACGGGTCTGAATTTCTAAACCTGCATTTGAACCAAACTCATCAAAGCTATCCAAGAAAGCTGCTAATGCCACAACCCAAGCTTCTCTTTCCACATCCCTTTTTTTATGACCAATATATCCCATATGTAAAATTACCTAAAAGTACATCTATCAAAAGTCTCTCCCTCCTCAACTTCTTTCTACACTCACCCACCCCCACCCACCACCGCCCCTCCAGCAGTGCTACCGGAGGGGGAGAGGGACAGGGAGAGGAAGTGAGGGCGGCGGGCAGGAGAGGGAGGGAGAAAGAGGGAGGGAGAGAGACAGGGAGAAGGAAAGGGAGAGATAGGGAGAGGGAGAGAGGGCGGAGGCAGGGAGAGGGGGAGGGAGAGAGAAAGAGGGAGGGAGGGAGGGCGGTGGCAGGGAGGGAGAGGGAAGAGTGAGAAAAAGGGCGGAGGGTGGCAGCAGGGAGAGGGAGAGGGAGAGGGAGAGGGGGAGGGGGGAGGGGGAGGGGGAGGGGGAGTCAACTGAGAAAATGAGGGTGGAAGGGGTTGGGTATTTTGGGAACAATGGGGTGTGTAAAGGGAAATTTTGAGATTTTTTTAACTTAAGTTGGGTGTGTAGAGAGAAGGGATGTAGAAAGAGAAGCTTGGGTTGTGGCATCAGCAACTCTCCTATCCAATTGGCAATTACCATTTTCATTTGAATTATATGGTTTAAATTGTTTCTCTTTCTTCTTTCTCCACCTATTTACTTCTCACGACTCATAAGAGCCTAGAAGCAATAAGTGATCTACCACTCCTTCACGTAAGTGCAAGGAGTGGAACCCATTATTGGGCCCACTTAATGAAAATACGATCCGCTCAAAATGGAATTCTCGCTCTATCAATGGGATTTCCTCAAATTTTAATTGGCACAACCTTATGCATTATAAAATCTATACAGGCGATTTAATGCCACCTGGATATGCATTTACATAAAATTGATAATTAAGTAAATTATATCTAAATTATGTGATTATCGAACCCATATTATGACATTTAAGAAAAAAAAATTTGTATTTATAATAATGTGTTCACAAGTAAATTTGTTAAAATCTTGCAATTTGCAATTCTTCGGTAGTCTATTGAGCCCATTATTGAATGTTGTTGGATGTGGAGAGCATACAAGTTCATTATTTTTATCATTTGGGGATAATTAATAACTTGTTTCTGAGTTAAATTGGATAGAAGACATGATTTTAAATTTTTGATATTATGTTAAATAATTAATTTATGTTAAATTTTTTCTATAATTTTTTGTTAGCAAAAATTAAAAAAAAAAATTTATTTCTCAAATTCCTCGCTAAGAGAAATTCTTTTCACCCCACCACCACCAAAAGAGAAAATCTTGGCTCTCCCATTGGTAAGGTATGCCCATGGTTCAAAGTCGTAGACAGCGCCCCGATCGCAGTCAACATCACGGTTGAGTTGAAAAACTATATGATGCGTCACTGCGTAGAGATTCACACCCATCATGGTCCGTCGCGGTGTAAATTCTTTTCAACCCAAAAGATTTCGAAAAAAATATCCAAAAAATCTAGAATATTGAAAAAATGCTATAAAATAATACTTTTTCATTAGTATACATATAAACCAAAATATCAATGTCCCTAGGACCCTAAGTCATAACATCCTATATTGCTCTCTAGTCAGAAATTGTTCAAACTTTGTCCAAATTTAATGATGGATTTAAATGTATATGTTAAAAGTAGTAAAAATACCATAAATTAGTAATATTAAACTTAAAAAATAAGCAGTTAAGTAGTATAAAGCAAATTATGACTTACAAACATGTAACAGCTTACAAGTTACAACAATGAACTTCACAAAAAATTAAATAACATTAAGTATCATGCTTACCTAAAGTCACTTGGTTGAGTTCTTCCATTTTGTCAAGATGAAATACACACAAATCCAGGTCCTTAGGTTGGAACCTATATGGATCCAGGCCCAAACCTAATTTCATATCAGATCCAAAATTAGATTTTGGATCATGATCTTTAAGAATTGAGTTTCAAAGCCGATTTTTTTGGGGTCAGAGAAGCCGGAGAATCAGAGACCCTTTTGCAACCCTAGACATCTACCCCCCATTTGATATGCATATGGAGGCAAATATCTAGCATGAGGTAGTAATAGTGGCCCTGGAGGAGAGTAACATTTTAGGGGCAGTACTGGACCACAGATATAGTGAGACTTTGGTGTCCATAGGTGGATGCATAGAAAATATCATCTTCCAAGTGACCAAAGTTTGTATGAAGATCCCACCTCTAAATCCAATTTTCCAATCACTGGAGCCACAACTGCTGAGCTCTTATGATGGTAATGAGCCTCGGTCATTTGGACAATAGTTATTTGCTACCACCCATTTAAAATTTTCAGCCAATGACTGAAATTGAATAGCTAACACTTTCTGACTTCTGAGGACATCCAATTTCCTTAACATTTCCTTAACGACTCCTCGCACCAAATAGCAATTAGACCTCTGAGGCTCTATCAGACGGAACCCACTCCCAACCACAACTTCTAGAACCCCAAAATGCTATATATAACTCCTTCGATATTAGAGTGAACTTTTGTTTTCAACTTTATTAGACTTAAACCAACCTTCTGACGGCTGCTTTCTTTGTCGGCCTCCCCAAGCCCCTGACGTTCCAACCGATAATAATCATGAGAAAACAAAATGAAGATCCCCAAAAAACAACTAGCTCAAACCCTGGCCCGGCTCTTTCCTGCCAGTCTACATCCCCTTTACCATTAAAATTGTCACTCCAGACTGCATCCTTGAGTTCCATATCCGCTATGTGATGTACAAAATCTGGATCGTGGGAATTGAAGAAGAGCCCACACAGTTTGCCCACCCTTACCACCTCCTTGAAACGAAACCAGAAACATCAGCTCCGCCCATACAAGAATCCCCTATTCACCTGTTCCTCAAAATGAGGCTCCACAAACTCAGCAAAATCCCCTTCCCTGTTGGCTGGCTCTGCTGTTCTTGGCACTACAGACGATGACAAATCAGGCCCATGAACAACCCAACTCCCTTGATGTCCATTGGAACAGACATCAGAACTTCCTGCATAAAC
The DNA here is from genome assembly GCA_012931725.1 of Litsea cubeba. Classification (NCBI taxonomy): domain Eukaryota; kingdom Viridiplantae; phylum Streptophyta; class Magnoliopsida; order Laurales; family Lauraceae; genus Litsea; species Litsea cubeba. Next base: position 39,245,723 of record CM022944.1, read on the forward strand.
TGCCACTATTTTCCTCCTAAAGGGACCATTGCCCTGAATACTACACGAGACTGTCTTAAGATGCCTCATCTTGGCTGCAATTAGGGGGAACGATGATGATTTCTTGGATGGAGATCCTCTTCATTTCCTATTAGAAAACCGACAACCAGAGCCCTGCAAGACCCCAATAGGCTGGAAATCCGCCTCTGCCCTCTTAACCAAAGAAGACTCACGCCCCTGAGATTCTTCTCAGAGAGCTCCCCACCATCAGACCCACCTACTAACGAAAGCTGAAAGGAAGACTTCTTGACCCATCTGATAAGAAACTTGGCTCAGCTAAGGATCCAGAGCTGTCCCCACCAGTACGTAAGGCCTCCGAATCCAAGAGTTGGCCCACTAAGAATTTCTTGGAAAGGGCCAAAGCACAACGGACCACTTTCTTTGCAATATCTTCTGGTCAGCTGTCATAAGCACCAACCCCATTTCCACTGCCTACTGCCTCGAGATCCACACCAACCTTATCCATGTTACCAACTTTTTTGACCCGGAAAAGAGGGAAAGCTATACAATCCACAGGAGATCCGTGATCCCGGTGCAAAGAGCCTTCTAGAGTCACCTCCCTTCCACAGAGAACCACAGCACTCCCTACCACTGGTGTCTGAATATAGGTCCACCTGCCATCCCCATCTAATCCCGTCATAACTCCTCTCTAACCCTTGATAGTCACATTTCTATCCTTTCCCCTTCTATGAAAAACAATAGGTTATTTACCCGCTGGCGTAGCGGCCAATGGCCAAAACGCTACGTAGCGGTTGCGGAGATACGTAGCAGTGTAGCAGTGTGAATTTTTTAAAAGGTCAAAAGAATTCAAATATTGTGAAGCACACAATCTTGTGTTTTTTTAGTGATTGAATCATATAAGGGTAGAGACAACTTTAGGAAAGACTATTGAGGAGAAAAAATAGGAAAAATAATGTTTTAAATTAAAACAGATTCGCTCTACTAGGTTTTACACCGTAGCGTCGCTATTTTCAAAATATCGTAGCAGCCCCAACCATAACGGCCAATAATGCGGGCAATAGCGGCCGCTATTTTGAACCATGATCTCAGGCCCTCCCTGTCCTAGGAAAGGAAAGGAAAGGACTTCATCTATAACACCTTATTCAACGCCCTGTCAGACAAAGCCTCGACAACGCCCTGTCGAACAAAGCCTCGACAACGCCCCCACCACCGCCAATGGCGGTAGCAGGATAGAGACCAGGAGCCTCCACCTTGTTGACGGACAGAGCTGAAAGGATCATAACCAAATCGATTGGAGAGAAGCCATCACCCTAGGCAAAACTACCAACAGAACCTGCAACACCAACATGCTCAAAAATCACTGCTACAGAAAAATCCACCTCTCCATTGGCCTCCTCTTCTTCATTAGAACTAAAGGACAATACTCCGTGGGCATCTGCATCCCCGCACTGTTGCCAAAACCACACATCACCCCTATGTTCTAATGTTCAAGTTCTTCCAAAACTCAAGTCCAAATAGAGTTGTAATTTTTATTTTCTTAGCTTTGGACTTTAGCGTTGATCAGCACGTTTAGGGCACGTTTGGTAACAGGCAAGGAATCCATAGATCCGATGATTCTTCACTACCACTGGAACAAAGATTCCTTGCTGGGGATTTGTATAGTCGAGGATTTCACATTGATATTGGTGTGTATAGAAGTATATAACTAAGAAAAATAGGATTAGGTGTGCTAATCCACTTGAAAGGGTTTTCAAATCTTATGGGGGGTGGACGGATCTGAAAATCCCAACAAATGAGGATTTTCATTCATCCAAATCCTCAGGAATTTACAATTGCCAAACATGGATCTACCACAACTTTATGGAAATCGAAAATATTTTTCCTAAAGATTTGGTTGCCAAACGTGACCTTATTGTAAGAGGAAATTTAAGAATTTCAGAAGAATGTCAAGCAACAAAGTCAAGCAGAGAAGGATGAGACGGAACCTCATCTCGGTCGACCAAACCCAAAATTGGGTCGAGCGAGAGGCCTCACTGTCTCAGTGATTTGACATAACCTCAATTCAGTCGACCCAACTTCACGTCAGCTTACCCGCCCAGCCTGGAAACCTACCTATTTTTTCTCTCCTGCCAATTTGAGTCCTAATCAATCTTGGAAACTCATTGCACGACTCAAAAACTATTTAAAGCCTTTCTTTGCAACCCTAAAGCATGATTCTCCCTATTCAAAACCTAGAGCACCCATAGGAGATCTTTTGGAGGGTTCAACTACAGATCTGAGCTGCCTGTTCAAAAAGACTTTCTTCTACTCTTGCCTAGTTGATTGAAGCATCTTGAGAGGCATCAAGATGAGTTGTTGATTCAAGCACAGGCGAACGGTGAACGGCAAGTCGTCGACAAGAAGAACTACAGTCCTTAGGTTGAGTTCAACTGGGGAATGGTCTGTGAGTATATCTTGTAAATGTTCAAGTAATTAGTGCTTGGTTTTTCCCTTGGACCGGGTAACAAGGTCTCGTGGTTTTTTCCCATTTAGGGTTTTCTACGTTAAAAAATTATGTGCCTTCTAGTGAGCTATTAATTGGTTATATTTATCTTTATTTTGCGTAGCAATTCATACTAGAAATCTATTGGCACCTAGACCCCTAGTGGTATCATCCTCTCCTTCAGCTTTCACTTTTTAGCTCTTTTGCTTTTGCTTGGTGTGGGTATAAAGCTTTTATACCTCTTTTCCCCTTTCTTTTTTGTTTGGGAGCTGGTCTTTTGTATGTTTTTCTTCACTTTTGATGAAAGTTATTGTTACCAATTAAAAAAAAATGACTCTATCATCATGCTACCCATTATGTGTATGTTAGCATGTTTTCCACTCTGATGACTTAACCATGCTTGTGTGAATGGGAATCATTCACGCATCGAGATCCGAGGATCCTAATGATCTTGGGTTTCAAGGCATGATAGTAGTTAATATCTTCAAAATGAAGAATTAGAATCCATGTTCAAGTTAAGGGTTTCACAACACAATTCTGTGATTTTACTGTCTATATATCAGAGGAGAACTATGTAAATGGAGAAATACATATAAACACGCAACAGTGGTTAGATGAAGGGATAAGAAATGATGCTGATGAATAAAGAAAGGTGAGATGCTTACCATTTCTAAAGCTCCTCTGACAACTCCACTTAAGATGTTGCAATAATAAAGACCTTGGCACGTGTCAGGAAGCTCAACAAAGTCTACCAGGGGGTTGTCCTCCAAGACCAAACTGCAAGTTGTTCCGTCAGCATCCCAATTGGTAACAGAAGCAGTGACCCCAAGGAACATTTTAAAACCAACCTGTTAAAAAGTAGTGTATCAGAGGTTATCCCAGCAATGCTAGAGAACGGTGAAAAGTACACTTGTCATATAAAATTATGATCATGTATTTTCATAAAGGAAACATGCCAACAGGAGATTATGCGGTATGAAGAGTTACAAATACAATGTTGATAAGAGACCATCTGTTCTCTGTATGGTTTCTTAGGGGCTCCTTTGTTGTTGGGGCTTTGTTTGTGATCCTCTTTGTTGCTTCCAGTACATTTTTCTTGTACTGCTTAGCTTCTTATTAGTAAAATCTAATTATCTTTCAAAAAAAAACAAAAATATAGGTAAGAGACCAACTAAAACTGGGACCAGAAAGCATGACCTGAATGCTTCACTTCTGAAAGTTCTAGTGGGGCATTGAGTTTTTAATTCGTTTCGCAGACCAACAAAACGTCCAATATAACTTAAAAGTTAAGTGACATAATCAGTGTCTGACATTGAAATAGAGTTTCTGATTGGCAACAGTGGCTCCGCTATAAATCTTCAGTTCTAGGAACGTTATGCTTTCAACTCACCGCTATAATTGCCCCTATGATTATCAATTATCATATAAATGTGCTGCCTTTCAATATAAAACATTTTGATTAGCAAGGTTTGAAGAAAACTGCTACATTTTGTCATGCATTCACTTATATTTGTTGGTTGTTATTTCGTATTCCACAGTACTTGCCCAGTTGTGCCTGTTGATATTGTTGGACCACTGGTATGATTTATGTTAGTTCTATTTCTTGTTATTGATTTTCTTTCTTGTTATTTCCTTCATGCATTGGTATACCATTAATCACTATGTTGCATTGCACATTTACATTCAGCACTTCAATTTAATGTTACATGTTATGAAATGTATATTGATCGCTTGCCAGGTTCGTAAACCTGACACTGCTTTTGGTGCTTGTAGGTAGCAGGTACTTTCTCTAGTAGTGTGAAGGGTAATAATGCTTTAAACCATGTTGTAATTTGTATTTTGGCAACCATGTTGTAATTTTAATTGACTCATTTTTTTAGACATGTGATTATGAGATGCATCTACATAGCGGCCCAGAATACGACAGGGCCCGGATTCTGGAACGTGACAAAACCTACTTAAGAATAGGCACAACCCAGACTTGGTGCCGAAAGGGAAACACAGGGCACCAACCAAGCTGCCTCCTCTTTAATTCCTTTTCTTGCTCTTTTTTCTGTTGGAGGTCGTAGCTTTTAATCTTTCCATGAGGAGAGGCAAATAGGCTTTGCCAATTTAAGGTCTTCATGGTGAACTTCCTTCATTTAGGGGTCAAGGCTCAGTTTTTTTGTCAAACTTATTATTTAGTATTTACTGTATGTCTTCGAATTTTTTTTATGGTCTACAATTGCATCCTCAAGGGAGTGGGGCTAGATATGTCAAAGTGAGCCCACTACCCCTGAAGAAATCATACTTCAAGTTTGACCAGAAGCAGAATGCCAAAGCGATATAGAAGTATAATAGTATAAGGGCCCATCAATTTGCATTGGATTGAGTTCCTAAGAATTCTAAGAAAGTATTCCTAAAAGTGGCTAAAATTGAAGAAACAAAGGTGAAGTTCCATGAATGGCAATCAAATAATCTCCTCTTTAATGGATTATGAATTAAGGGGTGATGGGAAATGAATACCCAGCCATCACCCTAGTGTAACATTTTCTATCCATCCATCATTCTAGCATATCAGTTTCTATCTCTCCTTAATTCATTTTCCATAGAGGATACATTATTCGTTAGCCTTTTTTTTTTTTCGTCATAAAAAAAAAAAGGCAAACGAAAATGTATCCTCTATGGAAAATGGATTAAGGAGAGATAGATATTCACCTTCATTTATGGATATTCACCTTCATTTCTTTAATTTTAGCCACTTCTAGAAATATATTTCTAGAAACATTATAACCCTCGAGTTGAGTTGACTTGGCTGAGTTGGAGAGTCGGAACCTAGCACCAATACCTTTTATAAAAGATGATAAAATAGGAAAAATATATACAATGAATCTAGAATTTTAAAACCCATTATATTTCATTTTGTAATGAATTTAAGTTGTTATAGATATATTATAATTTATTCTGCCAGATGAATAGTACTATCAATCTTCAAATGCTTGGATCTTTATAAGAAAAAGTGGTTTTCATCTTTTAGAATCAATGCAGAATATCCCAAAGTGCCTGGCACAACTTTTCCCGAAGGCCCGTTTGGTAATTTTACATGTAAAATAAAGTGTAGTACAGCATCAAATTAAGAGAGAATAAAATATAGTGGGGTTCGGATGGTAGTTTACTTTTAGTTGTTTGGTATGAATTCTTTTTTACTTTTTGTATAGAAAAGTGGAGTTTTTTTGTCTTTTAGTGGAGAAAGGAGGTTCCTTTTTTACTTTTTTTTAAAAGATAGAGGGAATTTTGAATTAAAGTGTTGTGGATGTGACCCCTTGTCTGAAAAATGGAGGCTTTACTTGACTTTTACTAATCTAGTAAAGTGCTAAACGGGCCCGAAAGGAAAATAAATAGGAAATAAGTGCATTTAGGGCCCAAAACCATAGGACTCGACTAGCTAGTGTTAGTTTTCTTTTCGTTTCTTCTTTTTTTTTGGGCGGGGAGGTTGGTTGGGTTTGGCACCTGCACAGTTCGAGTTGACTCGGACTTGAATTTTAAAACCATGATGTTTATGGTGGACGAAAGTGAGGAAAACCACCACAAAGACATCACTTCCATGGACGGCTCCAACTATGGAGATGTGTGCATGGATGGACACACCAACGGAGATGTGAGATGATGGTAATGTACATGTACATTGAGATGTATACGTGTACATGGTGGGCCCCATTCATGGAAATAAATGTATGGTGGTGGTATATGTATGACAAGCCTCATCCCACAAACATTGTAAACCATGTTACAAGGGAATTTTAACTGCTCACTGGACATCCAAAAATAGGTTTCTATGACCATGAAAAAAAAGGTTTCTATGCAAGGAAAATAGTCACCCGCGCACCACACGTCACACATAGTATGTGAAATTCAGAGGTGAGTCCTGCCTCTGGGACAATGAGAATGTGGAGTGACGAGGTGCGCAAGTGAACATTTTCCTTCTATGCACACCTATGTAGACTCCAAGCAAAAGCTTCTTAAAATAAGAATTTCACATTACATAATGGCCCCTTAGAATCTTCCTAGCTTTGATTTTGGGATAATTAAAAATTTTAAAAAAAAATGGAGCACAATCAATGGTATCAATAACCAAACTATTTTTTTTTTAATGGTATCAATAACCAAACTATAGACCCTACATGTAATGAAATGCACGGCGAAATAGGCAACACATTTGAATTGACATGGGGCTCTACTTTCGTATAATTCCAGCGAGAAGAATGAAAAAACAATTTATGCAAAGCTGGTGTCCCATATTTCAGTAGAGCTGATGGAATGAGACAATCAATCTGTGCACAGCTAAAATAATTTTTATAACACAATTTTGTTTTAATAAAGAATGAGAAGAAATTTGCCCCATATATAGCTTGATCATAATAGCTACCTAGTTCTAAACTGAACCAAAACATATAAATTTTAAAAACAAGAATAGAGAATGAAATTTGATCTAGAGTACCTTCGCAATTACTTCAGCTGTCTCCTTGAAGTCAACACATCTAGAGACGTTGGACTTTGCTAAAAACTCATCAATCAGCCGAATTCCAATGTTATAGCCCCTACAAAAGATACAAGAGATCAAGTGGACTCATGAAATCAATGGATACAGTCAAATATCAAACTCCGTAATTACTGAAAAATGAAATGTTGAACTTGCAGAATGTTATTGGAAGGATGGTAAAAACAAAAAGGAAATAATCATGTGTTGTGCATTATTTATTAAAATATATCCATATATGATGTTCCCCACTTGAAAGCTCCCATGCTCATGAGCATATTTGCCCAAGTGGGGCCCACATTTTGCTTGATCCCATCATCTCATATTAAAAGGCCTCCGGGCCCACATACCACCACCAATTTCTCTTCCCTGAATGGGCCCAAAGTCAGTCCAATTTGCATGTAGCTACAGTTGGATTGATCAAATGTAAAACACACAATTAACAAAAACATTAAAGATTCAGATGTTTCACACATGATCAAGCTAATGGTATATATCACTTTGTTGGTGTTCCCTATATTGTGCACTGATACTTCAAAATGGGCAACACATCGTGTCCTATTGTATCTGATACTTCACTTTTTGTGTAAAATCCATATCCCTGCCACATCTATGGCATGTCCCTGTCGTATCTAGGCATCATAGGTTACCTATCAATATATGTGTGTGTAGATATCACTCTAACGTAAGAGAAACAAAAGCCAATGATTATCTATTCATGGAACCATGATACATGATAAGGTTGTATTTCATAAGGTAGGTGTCATAGCCCCACCCAACTCATCATGAAATTGTCCATTTTGGCCCACGTGCTCGGGTGACTAGGTGAGGGCTTCCCAAGAGGTCACCCATCCTAGTATTACTCCAGCCTGAGCATGCTTAACTCCAGAGTTCTTACGGTTTTCTAAGCCGCACGGTTTTAAAAAGCGTCATGTTGAGTTAAGACAGAGATTGACTTATAAGCCCAGGGTCAGGACTTTGATATTTCCGATGTGAGACTAGCGGAGGCTCACCGTTGGAAGCCCGTGGTTGACACGCTACATCCAATGGTCAGGACTTGGATATATATATATATATATATGAATCTTACTTTATAACCAATATAATCCATCTTTTACAGAAGATTAAGCTACTGTTTCCAAGCAATATCAGCTCCTCAAGAAACTTAAACAAATCAGTATGTACCTCAGGCATGCCCTTTGTATCATACATACTGTGTCATTTTTTTTCCAATTTAGTGCTCATATTTTATTGCAAAAAACAGAAGGACAAAATATTACTCAACAGCCAAGTAAATACCACCGAATATTATGCATGTGATATGTCTCAGAAATATAAAATACCTAAAATGTAGCAAAAGAATCCTATTGGAGGTGAAGCAGGGACAAGTATCAATGTAAACAAACAAAAGACAGACATGGATGAACTTGTAATGATTATCGAAAATTAAGCTTGTTATCTTTTTGGTAAGCAGTGAATAAATCCTGCTCAAACCACACTTGTAACTAACTCATAACACTATATTTGGATGTGCATGCAGGAATTTCTAGATAGCACCGGCAATCTAGGAAGTGAGTATGCATGCAGGTGTTTCAGCACATGGAGATCACGACTCATCCATGTCACATTGAACTTCCAATCGAACTGCATGTTGGGATGCATCCAAATGGTTTCCATATTTTAGCAGAACAGCAACATATCTGCTCCCCTATGCATTTTGAGGTGGTTCAGAAATCAGAAGTCCTGCTAAAGAGTAGCAGTTTTCTATCTTATCTGTCCCAAATCATTATTACTGCTCATCGCTGATATTGATTTATTATTACTGCTGATCACTGATACTGATTTTGGATGGACAATAAAAAATGAAATTTTCAATCTTCAAGCCATTCCAATTGCTTAGTGAAACCAGAAACCATCCATTCATCCAAAATATTCAAAATTTAATGCAACTAAAGTTCCACCCAGGGGGTCCCAGCTGTTGTCCAACTGGTTAAGGACATGTGTAAAGTCATGGTTGCAGGAGTTCAAATCCCTTATAAAGGTCAAAAAAAAAAAAAAAAAGGTGCCACCCGAGAGACACAGTAAAAGAAGAATCTAGAAAAGAAAATTTTAATCTGTGACAACCAAGACTAGAAATGACTCTCAATGGGAAAACCCACACACCCTTGCCCAAACTTCAATCCTTGTACCAAATCATTGTATTAAACCAGAAAACTTCAAAAAAAAAAAAAAAAACAGAGGCAAATCAGATACATGAAATCCTCTTTCTACCCTAAAAAATCAATCTACATTGTTAGAATTCCAGTTTTCAGATTTCATACTATATGTATTGGCGATAAATTTAGCACGGCACTAAGTCATCAACATCTCTTCCATCATTTAAATCAATTCAAAAATTCTTGCAGCAGCATAGCTCCAAAAACAAAATGAGAAAATGAAACATATATTTTGAGATTTCTCAAGGGAACACTGACAATATAAATAAAATAGAAAATCGTCCTCGATCAAGCAAACAATACTACAATAGGTTCACAATAAAAAGTAAAAAGAAAAAAAATAGTATTTTTCAGCCATTTTAGGAGAGTTGGGTGACTCTGTCAGAACATGAGATCCTTATCTACTTTCTTAATGTGAGTGAAATGGCCCATCCTCACCCATTTCCAGGTAAATGGTTTTGATCCAAACAGTTTGTATAAATTCAAGAAATTTCTCATTTCATGGAATCACCTATTTCAAGGTACTTAGATTAAAATACATGTAAAGCCAACTTTCTTGATTTTTATACAAGTATATAACTTTTACTAATAATCCAATTCACTAAAATTGGGGACGTTACATTTGATCGAGCTGCTTGTTTACTTCTTCCACCTCTTCCAGATCTGTCAGAAGTTGGCGTACGATGGCGCCATATGTTAGGGTGAAAAGCTCTGCGTTCTGCATCAGTTAACAGGAAAATCAAATAGAAAAATCAGAGAGAGAAAGAAATCGAGATTATGGAAAGGAATGGAAAATGGAGGGCATATTCTTACAACGCGCTCGATGTTGGCGAAGACGGCATCTCCGGATCTTGGAGCAAGAGGTGCCATGGTTTACTCGCAAAAAGAGGGATACTGCTAAGGAAACAATGAGATTTAGAAACGATTATATACGAATTCCTCCCGGAAGATTCTATATGCACCCACTACTATTAATGTATGCACCCACTTGCTGAACTCACTTGCTGAACTCACCCCCTTTTATTTTCTTAAAAACGGTTTGCTGAGCCCACCCACCATATTTCCCAAACTACCCACGCTCTATTCCTCTTTGTTCTCCTCTGCATTTCCCTCGTCGACCCACTTCAAAAAACCGAGCAAAGGCAGCAGTGGACATCGCTTCTCCTCCTCTTGCCTTCCCTCTTCTCGGTCGTTCTCCCTCCAAAGAGCATCAGTGCACATCGTTCCTTCTTCTTCTTCTTCTTCTTCTTCTTCTTCTTCACAGGACGCGTGAGGTGAGTCTTATTCTTCTTTTTCCTTTTTCTTCTTCTTCATACGTTTATCATGTTTACATTCCTTTTAGGTCGTAATTTCGTTGTTAGATAGTAGATAAGTATATTACGAGCTAATTCATGTGCATTCGAAGTACTGAATCTCTTCACTTTTCCAAAAATAGTGGCATTTTTCGCGATCTGCTCGGCAATGCAGAACCGTGCACCAACTGTTGTGCACGGCAAATGTTTACCGTGTATGGATTTTTTGCACGATAAAAGAAACCGTGCATAAATGTTTTGCACGGAACCTGTAAACCGTGCAAAACAAATATGCACGGTAAACATATACCGTGCATAAATTTGTTGCACGGAAAAGTTGTGCCGTGCAGAACGATTTTGCACGACATAATTGAACCGAGCAGTACAAGAAAAAAAGATTTCTTCCTATAATGATTTTTTCTTCCTACTGATTTTTATTTTAAATCCAGATTTGAAGATATGCCTAGGAGACCAGCTCGCCGTATTGGTGGCATCTCACATCCTACCGGTGGACGTGGTAGTACTTCTAGCGATCCATCCAGAGTGCGGGTGAAGGTTGGCGTTGCTAGACCTCCTCGCCGAGGTGTGCATGCTACTACTTCGACCGCCGGCCGTCAACGGCCAACGGTGTCTGAACGAAGACGCAAATTACGGCAGGATCCACTGCCTGAGAGCTCTTCAAAGGATGATTCCCCAGAAGATGAGGCAGGGCCGTCTAGTCCTCCCCAACCGTCCAGTACTCCTATTGCGCCAGTAGGGGAGGATGATTCCTCAGAGGACCAGGCACAGGCATCCAGTCCTCATGCCTCGGCAGCAGGGGATGGCCCTATTCCAGGCGGTCCGGCAGACGAGTCCGTCCTTGTGAGTGTTAGGACTCACGTGGCCATATCCATATGGGACAGGGAGGTACACGTTAATTCTTTATATGTTTTAACTAATTCTTTATATAATACCAGATGCTAATGAAAATTTATACTATACTTGTAATGTGCAGGAACGTGGCCCGCTCAAATGTATCAGTCATTGGCGCCAGTTGAAGGACTGGTACATACCTCGCCCTGGAGATCGTCTTGATATTGAGGTGCCTATGTTTCGTGCTATCATAGAAGAGTCTGGATTGGCAGACCTGAGGCATTTCAGCTACCGATTTATCTCCTGCCCCTTGGTCTCGAGCTTCGTGGAGAGATGGCAAGCCCGAGACCAATACATTCCACATGCCGTTTGGTGAGATGACGATCACATTAGATGATGTGAGTTCTCTACTCGGCATCCCAGTCACTGGACTTCCTGTCCATGTATCTGCTACTATGGGATTTACTGATCAAGTAGATCTACTCGAGTTAGGACTGGGTGTGGATAGGGAGTCTGCATCAGCAGAGTTGAACCTGGCACGGGGTGGGGTAGTGAGGATGGGGTGGATCCGACGGGTGTGCGGCGAAGTGACTCCCGCGTCGTCGGTTGAGGAGGTAGAGTGTGCAGCCAGAGGATATCTTCTTTATCTGTTGGGTTGTACACTATTCACTGATAAGTCCGCCACGAGGGTTCCTGTCTACTACTTATCCTTATTGATGGACCTGCCACGGGTCCGTCAATACGCATGGGGGGCTGCCGCACTGGCGTATCTGTATCGCCAGTTGGGGGACCGCCACGAGGGCAGATGTGCGGCAGATTGCTGGATATTTTGGCACTGCTCACGGTAAGACCAGTACATTTTAAAATTCATATACCTTTTTTGTTATAATTGATATAGTATTGTATAATTATTAATATTTCATTTGTAGTCTTGGGTGTACGAGCCACTTCCCTTTGCACGTCCTCCTGCACAATGGGGATACACCGCAGGGATGCCTCTAGCAAGCCGCTGGAAATCCTGGACAGGATTCCGGAAATGCCATTGAAAAACATACAGCTGATGCGGGAGAGATTGGATGCCTTACACCCGAGTGAGGTGAGCACCCAATAGGGGCATTTTATGTTTAATATTTCTGACTTTCTTTACTTTATTCTTTTACGTTTTTTTATAATAAGCATGTTTTGTTATATTATGACTTGTTTCGTTTACTTGTGACAGATTGCTTGGGATCCGTATGCTAGTGCTAGGGCCCATCAGCCACTACAACAGAGAACCTTCTTATGTGGTTGCTTGAGAGCCCTAGATGTCATTGAACCCTACCACCCACAACAGGGTTCTTCGACAATTTGGCTATGTACAGACCATCCCACATGCACCTCTCGCCCCCATCCGTGCTACTCGGGGTAGTACTGCCGGTAAATAACAAGGTCTCCTATACGTTTCTGGACCAGTATTGGATTACTTGGAGGACCACGTATTATCTCTTGCGCACCGCGGCCATCGTGCACATCATGCATGGGAGTGTTTCGCCGGACTACCTCGAGTGGGTACAGTAGGATATCTCACCCTCGTGTACAGAACCCCGCCCGGCATCCCACTATGACCCTAATGAGGTAGAGAGGACCCGACTCCGAGAACGGTTAGTGCATTGTAAACTATCTTATTTCATACATCGATGCAATTATTGTTTAAAATTTCCTATGACACATTTGCTTGTTTCTTATAGGTCCTTTGCGCAAGGATCATATTCGTGCCACGCTTGAACGAGGTGACCAGCCAGTTGACTTCTACCGGAGGGCACTGCGGACTACCCTCGAGATTCTTGATGGATTGCCTGTGACGTATCAGCGGCGTGCGCAACAGTGATGCTCGGAGGACTTTTGGATTGTTCCATTTATTTTTTTCCAGATGATACTTTTTTTTTTGTTTTTTTTGTTTTTAGAGACTTGTGTGATGTATAAGTAATTTCATAAAGAGATATTAGCTTACATTTTTTTTTTCACTTTTTGTTTGAGATGGGATATATATTAGCTTACAGTTTCATCGTTGGAGAGTATCATTGGATTACGTTCGCTTGTTCATCGAACACGACATTACCATATGACTTCCTCAATCGTATGAAGAGTAAGTGGATTCTGATACATATGGGCATTAGAACCCCATAAAACACTTATATGGATTTCTAAAGCCCATATGTGTCAGAATCCACTTACCCTTCATACGATTGAGGAATTCATCTGGTAATGCCGTGTTCGATGGACAAGCGAACGTAATCCAATGATACTCTCCAACGATGAAACTGTAAGCTAAGATTGCTCCAGGCTCCTTAGGAATTTTGGATTGGACAATGTAATCCTTCTCATAAGTATTGTATAAGTAAACTGCAAGAAAACAGTGTACTACAAACTTTAACATGTCAATCAGGATTATTGATTATTGTATAAGAACTTGTTTGCTTTTCGACTTCTGGTCATGAAATGGTTGATGCCTTTTATTTAATATTTGTTTTTTATGAACATCTACATGCCTCTTCATAGTGGGATACAAATAGTTTCCACTAGTCTACAGTAATGCATCACTAATCCACGCCTAATGAGTTTTGCAACGGCCAACATATACCATGCAGATGCAATCTGGTCGGCTAACATGTACCGTGCAGAACTATTCTGTTCGGGTAAACATATGTCGAGCAGAAACTACATACTCGGCCAACAGGTACCGAGTAGTTCCATTCTACACAGCAACTGTTGGCCATGCAGATGGTTTTGCACATCGACTTGTGTGCCTTGTAATATATTTTTAAATGCATGATAGACTTGCCAACCCACAATCAACTAAGGAGGGTTATGAAGGAATAAACAAAAAAAAATTCATAACATAAAAGCTTGATTGCATTTCAACATCCTTTACTAAATTTGTTTGCATCAAGGTTCAACGTACAAGAAATCAATCACTGGCAAGATTAACCGACTCCCGTGTTGCGACACTGTCTCCAATTATTCTTTGAATCGCTCGATGGTTCTGAGCATATGGTAGTTTGCCATCCGTCAGCATTAGGTTGGTGGTGTCTATACCAATTTGTCGCAATGGGAGGCATGGGAGCTCCGGTGTCATGAAGACCTGAACAAAATGGTTACCATTGAACAGAGAACAAGTCGCGATACTACTTGCGATCGAAAGATGGATCAGGGGTGATCTCAAACGCAAGAATAGTAAGGCACTTTGCAAAGAAAGATGGATTAATTACAACATATTAATTAGTGAAGCTACCAGGTGACCCATAGTCTGGCATTTTCATCCAACGAGCATATGGAGGATGGCTATCATAGTACGCTCAAGGCCATAATACAGCTCCCCAACCCTATCATCTCCTCCATATAGCAATGAATAATAATTTTGATGCCTCTGTAGTTAATTGCTCAAATCCAGTCTAACCTGCATCCAACCATCCTCGCTCATTCCCAAAGACCAGCTATTGCTCTGAATCCACAGTTACCATCCGCCTCGACATCCGTAATAGTCTCGATATAGGGTCCTAATACTTAGGAAGTTGATGCTCGAACGTGCTTGAACGAGTGCGTCGAACAGTTTAATTTCTCCTTCCCCTTCTTTTAATCTAGACTGTTGGTTCTCGATGGAACGCCTATCATCGATCGAGAGTGCATACTCAAAAGCAGATGGTTCCCGATGCGTAGACCAATCCAACTTCTTCTTTTTCGAGGATGAACGACCCCGGGTGTTCAATTTAACATCCGGTTCAAGAAGAGAAGTAGATGAAGGACACCCCAACTCTCTTAGTTTTTTCAATATTTGTATTTTACCAGCCTGTCGGTACTCTGAAATTTCTTATTGATCAATTCGAACTCGGAAGTTGTGGTTAATTCGGGGGCTACATTCTCCTTAGTGGAGTCTAAATTTGAGCTTCCTCCAGTATTGATGGACACAACTCAGTGGTATTTGAGTGCCTTCCCTTATGTATTCGGCAATCTCGTGTGCACATGGTAACCCATGGGTCCGTCGAATACACACCCACATGCAAAGGAATCTGGACCAATATAACCAGCTCTGATTGACTCATTCAGTACTAGATCCAAGCATTCCTTGATATATAAATCCCTCTCAACTCGCGAAACAGTGCCTGTTTGAACTCTATGTTGCACGGTGTTCATGCTCTTTTCAAATGAAGCCTTTATCTCCGTAAAGAGCAACTCAAGCATGCATGGATAACCTGCCAGGACGCATCAAAGCTACAGTTCGATGTGCCAAGGTGTCTCTTCAATTTTGCAGGTGCGCTCTCAGCCCTATTCGTAGTCACATTTCAAAAGTGCATATGCCGATCCCGTCCAAGCAGCTACAAATTGGTTCGCTATGGTTATTCAACCAAGATTTCTTCACATAATCACAGCGTTTGGATACACCACAGAAATTCCGGTCCAATGCACTTAGAAAACTAAATGTAGTCATTATTCAGTGGGTGAGACTACCAACATGTTCCAACTAGATATAACGCATACCCATCTGTCGTTGGTCGCAAAATACTTCTTACAATTTGCCAAGATGTTCCTAGAAATATGCCACCTGCGTAATAGGCTTGCTGCATTCGGAAAGACAACGTGTATTGCATTGATGAGTGCTAACTCTCTATCGGTACAACGACACGGGGCATAATACATCCATCCATCATTCCTTAAGCCTCTCCAAAGCCCATCTGTAATTGGCCTCCCTCTTGATTCAAACGTACACAAAACAACACAGTTGGATGTCACACCAACGATCTCAAGCAAGGGAAGTCGATATCTATTAGTCTTGTACGTGCAATCCATTATCAGAACTTCTGGAAATGCACGTAACAACTGAATAGATGATGGATGTGCCCAGAATAGGTCCATCGTAGCATCTGTAGCGGGGTTGCTAGTGTGATACTCAATGTAGTTGTTCTGCTCCAAATGCATCATGAGTTGTTGCATCTGTGATCGACCAGCCAACTCAGTCACCCTCCACTTCTGACGGGCATTGTAGATACTCTTCATCGTACTGGTGTTGTGCACATCCCTTTCTTGCAAAGTACGAAGGATGTTCCTTAGCTTCACCATACTCTTCGACATATCAATCAAAACATTGATTTCCTCCCCCGAAAGCCTTCCAGCAAATGAGTGCCCCTCGAGATGTTGTGCGTTTGGATGATTGTGCAACCCACAAACCACTGTTAACATCCAATCATCATCATTTGCCAACTTTCGGCCCTTCAAAGCAAAAGGGCAATTACACTTCTTCGTTCCCGTTGCCTTATTAGGATTTCTCTTTTCGGGGACCTTCGATGGACCCTTATAGCTTCCGCTTCTCTCACAAGATAAAATTATTCTCGGCTTCCTACCATCTCCACCAGCATCTGAAGTTTTGATTACAATTACCAAGCCATGTTTCTTTCCAACTTCTCTTGTCCATTGGATTAGGTCCTCTCGGCTTCTAAATATCATGTCAGTGGTGAAGACATTAGTAAAATCCAAAGAGCGCAAACTCGCACCGGTTGACTGATTCTCTTGAAAATATGATTCCTAAATCTTAGTATATTAATGAATGAAACTATATACCGTCCTTGTGAAATATGCTCGGTTTACTATTGCCGTGCAAAATATTTTTGCACGGCATAAATATGCCGTGCAGACATTTAATGCACGGCCTATATATCCGTGCAACACTCATTTGAATGACATAAATCACCGTGCAAAA